>OY744530.1:75161613-75176613 GCA_963556195.1 Sepiola atlantica
GATGATCGCGAAGCAGGGCAGTATAATTCACGTGATCCATTGTCAAATTAAAAAAGAATGCTTGCTATCGATATTCAGCATTAAATGCCATCCACACACACAACTTTTCTGCATGTAGACTTTTAGATAAACCCGCATTTGGATTTTCAAAGCTCCAAATTACACAGTTGTGGCGTCAAGCGAGAAATAAGCCTCGTCTGACCACAGCACATCTTTAAACACCAATTGATTTTCCATAACCCAATTTGCAAAAGCAAGTCGTTGTGGTTTGTCTGCATTATTGATAGATTGGACTAGGCTGATGCGGTAAGGATGAAGAATCCATGTAACACTGCAACAATGCCTGTGAGTTCAACTACACCTCTTGAACTTGTATGGCCAAGTAGATTAGTTGACTGTAAGCTTGTGACTGCTTCTACAGCAGCACCCACACGATTTTCCTCCAGTGACTGCCTGCCGCTTGATGGTAAATCATGGAGTGTTTTTGTGCTCTCGATTCTTTTTTATTAATCATGTCAGAGTAGATAAAGGAAATGGATTATTTTGCATGGCTTTTATCTTTTTGTATGCTCTAATTGTTGCAGCTGCATTTTCATTATTCTTATAATTCAATTTTACTAGCTCCAGTCTAGTTTCCTAATCAAGTGGCATGATGTAAATAATGACCTGTAAAGATTTAAAAAAACTCTATGAAAGAAAGAAAATGTAAACAAGAATGTTTTGTAAATATTTATACATTTTTTTTTTCAAATCTAATATGCGTTCCATAAACTACTAATAAATAAACATACTTTTAAAATATCCATCGATTTACTTTGACAATCGGTTAAGGGCAGTAAATCTATCCACTAATGTACAATGTACTAACGTCTACCCAATATTATATATATATATATATATATATATAGTATGTCAACTTTCTGTTTCTCTTATTTCCTATATTCCATTTATACATACATACGTGTGTGTACACATATATTATGCAAACACTGTTAGAATGATATATGACACTTTCTTTGTTTTGATGGTTTTTGATTCATCCATTTGACCAATATTTGCACGCTTGTTTACTTGATCTTTTACACAGATCTTGTTCTATTTTCTCTTGACACACGCCCTCACCTACCCCTTACCCACCCCCATCCTATTTGTATCCTTTTTTTTTAAATACTGTTCCCCTCCCCCATTCTCCACCCTTCTCGTTTGCACCGCTTCATGTGTGTGCACACACAAACATATACTGGTGCACACACTGTTCAATGTATACTGTCATTTTCTTCAATAAGACCTCCATAAATATGTACTCTGTAATTACTTGGGCAAACCTCTGGGGTTCTCTCTCTCTCTCTCTCTCTCTCTCTCTCTCTCTCTCTCTCTCTCTCTCTCTCTCTCTCTCTCTCTCTCTCTCTCTTTCTCTGTCTTCAACCTGTGTTTGCCAAGCGAACACCTTGTCCTCTCAAGTGTTTGTACAGTGCAACCAAACAGGCTTGAATTCACAAAAGGCAATGAATTTATTGAATCCTGTAATGTTGAGTACCCTGCCTACCTTGGGTAAAGTCTTTGATCTTACTCTCCGCTCCACGCCCCCTCTTCTTTCTTTTTTTTTTTATAGTTTTGATTGGTTTAAAATCTGGTCTGGCCACACCTCTTCCACTTGTCTGTCCTCACCTGACCTTCCTTACGCCCTTTCCCTTTCTGTCACCCACCCAAACGCCCACTAATGACTTTCATGTGACCAATTGTTTTCTGCAAAGAGAGTTTCCTCAATGATTGAAGCCCATTGTTAACTAATGGCTTTGAAAAGTGAGAGAAGGTGGGTTCTCCTTCTCTCCAGGTCGATCAGTCTGGCTGTTTTATAGTCAGAACCAGACTGCCCAGTTCACATTCTTAGGGTAGAATTTTATTGAAGGGAGAGATGGAGGTAGGAGTTGGGATTGGTTCAGGGAAAGTCAGGGAGGTCTTTTGTTACATTGACTTCGTGAAAGAAATATGAAGTGTTTTTCATGCTTCGTTTTTATTTTATATTCATGATATACCTATCAAAGTATATTCAAACAGCATACCTTTCTTTATACATGTTTTGTTGTATAAGACACTTTTTAGTCTTTGTATGAGTAGCTTTTCATGTGGTCTTATAAGAACTAATTTTTTTTCCTAAATAAAGAACATTTGTCCAAGCACTTTCAGCTATTCAATTATCCATTTTAAAGGAATTATATGTTAACAATAATCTTGTGAAGTATTTCATTTACCATAAAGAGGCTGTATTTTGTACATCACATTGCTCTAGAATGCATGGAAACCAATCGAGAATCCAACGAATAGACCATCTTTCAGAAATGTAATTTCTTCGCCATTATGGCAGTGTGGTTTAAGGAGGTGTGGGGGGGGGGGCTTTTCCTACTATGTATCAGCTAAGCGCTTGCTTTTCTCTATTTTCATTATCAACCTGTTGACATGATGTATTTTCGTCTCTATCAGCATCATCATCATTGTTGTCATCTGTGTAACGCTTGGCCTGTCCCCCGTTACGTTACCCGTGGTAAGGTTGGTGACGGCTGAAGTTGGTGACGGCAGTGGCATTAGCAGTCCTCCGACAAGGCGAAGGTGGAGAAGGAATGGATGTACTGAGAGTGTACCGAGGTGACCTTTGGAACACGTGAGGTCAAGGTTGTCTTCTTGGCCAAACTCTTGTGGCATCTTTTTTCGTCAGTACCGGCCAAGATCAGCGTAATGAAAGGACGTTTTTAGCCGGGCTCCATCGTGAAAAAAATACCGACGTAAAAACTTGTTCTCAGGAACCGAACTCAAGGAACCCTTTAAAGAAGTATTTGAAAAAAAAAAAAAACAGGTTTTATATACAGGATAGAGTGTCCTTAAAAGAAGAATTCCTCTTTTTAAGTACAGAGCAAATAGGCTCTGTTAAGGAAATTTAAAGTCCCCCCCCCCCGATGTACTTTGCTAGACCTCATTGTTTGAAAAGCGACAAATATCCTTTTGTAAAGCAAATTTAAAGAACATTTTATTGAAAGATTTTGGGCAAGAAAACCCAAGAACTTTCACCCCTTTGTGAGTTTTATTTAAAAGAAGCAGAATTTTGGTCTGAAGACTGAAGAAAAAATAAGACATTCGAATCCGTCTTAAGGAAAGTTTTTTATTGTATTTGTGTGAATTCTTCTTTTGAGCCTCTTCAAGTAAGAAATCTTTTCTTTTTTTTTTTTGTATTTGGTGGAAAAGCGAGACTTCACGTTTTTATTGCAACTTTTCGCTATCGCCATTTTATAAAAGGGATTTGTTCTGGTCTTTATCAGTCTATTTTTCGGTATCGTTTGGAACGATAATTTTGACTAGAATAATTTGGTTATTTCCTTTTGTCGTCTGAAACAGCAACTCCCCTTTTAAAAGAATAGTCTCTTGAGTAGAGACTCCATTTTTTATGTATATTTTTTGTGCTCAATCTGACTCTAATTGTGTTGAGCTACTTGTAATTTTATTATATTTTTTATTGTTACCCTAGATGTACTTGATTAACTCTGCTGTGGAAATCAAAAGCAGGAACTAACTATTTTTTGTTATATTAATAAACTGTATTGAGTTACATTTCTAGGTCTGTTTATTTATTTGCTCCTATTTGTCTCATTGTTGATTCCCTCTTTTTTTAATTCATGTTAACCAAAGACAAATTTTGGTAATGACCCCAAAATTTTCCCTTGTTGGGATTAAATATCCCTGGAAGAAAGTTCAATTCTCGCACGTGAGAATGCAGTAATAATTATGTAGATAAGTGCAAAATAGAAACAGGGCAACAGGTTCTGTGAGAAGGAACACAACAACAATCGTATATAAGTTGCTTGTGAGAAAAAATGAGGGCATATATAAACAACAAATTGTGAGTTCAAAGTTCAGAAAGGAGGAAGTTAATTTAGGTTTGCGAAAATCTGCTTCGCAAACTGGTAAAAGGTTGCACGTGCGCCCGCCTCAATTCTGTCTCTTGTCGAGATGTAGTCACTTCAGTCCAAGATGGTTGGTAACAGGAAGGAGTGGGGGCTCTCTGCGACTGCCGTCGTGGGCTTTGTCTCAGAAACATCCAGCTGCGGTCCTACCAGGTTCAAAAGGTGGGTCGAAAAGAAGCCGGGACACAGTGTGCAAGCGTTTTTATGGGCTGACTCACGTGACCCCTAAAGGAGTAGGGGTTGGGATGCCTGACAGCCAATCTGTGAGACCCTTAAGGGACAAGACGGCAGCCAGTCAGTGAGGGGGACGTTAATAAATTCCAATACCCTCACTCTGCTTTTCATTTTTCAGACCATTGTGTAGGGAACTGAGTACAAGAGATTCTGCTTTTGATGTCCTCAAGTCGTGTGCATTTACAAACTGCATGCAACACTCTGCTTTTGCTTGACCCATGTTGATGCAGTTACAACTACATGCGACCTTCTTCCCTTTAGCACTCTGCTTTTGAGTATCTCACATTATTTGCAGTTAACAAACTGCCAACGATATTCTGTTCTATTCGTTTCCTTTCAGAATAGATAGTTTTTTTTTTTTGCGTGCGGCTACATTTGCACCTAGTATAATTACAATTTAAATTTTGGAACAAGACCCAGTAATTCAGTCCAGTATTGCTAGTTTCTGCCGTGTTTCATTGGTTCTTTTATGTATGTAACATTTTTTGTATGTTGACTTCCTCCATTTTTATCCACCCTGCACGGCAATTTTATATTTTCCCTCCCTTTTTGAAGAGGCCATTTTACCTTAATCCCATCTAAGACGCCATTTTGAATTTTTGAGAAACGCATAAAGTTCAAAGATATTTTTGCATATGAATCTCCCCAAATATTTGCATTACGTTGCAAATAATTTTTTTTATTTAATAATTTGCATTTTTCATATTTATATATAAGAATTAATTTTATGATCTGTGAATTCAGCATATTCCCTCATTTGTTGCGTTCGTTTGGACGGTACATCACATTATTTTCTCTATATATATATTTCATCTTCTTTGATACGGTGGAAATCGCCGTGTATATAGAAAGATTAGAAAATACCTTTTACCTCGTAAGTTACACGAGAATTGTAAAACGTTTGTTTTGTTCTGCTGTTGCTAGCTTTAAACAGTAAATTTCTTAAAAGATATTTTTCTTCCCTGTGATTTTTGTGCACTTCGAAATTTACAAGAAATTTATTTCTCAGTTGTTGCTATATTATTTTCCATGTCTAGTGGGGCTAAGTTTAAAGAAAAGCGGTTTAAAAAAATATTTCCTCCCTTTTTCCCAACCGGATAATTTGCAGTTGAGTATTTAAATTATTTTAGAGCTGACCACGTATTTAAATTATTTTAGAGCTCACCACGTATTTAAATTATTTTAGAGCTCACCACGTATTTAAATTATTTTAGAGCTGACCACGTATTTAAGTTATTTTAGAGCTGACCACGTATTTAAATTATTTTAGAGCTGACCACGTATTTAAATTATTTTAGAGCTGACCACGTATTTAAATTATTTTAGAGCTGACCACGTATTTAAATTATTTTAGAGCTGACCATGTATTTGAATTATTTTAGAGCTGACCACGTATTTAAATTATTTTAGAGCTGACCACGTATTTAAATTATTTTAGAGCTGACCACGTATTTAAATTATTTTAGAGCTGACCACGTATTTAAATTATTTTAGAGCTGACCAAGTATTTGAATTATTTTAGAGCTGACCACCATTTCAAGATTATATATTTTAAATATCACTAAAATTGATGAAGAAGCTTCATCAGTGTATAATATTCCACAGATACACCGATGTTGATGATGATGATGATTATACACTGATGAAGCCTCTTCATGAAAATTGGTGATATTTTGTATATCATAAAAATGTATGCTCTTCAAATGGGTGGAAAACATTGTCTATCAATCAAATGTTTTTGAAGGAAATATGAAATGCTTCTCTGAATAACTAAGGTTTACATGATCTTAAACTGAAAGCTTTAGTAATACACTATTGAGTATCTGTTTCTGAATTTTTTAGATGAGGAGTGATAATTTGTATAATTTCGATTATTTGGACTACTGTTCTCATCTTGAGTGTTATCATCACAATGTTTCAATCGCTGTAACTTCTGACCTTCTTAAGGTTTATCTTTTCAAACTCGGGAATATTTCTGTCGAACTCAGGAATCTGGATGGAATTTCGAACGGAACCCTTTATTTAATCTACGAGGTTAGAATACTTTCATTTCGTCAGCTGGGAGAAGTCTTTCGTAATTCGCAATTCTTTGTATCGCCCGCACGTAGGATTGCACTTTCAACCTTCAGAATTACGAAAGTTTGCGAATTACTGAAGACTTCTTCCAGTCATGACTGAAGGAATGAAAGCATGCTATTAAATAAAGGGTTCCGTTCGAAATTCCGTCCAGATTCCCGAGTTTGAAAGGTGATGATAACACTCAAGATGAGAACAGTAGTCTGAATAATGGAAATTATACAAATACACTATTGCATTTTAGTTTGGTTAGAAAAGCAAGTGCTTTAAGCTGGGATCGAAACTCGACCGTCTAGTTAACAATCAGCGATTCTAACCATTCAGTCCTCAGGCAAGAGCCATAATGAGTAAGTGAAATTGAAATGTTTATATGAACACTGTCAATTACCGAAGAGTGTGCTATTCGTTTTTATGAAGAGCATAATTGCTATATATATATATATATATATACACACACAGAAGTGGTTGATTCTGTTTAGTCATAGTTTTAAGATGCAAGTAATTTGCTTTACAATAATTTTAGTATCTGTGCCCATAACAGTAAAAAAAGCTTTTATTTTTAGCTGGTTGATTCACACCCAAATGTCATGAGTTCAATTACTGATTACAGCTTCTATTTAAAAATAAAATGCTTGCAATTACTTATCGATTAAGCCCTAAAAACTTTCAGATTTTCAAAAAGAAATTGGAGAAAAATCTATTTTTTATAAGTTTGTGTTCATTTCATTATCTAACTATCCAGGACGGGTACTGTGCTAATTAATTATAAAATGAATTTCTCCAAACAAAACAATTTGGTACCACGTTTATGACCCCTTATGAAGATTAAAATCAAGCTATACATGCTGCTAAACCTTATGTCTAAAATTATTTTTCCAATTATGGTCAGAATCCATTAAATGATTTTATTTCTAGGAAAATATCTAAAATTTTATTATTTTATAACTATGAATCAAGTTCATATAATTTGAAAATATTTGAATTTTCAAATGGGAGGCTGTGCCAATATTAATCACCCTTATAACCCTTCAAAGATTTTTAAAAAAATCAATTAACCCCAAAAATAGAAGTGCCTAATTGATAGTAATAAAAAAAATCAAAAAAATCTTGCTCTTCCCCGACAGAACCGATATCTGACGATTGTATCTTATCCCATGAAACCTGTGTGTGAGTTGTAACTTTAAAAATTTATGTAATTTTTGTGTTTCCATATTTGATTAGACTAAAAGATGGTAAAAATGAGTCAAATGCTAAAAAAAATGGTGGAAACATTTAAAAAGTTTAAAACAACAAAGTAATTTTTGGGAAGTTTTATCGTTGTTGTCCTCTATGTTCTTTACTGGCAGCACACATGAAAGTCTGTGATGTTCCTCAAATGGCTATGTGTGATGTTACTTCTCATGATTATGTGTCACAAATTCATTATTTTCGTTGAGGATGCCACGTTATATAAAACTGAAAATCAGCACTTGTTTTCTTCGGTGAATTTGAATGAGCTTTTTGAGAAATATTTTCCTTCGCAGCTTTGATCACAAATAAAGACTCAAAACCAAAAGGAGTTTACGTTGCTTGCTTTTATTGCTGATGTATGTTGATATTATCTTATTCCCACACTCATTTCTTTATGTGCAGTGAACTCCCTGGTCCCACTGGAGGAAGTAAAGCACAGGTGTTAATTTTTGCTCTGCTGTCGTTTTCTGATTGGCTGACCATATTTATAATTTTTTTGTTGTTTTTCACATTCGTGTCTAACCAACAAAACTTAATGTTTATTTTATAACTTCCACTTACCGATTGTTTTATAAATCATAACTTGTCAAAACAAACTCAGCTTTAATTCCAAAAGATCTGCATTCCAATCTTTAATCAATATTTGAATCACCCATTTTCATTACAAAGCCATCTCTTGTCATTTTCATAGCTATTATAAATTATTGTATTTGTATCATTTTTATTATTAGTAGTATTAGTACTTTTTCTACATCCCTACAGGTAATCTCGTTACATTGTGACTTGTTTGTTAGAATTTCTGAAAGAATGATCAACAGATCAAATAAACTGAAAACGTTTATCTTATTTGATGAAATTTGCTTGAATGCAGAGTTAGCCCAACCTACATCCAAATTTGAAAATCGCTATGATGATAAATTTTGAGAAATCTTATCTAATATATAAAATTATCTTATTATTAACAAATAAAACTTGGCTTCTGACGAGCTAATTTTCATTTGTTATTGTTCTACCATCTTATTGGCAATATAATAAGATACTTCACTACAATTTATGTAAAAAATGAGTTAGTCCTACCTGGACGACTGGTAATATGAAACATTTTTAAATAGTCACCTAAACATAAAAATCACCTTATGTTAGTAATAAAAAAACAAACTTTAATAGACTTCTGATAGATTTAAGATTTTTCTTTTTACTTCTTTCAACAAAGATAACCATTTCTTTTTTTTAACACGGCACTGCAAATCTGACATAGAAAGAAATAGGTAATATCTGAAAACTATTACATTCCGATGTCAAAAAAGATCACACGACACAGCATTCATAAACGATGTCTTCAATCATAACACAAATAATTTAAAGGGTGAATAACTCATATTTTAAATTGAAGAATATAATAGTTGTCTACCTTACATCTAAAATTTTATTTTTATTTTTCAATTTTCTTTTTGTTTTTGCTGGTGATGGGGCATTCTACCGAATGCAAGACATTCACCCGCTATTTCAGATTCTAACCGTCCTTTTAAGTGCAATTGTTTGTATTTCTCTTGCACTCGGTTCACCGGGTATATTCGCCAGGTAGTCTTTGAAATTCTTTTTCATGAGCCCGGTTACTCCTATAATTATTGGAATGCTGGAGATCTTCCTAAGATTCCAGTTTCTTTTTTATGTCGTACATAAGTCCTTGGTATTTCGTAATCTTCTCAGTCTCAGCTTTGTTTAAGCCAGCATCATTAGAGACACTGACTTCAACTAAGGTTGCTACTTTCTCCCTCTTGTCCCATATCACTATGTCAGGTTTAACAGCTCCATTTTCTGGGTATGTAGCTGTATGAATTGCATAATCATAGTGTCTGGTGTATGACTTATTTCCAACTGTTCTTTTTGGTATATGTTCCCAGGACTTGCTGCTTCACTGGATATTCAACTTTTTATAGATGGTCCAGTGGAGATATTTACACACTCCATTGTGGAGGCACCTTTTGATAAATTTGGTTGTAAAAGAGGTGAGCCCAGAGCAGGACACTGCTTGAATGTACAACCGCATCACTACTTTTTGTTACACATCATCACCTCCCCCCCCCCCCCACGTATTTACATTTAATCTTTTTGTTTATTTTAAAAGAAAGCAAAAATATTTCTCTCTCTCTCTCTCTCTTTGATCTTTTATAAGAAATTAGTTACTAATCCTAGAATTAGATTCATCCTAAACTAAATTCCCATGAGTCTCGTTTGTATTAAATATTTGTTCATTTTTTTTTTTTTTTTTTTTTTTGTTAATCCTAATCTTAAAACTTTTTTTTTTTTCTGGATCTCGGATTCATATTGATGTACTTTAAATCTTAATCAGCTGCCAATCTATAATTTTTCTGTGTCCAAGCAATTTATCTTTCTCTACTTAAAATGCCCCCCCCCCACCTCCTGTTGAAGTTTGTGTTATTGTTTTTGTCTGTTATTATAAATACTTACCTGAGGCAGCAAATCTTTATCTGCATCAAGCTTTATCCGCACTTAATCTTTGCTAACCTACTTCAAATGCTTGCACACTTAAAATACTTAAGCTTTTGTTTCTCTAAAATGCTACCCCCCCCCCCCCCCCCCCGGTTGGGTGCAAGGAGATTTTATATTCCCAAGCTCGTTTGTCGGCTCAATCTATTTCTATGCATTGTTTCGTATTTTTTTTATATAAAATGTTTCGTATTTTTTTTATATAAAATGTTTCGTATTTTTTAATTTTTTTTAAATGTTTCGCATTTTTTTCTTTATAAAATGTCTTATAGAGAAGAAATAACTACTAGTAGAACTAACCGTCATTTACAACCGGTAAGGTAATTAAAGTGATTCATTAATCTGAAACAAAAACAAAAATCAGTCTGTTTTGTAACGCATCAGTTAAAAATATGTAATAGACATTAAGACAATTGGTTAATTCGTTGTTTCACAGCCAAAGTAGCGGACAATAAATCGGCTGCATTTTTCTTAAAAAATTTTCCGACCTCACAAATGAGTGAGTAAACACAAATAAATTGTTTTGGACTAATTTCCCAACTGTATTTCCTTTTAAATGATTTAAGGTAAATCTGAAATGAGTCCAAAACAATTTATTTGGGTTTACTTACTCATTTGTAAGGTCGAAAAAAATGCAGACGATTCATTGTCCGCCATTTTGGCTGTGAAACGACGAATTAACCAGAAAATTACTAGCGGGACCCGTGGAAATTCCACAATTGTGTCCTTCATCTGTTGTATATTATTGCTGTACTTAAAAATATTTCTATCCTATCGACATCCAGCACAAACACAGCCCCATGTTATTACTGTATCATCTTTGGACCGAACAGATACTACACTTAAAAACTCGAACTAAAATACACTTTAAAGGCCAAGAAAGTGTATTTTAGTTTGAGTTTCACGTTCAACACAACAACGGAATCAGATTAAATTTGTAAAATGACTTTTTTTGCATTGCATCTTCGGTGATCAGACGATCCTATTTAAAAAAAAAAAAAGGTGGAGAGTGGGAACATGAAATTGCCTTAGCATATTATTATATAGATGAGACAACTTCAAATCTAGCTCAGGGGCCAGCCAAGGCTTTTTTATTTGTAACGTTACCTGGGAAATACTTCTGACTTACAACGTCTCGCTCTGTAGTAGTGGTAGTGGTAGTGGTGACCATGGCAGTGTGTAGATTTCAGTTCTCTTCTTTTTTCAATGTTATTAATAGCCGTTGTGGTAGCAATTAAAAAAAACAACACGATTATTTTTGCTCTGGGGCTTCCACGTTCTTTGTTCAGATTTATTTATTAAAACGTTACTCTCTTTGCCACGTGTTACTCCGGACTTCCTGTCCATGATGTCATTTCCTGACACATTGGCTTAATTTTCTAACTTAAATTTCTAGTGTGATTTTCGACTTTTTACTTGATCGACCTTCATGTGAAAAATTCCGTTTTTAATCCATCCACAACCAAATATTGCTACATATTTTGAAAGGGATATGTTTAAGCTTCGCAGACCAATTCTTATGTAAAATTTATCGGGGAAAACAATGGAAGTGTTCCCAAATGGGTTGAGGGCATAACCCTTTATTTTGCCCTTCGTCCTCACATTCCATGAGCGATCTTTCTGACAAATCGGGGAGAATTGCTGTTTTCTGGGTCGGAATTTATCAATCTATCACTTATCGTTGGCTAGTTTTTGACCTTAAAGTAGTTTTTTTTTTTGCTCCTTACATCAAGTGCCTTGTCTGGAGCGATTTCTATAAAAAAACAAAAAAACTTCAAATATATCCTGTTTTGATTAAATTTAAATCATATGTATAAAACTTTCTGGCGAAGACAATGGAAGTGGTCCTGAATCTTTACGTTACCCCTCTATGTGCCGAATATCGACGTGCTTCCACCTCTATGTGACCAATGGGATCAGAATCCTCTCAAAACATCAAATGTGTATATCCAATTTTGCTGAAATTTAAACCATATGTATCAGATACTAATTCAGAGAGTTTTCCAACATTTCAGCTTCTTCTGACTGTATTTGAGGGCGAAATAGGAGAAGGGGGCAGTAAAAACAAAGTAATTAGGAGAGTAGAAAGTGGACCGTAGGTTTACTTTCGGCAGCCTCGTAACTTTTTGCTTCCCTTATTTTGTCCTTTAGTCCTTACATTCCATGAGCAATGTTTCTGACAAAGGGGGAAGAATTGCTGTTTTCTGGGTTGGAATATTCATCTAACACTTATCGTTGGCTAGTGTAGTAGGGTTTTTTTTTTTATTAGCTCCTTACATCAAGCAATTTCTATTAAAAAAACTTTTTTTTTAATTTGGTGCCATGAGCATAGTTAAAAAGTACATAATAGTGAGTCTCATTCAATCCTGAGCAACGTCGGATTTTCCTCCAAGTATTAATATAAAAAATAAAGATGCTTAATTTTCTTTTTTTAATGAGATTTTTTTAAAAACAACCTTTATTGATGATATGTAAAATAGTTATAATGAGTACTTTTTATGTATACTACTGAGTCACCATTTATCAAGGGAAAAAGCCACTCGAGGATAAGGGTTCATGAGATGGGTGGATTGTTAGTTAAATGATGAGTAATATTATGAGAGGATTGAAAATGATGAATTTGGGATGGAGAAAATTTAATTACTTAAGAAGACGGTTTGCCAAGTATTTGTTGACATTGGATTTCAAGATGACCATGTTGTGGTCTCAGGGTTATGTTTTCTACAGATGGGAAATTCTTGGTTTTGGATACACGGAGGTAGAAACAAAAATTTTGGAACACTAATGCTTTCCCGGGTGTGTAATAATTTTGATAACCACCTCTTTTCATTTTTTTGTATCTGTCTCCTGTTTATTTTTTTATGGCACAGACAAAGTCATCTGACGTTGGGCCATGGACTGTAGTTTTGTAACCCCTGGTCTAGGTCATGCAATCAAATCCTGAAAAGAATTAAAATTTATTTTGTAGAAGAGCTCTAAAAAAAAAAAAAATAACCCTGCCACTCCAAAAAACAAAAACAAAAACAGAACGAATGTAGGTTGTAATAATAATTAAAAAAAAAGTTTTATTACTTCCTCAAAAGGATGGAATGTATTCATTTCATTGATTATTTGCATAAAACGATTGTTCCTCTTATATTTCTGCCTCAACATAAACTCACACAGATAGCGTTCCACCATTCCGTGTTCCGTTCTATAGTGGTGTTTATTCTGCATTTTGTATCGGCTAACCCTAATCTAACCCTCACACTTATCATGTTTAAACAGGACTGACAAAAATAGGCTACGGGCATGTGCACGCACTGCATATGACTGACAGGGCTATGTTTTTTTAAGCTTTCACAGATTAGGGCCCACGCTAACTTTGACCCCGTCGTTAGGATTAGGGTCAGAGTGAGAGTCAAAGTTACTGTGGGTTCTAATCTGTGAAAGAACCTTTTTTTTTTTCTTTTTTTTTTGCAAAACTTATTTTGTTATAAGTCTACAAAAGACCCAAAATTTGAACACTTATCAGTTAAGTAATTTTATTAGTATTACTAGTTTACAAAGTGACATAGCTAGGTGCAAATGTAGTGACATCAGTTTTAAGGCATAGATTAAAAATAAATAAATTGTAAAACTTTCTGAGTAAAATCTGTGTCTGGTTATTTTCTTACATTTTCTATTATTTAGTAAATGCGTGTATCCACATGATGTATCAATGATGTGTCCTAGAATATATGTCCACAGATGAGAAACATCTTAAACTGAATTTGGCATCATCATTTTGGGACATTGCATGTATAATCGCTAATTTGTGAGACTATGACTTAAGAAAACCTCGATTTTAGTTCTTACTTGGCTATTGTCATCAAAGCGCTTATCTTGCATAAGTAACTCATTACAATGCCCTCTCCCTCCAGTCTCCTCCTCCCCCTCCTTCTATTCTTAACAAGCCGGTTTATTGTTGTTGTTTTAACTTTGGACTGGTAAATGATGAATTAAAAATCTCTTTGATCTTAAGTATCTGCAGATTTTGATTACCGGCTTGTCTGGCTTGACCCGTTGTACACCTTTTATGGTTTTAATGATAGCGGTGCGTGTGTGTGTGTGTGTGTGTGGGGGGGGGGCTTTTGACTAAAGCTTATCATGTTTAACTGATTGTTCATCTCCCTCTCCATCTCAGCCCCAACCTCTTCAACATAAATATATCCTAGTAATATATCAAGTTAAATATTTAGACAGGTTAGATTGTGACTTTTGTGAACCGATCTGCCTCTCTACCACCGTGATTTATGCACTAATACTCTCAGGAAAGGTATGAAACCATTAGTCTTTCTCTACTTTATCGTTATTACTATGGAAGGTGCTCAGCCTAACTTTAATCTCATTCATGAAAGGCATTCACAGAAAGAACTCGTCCTTAAAATATATATATATATGTATATATATATATATATATATATATATATATATAGTTTTTTTTGCAGTTGTTATCACAACTGAAAAAAAAAAACCTTTCCTTTCTTTCTCGTTGTGCCTAACATCAAGCGAAAGTTCTCTGAACAGTTTCTTTCCAAGAATTTTCCATTTGTAGAACACATAGCAAGGGGGTCGCTTCCCCGCAGAGTGCAACATGGTCGTCTTCAAATCCAATGTTAATAAATACTTGTCATAACCCATCCCCATTAGTAATCGAATTTTGTTCATTCCATTCATCATTTTCAATCCTTTCATTATATTCTTAATCATTCAACAGACAATCCATCCATTAACCCTTATCCTACTAGAGTGTTTTTATTTTACCATAAAAGCTGTGCCTCATTAGTACCCCCAATCCAGCTATGGGTCAAATAATGTACACTTGAACATTTATAGTAGATATTGTGATTCAGCATTAATAACCTTAAAAAAAGGGTCTGATATGCAGTAAAAGAGATAATCCAAAATCAAACTTTTGTGGATTTAATTGGTCTATTAAAGCAGGGTTTTTCAAACTGTCAGTTCTTATTATTTA
>OY744530.1:75181613-75264113 GCA_963556195.1 Sepiola atlantica
ACTATAAACTTAATTAAATATAGCATAAACTTAAATATGATGTAATTTAGTTCCACTAATCATATTAATACAGCCACGTCCTATACTACCACACTTGTGTTTCAATTGTTTTTATTTTTTTTGCGGTGAGTTGTAGTCTGTCTCGATTAGATCTAATATATTTTATAATAAAGTATCAACATATGCTTTTTGTAGTTAAAGATGTGTGTAGAATCGGCCTATTAGAAGACAAAAACAATAAAATACAGAAATCTGTAACTCACTAGTCTCTGTCCGAAATTGGATTAGCCATTTAGAAGCAAGAACCGGTTGCAACTCATGTACGAGTTTTAAACAAATGGAGGCGTTTTTCAGAAATACATGTGATAGAAACTAACGTTTGCATTTCTCCCAGATTACTAATTTCATCCGCGTCTGATGAAGAGGACAGGTTTGCAAAAAATATTTACTTAATGGGATAAAATGATATACTGATACTCAGTTTCTGTCTCTCTCGCTCTTACTCTCTCCCTCCCTCTCTCCATCACACTCTCTCTCTCACTCTCTCTTTATCTCATTTACACTTTCTCTCTCTCTCACTTTATTTTTTTTCTCTCTCACACACACTTTCGCCGGAGCCACGTTGGTATCTTTATCAGCTGTTACTTGTGTAACATTGTATGGAGTGTTCTTCGATCCCAGACCACAAAGAAACATCTCTGGATGGCTTTTACCCCATGCAAGGAGTACCTGCCGCTCCCTCCCCCCCCCCCCCGAAAAGGGGGCCACCTGTAGGCTGTGAGTGGTGACCCGTGATGCCTTAGGGCGGGATCCTGGTGGCTGAGCAGTCCGTGGCCTGGTGACTTGCAACAATCCACTTTGGTTCTTACTTCGGCTAGACGGGAGATCGGAGAGGCCCGATCCAGTCAACTGACTGGTCACTACATGCTTTAGTATGTATAAGTTCATCCCCAACCATATTATTCAATCTGGTTCTTCTAAAAATCAAAATTACTTCTCCTTTTTATTTTCCTCAAAAATAGATACTAGAAGGCGGTGGCTGAGTGTCAATTGTGTTGAGAACAAAGAAGATTACCACTGCCAGAGAGTAATGTTTTTCTAAGAGAAATGTTCTCACTCTCACTGTAAGAATTTCTTCTAAAAATAATGTTTTCTAGGAGTAATGGATGGTTGTTGTTCTGTGAAACAAACTAAACCATTCTAAGAGGAATGTTTTCTAGGAGTAATGGATGGTTGTTGTTCTGTGAAACAAACTAAACCATTCTAAGAGGAATGTTTTCTAGGAGTAATGGATGGTTGTTGTTCTGTGAAACAAACTAAACCATTCTAAGAGGAATGTTTTCTAGGAGTAATGGATGGTTGTTGTTCTGTGAAACAAACTAAACCATTCTAAGAGGAATGTTTTCTAGGAGTAATGGATGGTTGTTGTTCTGTGAAACAAACTAAACCATTCTAAGAGGAATGTTTTCTAGGATTAATGCTTTCTGGGAGGAATGTTTTCTATGAGTAGTATTTTCTAAGAATAGTGTCTCCCCTCTCGCTGTAAAATTTCCTTCTGAGAGAATATTTTCTAGGTGTAATATTTTCTAGGAGTAATGTTTTCTGAGAGTAATGCCCTTTCTCTCTCTGTAAAATTCCCTTTTAGGAGTAATGTTTTGTAGGAGTAATGTTCCTACTGTCACTGTAAAATTTCCTTCAAAGACCAATGTTTTCTGGGAGTAATCTTCTGTAAGTAGTGTTTTCTGAAAGTAATGCCCTTCCTCTTTCCGTAAAATTTATTTCTAAGAATTTTCTAAAAGTAATAGATGGTTGTTATGCTGTAAACCAAACCATTCTAAGAGTAATGTTTTCTAGGAGTGATGTTGTCATTCTCACTGTAATATTTCCTTTTAAGAGTAATATTTTCTGGGATTAATCTTCCTTGGGATTAATGTTTTCTAAGAGTTCCTACTATCACTGTAAAATTTTCTTTCTAAGAGTAATTTTTGGTAGGAATAATGTTTTTAAGACCATTTTTTTCTAAGAAAATAAGATTCGGCATTAAATAACTCATAGATGGTTGAAATGCCATAAACCAAACCAAACTCCACTTTCTCTTTCTCTTTCACTATCTTTCTCTCTCTCTCTCTTTCTCTCTCTTTCTCCTTCTTTCTCTCTCTTTCTCCTTCTTTCTCTCTCTTTCACCTTCTTTCTCCCTCTTTCACTTTCTTACTTTATCCTCTCACCCACTCATGCACTTACTCACTCACTCTCAATTTCTGTCTGTCTGTCTCTCTCTCTCTCTCTCTCTCTCTTTTCTACATAATGTCTTGCCTTTTAAGGGATGCACTATCATTTCATAGACTGAATATGAATAAAATTAAAATGTCAAATTCAAAATCCAGCTTATAAATATCTCTCCACGGCGGTGACATGTTCAAACTCTTTTCACGGTGGCTACATGAACCCAAATGCACAGTATGCCGCACAAGTGTCAGCCAGATTTCCCTTTCTTTTTTCAACCTCTGCTGTCACGCAAACCTTGAAGATAAAATTATAAAATTCAAAAAGGTGCTTTCTGGAATCTTATCAACAAAATATGCAGGTCTTTACTAAGAAGGCAACGCATCCTTTGACCTGTAACAAAATAATCACTCCTTTTATAATACAAAAGGAGATTGTTTTAAATATTTATTTTTGTGAGACTTCTCAAGATGTCTCCCTTTTTTATTTGAATGTTGACTTCTTCCATCGGGTGTTAATTTTAAAAGCTTCTTAAAAAACGAAGAGGCCAGACTCAATCATTTTCTTCTTTCTATTATCGAATCTTTTCCCACTTGAATTGAATTTAGTTTTGTTTTCCCCTTTCAAGTGAAAAGTCTTGTTTGATTTTAATTTTTTGCTCTCCTGTTTTGAACATAAATCCTATTGTAGCAACATTAGCTTGTCAAATGGCGCCCATCATGAAGTGCTCAATATTTAAGCTTACTTCAAATGGGGATATTATTTTCTTGAAAACTGAAGCTTGCTGATTTTAGAATAGGTTGACATGTCATTATTAGTTGTTAGCTAAAAGTTAATATTATTTTTATAAATTGATCAATCTGATCTTTTTATTTCTTATGTTACTAGAGAAGTTAAAAAAAAAAATCAGACTTTGGTGTCGGTTTTGAAAATACCTCTGATTCTTGCAAAAACAGCGATTCATATTTAAACTTAAATTCGAAAATATATAACTAGCCAAAATATGCGACAAAAGGCTTCATATTATTACTAGTATATCACGAAAGAGAAGATAATCCCTGGGAAGATGGTATCATGATCACAGATACTACACTAACCCCCTCCCCAAAAGGAGGAGGTAGTACCTGGAAGGATGGTATCATGACGAATGAACACATACTACATTATCTCCCTAAAGGAGGAGGTAATACATGGGAGGATGGTCTTATGAGAACAGAACAGATACTATATTACCCCCTCCCAAATAAAAAAAAGGAGGTGGTAATGCCTGGGAGGATGGTCTAATAATGAACGAACAGATACTGAAAAAGAAGGATGTGATGCTTGAGAGTATGGTATCATGACAATGGAACAGATACTACACTATCCCCCCCCCCCTGAATTGAGCATTGAAACTTAGTACAATAGTACACTATTAATGGAAGTAATAATTTAGGCTTCAGACACACAGATACCAAATCTCCATTAGTAATGCTTGTAAAAGAAGTGCCATTAGGATTTAACCTGAGAATAAAATTATATTAATAGTATCGTTCAAAAGACATTTATTTATAGGAAATATTTATAGGAAAGATAAAGACAAGGTGACCCTGTCCCGTCAAAAAATGCCACTCATGGAATTGTTAATAAAATAAACAATCTTTTCTGCAATCCGACACTATTAGGTATAAATTAACTTCAGTTTATATCTGACTTGTCCACCAAGTTTGTCAGGAATGTCCAACAGTTTTTGTTTTATCAGCATTTAATGATATAGGGAACCACTTTGGCGATCGTCTCATCAGTAAGAGATGTGACCTGAATCGGCTTTACACTTACCGGAAGTGAACACCTCAAATTATTATCTGTGGAGTTATCTCAACGATAATGTCTATCAAAAAAATCTCCAAACTGAACTGAAAAGAATCATGACAACACGAATCAGAGTATTGCAAAAAGAGGCGTGTGGCAGAGTTATTGGCAATTTTACATGTCGTAGACAGCTGTGTTTATCATTGAACGTTGATAAAACAAAGACTGTTGGATATTCATGACTGGAACTTGGTGGACAAGTCAATGTAGACTGAAGTTTATTTGTACCAAATATAGTTGGATTGCAGAAATGATTCTTAATTTTATTATTTTGTTTTTTAGAGGAGGAGGTTAACTTATACAAGATATTCAAGAATTTAATAAGAGAACGAAAATGGTGGGTATATGCTTAAGTAGTGTCTCAGAACAGTCCATTCGACAATTGTGCGAGGGGGTATAGAAGTGGAACTCTTTTCTACAAGTACGAACCTGATTTTATGAGCTATTTCGAAATGAATATCCATCAGCATTTATACATAAAAAGAAAAAAACTGGGCCATAGTAATAGTTAATTGCTTTAAATGGTGGATGTATTTACATTTTACAAAAAACTTTTCTTTAAATTTCTTTTTGTCGATTGACATTCCTCGTAGCCAAAAAATAAAAGAAAGTGAAACGCAAAAGACATTGCGTGAATTACGTAAAATATTAAAAAAATGTTAGTATCAACAAATTGTTAAAAGATATGGATTAATAGGTATTTTTAAAGATATGGATTAATAGATATTTCTCGACAGACAAAAACTTGTTTTCGTTGAGGCTTGTGAGGAATATTGATGCATCATTTAAAACAAGTTTCAGATGTTTCTCTTAGTATCCGTAATTTTAATATTTATTTTTACATTCTAGAGTTATATCTCTATTTTCATTGCTGGTTAAGTATTATTAAACTGGCTACAGGGGAGACAAAGAACAAATAATAGGTTATTTGGGTCATTCATACTACTATATACAAAGTCCGGACGATATTTGTTCGCAAGATTACTATCTATGAAAATAATTCACAGTAGTTTGATTTTTTGGTACTTCTGAAGTTTACCGACCATGCTGAAATAATAATGTTATTATTAAGAAACTCATTCTTAACATGGGGAGGAGGGGGGGGGGGGCTTTGTTAACTATTCTGTACTTTCACATAACAATTTAATAAACAAAAGATACTGTAAAAATTAAATTTAACTTGAAAATCCTATCTAAAAATAGCACAGTAGTAAACTGCAGAAGTACCGATTTCTTTTAGACTTATCTATCGAACTTGGGTCAGTTAGTCTTCATCGCTTTTCTGTCGATTTCATTCGATGAAATCGCCTTTGATGATAGCCTCGATGCAGCCTCGGTACCGGCCACAAGTCTTTGACACTCTCCCAATTTTGGCCCTATAAGGCTCTGGTAATCCTGGCCTTTAACTCGTCCTTTCTGTTGCCGCTTTGTTCCACCGTGCCCCACACAAAGATGTCAAAAGGGTTGCAGTCAGGCAAGCTGGGAGGGTAGATGTCAGGTGGTGTAGTCAACAAAGTTCTCCGACAGCCAGGCATGAGTTTTCCATCAGGTATGGCAGGGTGCTGAGTCTTGCAGCCATACATACAGCCTATCTGCAACTATCTGGTCAATCTAGGGTTTCATTACCTAAGTCAGAACCCGGATATAGCCATCAGTGTTTAGTTTTAGGCCCTCAAGGAAGAAGTGGAGTGGCATAATGTCACCTTAAGAGATGAACTCTGCCATTCTGATGGCTTCAGATCGTCTATCATGCATTTTTCTCTGTGATGTCATCTCGTAGTCGAATCCTGAATCTTTCAATTCCTTTCTGAACTTTTCTACCATCCTCCTGCTGATGCTGAGGGCGTCCGAAATCTCCTTATTTATCCTTCCTGCATAGATTCCAAGAACTCTATATATCTTCCACAAATATGGAGATTCAGAATTGTCTATGATCAATTATTCTACAAAAAACAAGAATGGAAATGTAGTTACTGATTTCATAAAGACAAGACTGACAAACGAAAGTAAAACAATATTCTCATAAAATAAATTCCGAACAAATGACGTCTGTACCCTGTGCATATGTGTGTGTATATATATATATATATATATATATTGTACTGAATGGGTGACCATTTGGGAATACCAGGTGCTGTATGTGCTCTTTGCTTATCTTGGCATTGTTTCCAGTCGTCTTGAACTACTTGCCATTGAAATCAAGCAGTGCCGACTCAAGAGAGGTGTTGTTGGAGATTGTGCAACCCTTGCAATTACAATTACACGCGCGGGCAGCCCCTGGCGGGGCACTCATACATCGAAATCGACGGGAGTATCCATCATCATATATATATACACACAAAAAAAATACTTGGGCCGGGTAAAATTAATTCCCCAATTAGAATAGTTTTCAACACTTTTATGTTCCCTTACAAAGATTAAAATTAAGATATAATGCTATTAAATCTTATGTCTAGAATCCTTATTCCAATTTTGATCAAAATCTATTACATCATTTTGAGTCTTGAAAATGTCTCAAATATAAGGCTTAAGGGGTTAAAAAGAAATTGAAATTCAGGGAATCTTGCTTATTTAGTGTCTAATGACTATAGATCAAATTTAATGCAAATCTGAAATATTTGAATTTTCAAATAGGAAGTTGTGCCTATATGATGCCGGTAAAAAACTCTTTAAAATACTCCAAATAATTGATGTCTAATGCCTATTATGAAAATTTTACAAACATCGGAGGAATCATAATTTTCTTGAAGGGCTTCTACCCTTTTTTGACCTCGTTTTGATAAAACTAAATATAGAGCACATTACCCATCTTTACGCCTAGCAGTGGTGTTCTAAAATTCATAATGATCGGTTAATTAGTTTAGGAGTGAATCCTGAAAAATCTATGAGCATATACACATACCTAACTTTGTGTGTGTGTGTGTGTATATATATATATATATATATATATATATATATATATAATCAAAATAGATGCCATCATTAGCTTTATTTATTAGGTAAGATTTAATAAACACAACACTGAACAGCAGCCAGCAATGGACGCTGGCAGACGCGCGCACGCTTTAAATCTAACGATTACACGTATCAAGATAAACAATCAAATAATGAAAAAAAGAAATAGCTGCATCACTTTCTAATACACTCTCTAAAAAGGTTTTCTTTTCTTTTTTAAATAAAATAGACACACACAGAATTTCGCTGACATAGCAAAACAAGCACCAGCATTAGGATTTATTAAACTAACACGATACAGGACAGCGACCGAAAGTAGCCTCTAACAGTATCACAGATAGTTTAAATCAAACAATTATGCATATAATCAAGTAATAAAATAATTAATCACATCATTTTTTTAAACACGCTTTAAACATATTTAAACAACACTTAGCCGACATTCTCTCCCCCCCCCTCCCCCACAAAAAAGCATATGATCGTTTTTTTACCACCACACAACTCCATCAATAATCATTACTGACGAAGAACGCAAGGTGATTGAAATATTAAATCATTATAATAAAAAATTATTTTTAGAAAACGATATCGTTTTATGCTTCAAACACTATCCACTCATAATCAATATAATATATATATATATATATATATATATATGGTTGTGAGTTCTTATAAAAAATATATATTTAAGTATATACTCCTTTTAATATCCGAAATTTTTTCAAATTGCAAGCTCAATGAGATTGTATTACAAGCTTCAGAGCATATATACTTTATAGTTGTATTCCAATGACCATAGGAAAAATCAATCCAAAACCATAATTTTCATTTGTTCTTACAATTTCTTTATTTTCATATTTAGGTGAATACCTGTATTTCTTCTTCGTCTCACAAACAAATTTTTTGATTTATTTTTTCCTGATTTAATATATTTTTTTTTCTAATTTTATATATATATATATATATATATATATATATATCAAAACACAAGATCTAAATAGCTAAATAGGTGCCATCATTAGCTTTATTTTAGTTTTTTATATGATCTATAATAACAGCAATGATGATAAGTTCAAATCATGTAAAGGCAATAACTATTAAATACTTTCTAATTTTTGTTTTGTCTTTTTCTTTGATCACAAATTAGTCAAACCAGTACCATGTAACTCCATTGCTAAATGAAAATATCATTCAAAATCACCAAATTTAAACATTCTGTTAATAATAATAATAATACCATGGTGTCTGTAGTTGTACTCCTGCCTGCAATCTTTGTTACTGTTTCTTGCCGAATATGTTTTGACCACGAATTGCCACTCAGAAATCAGAGATTGCTTGTTTAACGTGGTTGGCTCCATTAGCTTTTATTAGCAAACTGCCTATTAAGTGGTTTACTCTGCAAATATTTGCTGTTGTGGCTCATTAAGCAGTAACCTTAGTGGAAATAACCAACAAATAATTTCTCAGTAAAGCCGCGCACTCTCCACAAAAGTCAGAACTTTTGATAATTGGATGCAGCCGAGTTCTCAATTTGAGGCCAACTTTTTCATTTTGTATTCATATTTACTAGTGGAACATCATGGAAATTCCACGGTTGTTTTCTTCATTTAAATTACATTTTTTTTAAAACTTCAAATGCTATAAATCTTTAAAATTTTACGTGACAGTTTCATTTTATAGTAGAAGTACAAGTAAAATGGTCTCTATTTACTTGCCGCCCCACGAGGGCAGAGTCAGACACAAGGTCGTTTTTTCAAACTGTGGAAAATCCAGCTCCTCAAAAGAGGCACTCTTGATCGGAACAACAATAAAAAGTGTCTCAGTTTAGAAGGATTTCTTCACCGACTGAAGACAAAACAGATACTACACTTTGATCCTAGCCTAAAGGCTGAGAAGTACAAGTAAAATGTTCATTTTGTATGAAGTTATTTGTGACTAATTTCTGATAAAAATTTGTTCAATTTATAGAGCCGTTTCTTATTATTGTTTTTAGACACTTTTCTTCTATGGATTTTAAACCAGTTATCATCTGCTTCTTGTTTACATATATATAAAAATAGCTGTATTGATACTACTACTTCGTCGGATTTGGATGAATTACTTCCCTTTGATTTAGTGCATACGTATTGTCAGCTGTATGGTTGTACTAACTAAAGAAGGACAAGCAGAATTATTATATAAATGAGTACACTAGCTCTAGGTATAGACTAGTTTCTTTCAGTTATGGAAGGGTAATTCATCTAAGAGAACAAAAAAGTCTAAATTGACAACAACTTATTTTTAACTGTCTTATGTCTACATCAGGGGTCAACAATCTATTCGCTTCAGTGGTCTGCATCACATATTAATGAGTTTAAGCTGGCTAAATAAATATTACAAAAAAAAATATTTTTTACTATGATGGAGATTTTGTGTCTGTTTGTAACCAAAAGTTTGAATATTATTTAAAACAATTATTGGTCCTCATTTTTACTTTTATAAGCAAGATCATATATTAATGAGTTTTGGGAGGGCTAAGATAAACGTAGCAAAATTAAACAAAAACTCATATTCATTGGGTCTAGATTTAAATGCAGCTGATGCAGTGCTTAGCCAAGATGAAAGTGTAGAATCCTGAATGAGCTTCACACTCATCGGACCATACCCCCCTATTAAAAAAAAAAAAGTTAGTATCAATCTAATATCTATTTGAATAATCAAACAATAATAAATAAAATGTTAATTCTTTCTGTGTATAACTTAAAAAATATGTAAACAAAAAAAAAAGATGAATAAAATTGCATAACTGAATCCCGGGCAACGCCGATCAAGTAAATCTTCTTTTTTTTTTTTTACTTAAATTCAACCCAAACAAGACACACTGCCATTGAGCCATAAGGTGCTATATTGAATTAGGGACCAGATTTATAGGGTTATTCGAAGTGGAGCTGTGCAGCGAGATGCTTGTTTGCATTAAAATTTCTACATGTTGGTACAGTCAGGACAAGCAGTGAGGGAATTCTAAAGGCAAGCGATTCGAGGAAAGAAGCTACTAGAGTAAAAAGCCTTCAAGCATTTGGGGACCTCTACAGTGAAGGGGTGTGATTTTGCTGTTTGTCGTGGGTATTTATGTTGAGGGAGCACAAGTGCAGCAAGTTTGTCTGAGAACATTCCAGTACTTGTAAAACGAGCACAGGGATGCAATATTGCGGTGATAGGATAGGGGCTGGAGCTTGGTAGACAGTGTGAGACCTAATAGTGACTCTTTTTTTAATCCTGTTCAAGAGAGAGAGACTAGTGGTTGGTGCACCAGATGCATGGGCGAATGGTGGCTTTGTAGAGATACGGGTAAAATATCTAATTTATTGAATAAATGTTGAAAATCAAATTAAAATTATATAATTCTTTGATTTTTGCTGATTAAAAAATTAGCGTATTGGTTTGTTTACACAGAGAAATTTGGTAGTGTATTATTGATTTTGAGTGGATTCATGATTTTGTAGTGCTTAGCGCCACCTTTGCTAAGAACCACTTGTCACTTGAAATGATCATCTTCTTGCATTTATTTTCGTATCAAGATTAAAACGAAAAAAAATAATCTCTAGATAAAGTCTGCTTGTCGGCAAAGTAAAATTGTCAACTCGTAGAAAATATTGAACTTTATATTATTTTTATTTATTATCTATAAAGAAATAAAAAGATATTGATTTCTTAAAATCATTTTACTGGGAATTGTTTGGCTACTCTGATGTAAATGTAATGTTTTGTTAATTGTCTCATTGATTATATTTAAGTTTTCACATTTCTTTTTATTTTCCATTTATTTGCTTCCTTTTAATAAGTACATGGTCTTAACTGCTTCACAGATTAGGCTTTATGCTTCAAGCCGGCTTGAGACACTAACTGGTCTAGACGCACTGATGAGCTGTGAAACAGCGAAACAGGCTGTATGTGGATGACTATATATATATATATATATATATATATATATATATATATATATATACTAGCAAAACCTATGCGCCCTCCGGGCAGCAATTAATTTAGAGAAGGGCGTATAGTTAAAAAAATGTTTTTCCCCAGAGAATTCCAAAATTTTAACAACAAACTTTGGTAAATTTGTAGATTTACAACCTCAGCTAAATTACAACCCTTTCTTAAAAAGGTGAGATTCTACTTTTTAAGGTAATTCTAACTGATATATTTTTCAACACTGACCTTATTAAGTTTGACTGGCAAGGTTGTAAAAGCACACGTAATCACCTATAAATGACCCCCACCCTCTCCAAAAAAAAAGTAATGCACAGAATACATCTCTAAGAGCAAAAAAGAAATGGTTACCTGCCATGAAACTCTAGAATGACTTGGCAATGGAGGATCATTTTAAGTTAAATTTATATGTAAAACTGATCCCTCACTCTAATTCTAAACTAATTTTGTTGTTTTCTCTTTCGGCCAGGTTTTTCATGGTAATCACTTGAAGTAGTATCTTATTTTAGTGGAGTGCGGGGTAGGTGAGGGTGTTTATCTACAATAGTACCCAAACTTTTAGCATTTTTATTCATGCCTTAAAAATAAGGCATTTAATTAAATATTATTTATTAGTTATTTATATAATTTATAGGCATCTCCTTGTACCTAGCCATGTAGCATAGAATTTATATACAACTATCTGTCCATAGCCATGTAACATAGCATTTATATGCATCTCCTTGTACCTAGCCATGTAGCATAGAATTTATATACAACTATCTGTCCATAGCCATGTAACATAGCATTTATATGCAACTATCTGTCCATAGTCCTGTAACATAGCAATTATATGCATCTCCTTGTACCTAGCCATGTAACATAGAATTTATATGCAACTATATGTCGTTAGCTCTGTAATATAGCATTTATATACATCTTCTTGTACCTAGCCATGTAACATAGCATTTACATGTAACTATATGTCCTTAGCTCTGTAACGTAGTATTTATATGCAACTATCTGTACTTAGCCCTGTAACATAGCATTTATATACATCTCTTTATACCTAACCCTGTAACATAGCATTTATAGGCATCTCCTTGTACCTAGCCCTGTAACATAGCATTTATATGCATCTCCTTGTACCTAGCCCTGTAACATAGCATTTATATGCAACTATCTGTACCTAGCCTTGTAACATAGCAATTATATGCATCTCCTTGTGCCTAGCCATGTAACATATGATTTGTATGCAACTATCTGTATCTACCAGGAGGCAATGAAATCATTTCAGTACTCAATTTGTATTCGTTTGTATTTTTAAACTTACGGTGGACGAATTCTATTAAATTCTTCAATTTAAAATACGTTCTCCCACATGCTGATTTTTATTTTCATGTTATTATTTAAAAAATGTTTCATATTATTAGTCATCTTGGCCGGACTAAGTAATTTTTAAAATACATTTTTGCTAAGTACCTTATTATATTGGCAATTATACAGTCCAACAGTATGAAATAAAAATTTGCTAATCAGAAGCAAAGTTTAATTTTCAGCTTAAATACTATTTGGTTCTGACTTTGAAAATCCAACAAGATAACTTTACATGTTAGAAAATATTGCTTATATGAAATTAGAAATATATTATACTGAACAATTATTTATTAAAATCTGGTTTTTAAAATCGTTATAGAAATGAGACATTCTATTAACTCTGCGAGGTGTTATTTACTGACATATTCTCCACTGTATAATAAAGACAAATGTGTATTTATTTGCATGTATATAAACATCCATCCCATCATACAAAAGTTAACGAGTAAAAAAAAAACTGCAGGACGAAACCATTTCAAGTGTTTAGAGGAAGTAAGAAAGCAAATAGCAAGTCACTTTCTCATGCTCTCTGTAATTGAATTCTGAAAGAAATCCTTCACACCTTTTCCATAATGAGACGTTTACTTTTTTTTTCCTCCCTTCTTTCAATACCGATTGATATGTTTTTCTTCCTTTTCTTTCCTTTTTTCAACTTTCCAGTTTGAGACGTTTTCTTTCTTGCTTTCCTTATTTCTTTTATTTTAACTTCACTGATGAAGCATAATTTTCCCCCGTCATTTTTTTATGGAGGGTGTACACTCGTCTATAATATTGCATGTTAATAATACTTATTAATGTCTGTTTTCAATAAAATCTATCTCAGATAGTAACAGTGGGTGTGTAATTGGCCTGCTGGATACTGTAGCAGACTTTAGAATCCTATCAAATCTACTATTGTCATTTAGGTATTAATATTGTTGGGGAAGATATGAAGGTTTAATTGAACCAAATGTAAGGTGTAAAACAGCAACTTATATTCAAGTAATCGTATGCAATAAAACGTTGTGAATAGATATTGTTATTGCATTAAATAACTCCAAAAGTTTGATATCAGAGCTGTTGAGTTGGTGTAAGTCAGAAAAAGTTGTCTAACACTAACCCTAACCGTAACTAAAACAAAAATAAATATGAGTACCATTTAATAAATGACACAAAGATCTTTTGATATTTGATTTAGGAATTATTCAGCATATATCACTTTAAAAATTAAATTCTTAAAGAATAACAAAAGAAAAATCTTGAATTCAAAGGTCTTTGAATATATAGTATATATAAATAATAGTACATATATATATGTATAAATGATTACTAGTGAGAGAAGATTTCTTATGACAATATCAGACCAATTTTTGGAATAAGATCATGTTTTTAAATTTCTGGTAGTCGAACTGTATTTTTAAATTTCTGTTAGTTGAACCGTATTTTTTAATTTCTGGTAATCGAAGCATATATTTAAATTTCCGCTTGTTAGATTGTATTTTTTTTTTTTTTTTCTGCTAGTCTGACCGGATTTTTAAATTCCTTGTAGTCGAAGCATATTTTTAAATTCCTGGTAGTCAGACCATATATTTAAATTTTTTATAGTCCAACCATATTTTTTTATTTCTGCTGGTCAGACTATTTGTCAATTTCTGTGCGTTGGACCTATTTGTCAATTTCTGTGAGTTGGACCTATTTGTCAATTTCTGTGAGTTGGACCTATTTGTCAATTTCTGTGAGTTGGACCTATTTGTCAATTTCTGTGAGTTGGACCTATTTGTCAATTTCTGTGAGTTGGACCTATTTGTCAATTTCTGTGAGTTGGACCTATTTGTCAATTTCTGTGAGTTGGACCTATTTGTCAATTTCTGTGAGTTGGACCTATTTGTCAATTTCTGCGAGTTGGACCTATTTGTCAATTTCTGCGAGTTGGACCTATTTGTCAATTTCTGCGAGTTGGACCTATTTGTCAATTTCTGCGAGTTGGACCTATATTAAAATTCCTGCTAGTTGGACCTATATTAAAATTCCTGCTAGTTGGACTGTATATTAAAATTCCTGCTAGTTGGACCTATATTAAAATTCCTGCTAGTTGGACTGTATATTAAAATTCCTGCTAGTTGGACTGTATATTAAAATTCCTGCTAGTCAAAGTGTATATTAAAATTCCTGCTAGTCAAAGTGTATATTAAAATTCCTGCTAGTCAAAGTGTATATTAAAATTCCTGCTAGACAAAGTGTATATTAAAATTCCTGCTAGTCAAAGTGTATATTAAAATTCCTGCTAGTCAAAGTGTATATTTTTTAATTTATGGCAGTCTGACCGTATATTAAAATTTCTGCTAGTTTAACCATATTTTTTAATTTTTGCTAGTCTTTCAAATTTATTGTTGCTGAACCGTTTTTTTTTTTTTAGTTTTCTGAGTCGACCGCACAATCTTTAATTTATATGCCATTAAACTACCCAACAAATTGGAATGAGACAATAACAAATTTAATATTAAAATAGGACCATAATTTTTAATGTTTTACAATAAAACAAAACCTCAAACATTACGAAATGTGACATAATTTTGATTGCACACAGATACCAAAGTTTCATTATAAATGTATATTTTCTTTTGTATATTTATATTTTATACTCTTGAGATGTTTAAAAAAAATGTTATTGTTTGTGATCTTTTACCTGGTTGGCAATTATATTATTTATCTTGCTATTGCTTTTCTTGTCAGTTTTTCTTTTCGCATATTTCGCCCTTTTCTCTTTTTCTTTATCATTTCTCATTAAAAGACCTACAACTTTACATGCCACATAAATAAGATTGGTTTACACACTATAATGTACAATGAGTGCATTCTTGTTTCCTTAAGACAGCCCTCCCCCTAACCCCTCCAAAGTCATCATGCTGAAAAACAACTGCAGCGTCTCTCAGTGCACGTCACCCATTCTCAATTCACACCAACCTTTACATACACACGAACACATCTGATAGTATCGCATAAAACATAAAACATTTTACTCTGTAAAGCCATTAAAAAAATGTTCTTTTTGTTCTGCAAATATTAGCTTTATATACAATATCTTACTCTTAAGGGAGGGGGTCTATTATTATTGGTATATAATATATAAAATTATCTTGTCGGATTTTCAGTTTCTCATCAATAGCAATTAATCTGATAAATCAGTATTTGATTCTGACTAGCCATCTTGACTTGTTTTTTCCTTGGTCCATGTTTTTCTTTTACAAATATCTATTTCACTTCACTTCAGTTTCCTTCGAATAACACGCAATCTGGTTCGAAACTTTTTTTTAACATGGACCTATTTTTCATTAATCACCTTCACATCTTCGGCTGCTTATATTCTTAAAAAACAAATTTTATATTTCCCTATCTGTGACAGCTTTAACATAAACAATTACATATCTTTATAGGACATATTAAACGATTTATTTGTTCAGCTTATATGTATAGCACAGTAGTAGGTACAATTATTTTAATTTGTTATATTATCTCATAATGTGGTCTACACGCAATTACATAAGCAGCCTTTTGGTCTCATTCAGATTACGTTGAGTCTGCTCTCATCTTATTAAATACTTTTTTCATGGATGCGTTTAATGTTTTTTTCTTTAAAGAGTACCTGTTATATATTCCAATCAACTGTAAAACATATAGGAATACCAGCAAGAAATATTATGTTGTACGAAACGTTACCTTGTTATTCGAAAATGTGCCTATCTTTCAAATAATAGACTACCTAAAATATAAATTAGCTGTGTAAAAAGACTTTGTAAAAATTAAATCACTTCCAATTACTATAGAAGAAAACAAAAATACAATTAAATAATATCCCAAATAGATACTCCCACCCCCCAAAAAGCTATCAAAACTACACTATCTATTATTATACTAAATAGGTGTTAATCAATATTGTTTTCATAAGGCTTTTTTCCTATATACTTCAATAACAAAAAATACATGCTAAAATACACTTAAGTTCTGGGATTGATTTATGTTTCAAAAATTTGTTTTAATTGTTCTAATAAGCCATAATTAATAATTAACTTAACAACTCCCCCATCTCTCTATTAACTCTGTGTATTTCTCTTGCGCTCTCTCACTTTGTTGATTCAATCACTCTGTAATATTTCTCAATGTCTCTTTTTTCAGTGTGGCGATGTAATTTTCATATGTGTGTATGTAAATACACATCACAAACACATATGTAAATTCGATGGCAAAATAATAAGTTTTTTTAAACTTCTACATAAGAATGATAAAGAGTAATAATACTCCTATATAATAATATTATTATCTATATAATGATGTAAAGTCGATTCCCCCCCACCCCACGTTCAGACATTAGAGGTTAATAACCGAAACCTTTATATGCAAATCTGTTCTACAATCGAATTAGCCTCAGCCCGCATGGGTGTTTCCAGAAATTATGCTTTCATTTCATCTTCTTTCAAAAATTATTACATTTACTCCGGATTACCTGCTGTCTTGATATGACTTTCAAAGAGTAGGTGGCTGCCATTTGTACTCATATCTTATTATGTACTCCTCCTGCCACCAGAATTACCAACTACTAATTGTTCATGGCATATAAACACCGTTTTTTCCAGAATGCTAACATACTTGCTTTATTATTACTGCTCATACATATTGACTGCTTTCTTTTTAAGTTCATTCCGCTAAGATTTTAGACATCTGCTTCAGTAAGCTTTTGCGATTATTTCTTTTATTACAGTTACTTTACTAAACAATAAATACTGAATTAAAACTATTTATTTTATAATACTGTCGGCAGGGAGGGGGGACACTATTTACACCTATGGGGTAGAGAGCCTTGGCCCCCCTCTTCCGAACGTAGACAATTCACTTTTATTTACTTATTTACAAACATATAGATTTAAAAAAAATCAAAATGAATAATTTGATATTTGTTTATTTTAAATCAAAGCAATATTTTATATTTGCCTCGCACAATGCCGGGACACATTATGAGTATTCACAGATTTTAACCGGTAGCACTTTTCATGCCAACCTCTAACTCTGCCCTAGATTTTAATATTTGCCGATTTTACAATATTTTTCCATTTTCGTTTTTTTTTTTTTTCCAAAATAATTAACGTTAAAGTATAGTATTTTCCTTCCTAACTGAGAAAACATGTTTAAATAACACATTTCAGTATTTTAAATCAGTATTTTATATTTCCCCCCTGGGTAACGCAGAGACACGAGTTCAATTTAAATCTTATTTTAATCACGTAAATTACTTATAGTAAAATGGGTTCTTTTCTGATTTGTTTTTCAGAATTGATACTCTACTATTTATTTATTTAAAAAAAAAAATAAAATAAATATTTTATATTTTCCCCGGGCAACAACGAGACACAGTTCTTGCTAGTTGTTAATAATAATAATAATGATGATGATGATTATAATGACGAACAGTACCCAAAAACCTGGAGAAAAGACTGGGAAAAATTTGAATCAAAGGGATCAATCATTGAGACCATACAAAGGATGGTAATGATCAAAACAGCTGCAATCTTAAGGAAAATCTTTGAATGCGGAAACAAACTCACATTAGCTACGAAGAGTAACCAGTCACATCGAAGTTACAATAGGAAGAAAACAAAAGCATAATAAGAAGACCACCGCACAAACCAAGGAACAGAAACTGCAAAAAATATCATAAGCACCCCCCCTCCCATTAAATGATGGCGCCGATCTTGGCTGACACCACATAAAATAGTCGTAGAGGGGAAGACCGCGGAGAGACAGCACTCACCAGGGGAGACCAATGGTCGTTGCCGGCGAAAAATCAATGGTAGGTGACTGTTGCGATACCGCAAGATCATTTGCGATGATGATCGAAAATAGGTGAGGAGTATTGGAAACATTGGGAGGCTTGTTGTCACTCAGACTCCAAGGAACACCACTGGTTGTTGTAGGTGAGCAATCACTGACGATGACTTGTGAACAGATAATATAGAAGTAAAACGATTATTTTTAGTTATACACGTCTTAACAGATATGTTACAGTTTATGAATTTTGAATGAAATCAAAGTAGAAGAAAAAGTGGTAGTGACCCAACGGGTCATGGGTATGTCGAGTATTTTATAACATCAATATGAAAGAGGAATATAAACCCCGAACTCAGAGCTTATCAAATGACTATTCTATAAATATATTTTATGGCACGAAATGATCTATAGTGTTGATGTTCTGTAAAATCAAATTTTCAATCTTTGATGTTGAATTAAAATATTACTTTTTTTGTTGTTTTTGTCTTATTGGGTCACCACTTATCAAGCTAAGGCGCCACTCGAAGATGAGGGTTAATGAAATGAAATGAGTGTCAGCTAAGAGATGAGGAAAACTATGGGAGTAATAAAATCGATCAATGCTATGAAATAGAGTTGATTACTTGTGGGGAAGGTTTATGATAAGTATTTGTTGATGTTGGATTTGAAAAGGACTATGTTGCAATCCGCAAGGAAGGTGTCCCGCAGTAAAAACTCTGTCTATGGAAACTCCGCCTAATGCTAGATACATGAAGGAAGAAAGGAAAATCTTTTTCCATTGTGTTAATAAGACAAGTTCTTGCTGCGAATGTCTTACAAGGAGGAACCAGAGACTGAAGCTCAGTCGAACACCTTCCATAGAAATATCGCTAGAGTAGAGAGAGACTAGCAACGTCATTTGATTACTTTTGAGGTGGTCAATGACAAGAATTTGAGTCACACGGGAATGTGTTTCAGAGGTAAGAAGTCTTTGCAAGAAAGCTCTATCATATGAAATTCTACCTCACGCTAGGCACATGGAAGGAGAAAAGAAAGTTTGTTTTTTTGTTGTAGTAGTCAAACGAGTTTTTGCTGTGAATATCTTACAAGGAAATACCAGAGACTGGAGCTCAGTCGAGCATCGTTAATGGAAATACTGCTAGAGTAGAGAGAGACTAGCAACGTCTCTTCGGTGAGAAAGCGACTGTAGAGAAGAAAAGAGATCATCCTGCTCTAGATTGCAAAGTCGATTTTTGTTTACTTATTTACAAGTTAATTTTTCTATCTGTAACTTTTACAGCAAATCAAATCAGGAGATCTTTAGATTGAAGTCAAGATCATAAAACGTACAAGAAAATGGTTGTCTCTTTCTGGATTTTTGAGATTAAGATTGATAATTTGTATTATTTTGACTTGTGGGTAAAGGCGTTGATTAACAATCAATTGTAAGCGACAGCCTTCTCAAGATTAAAGGTTCAATCCTGACTACAGGCGGTAATAGCTGAGAATAACATACTAATTAACGCATCTACCTGATCATGGCTGACAGAGCAAGAACAATCTACCTGTGTGGATTAAATAATGGGTTCAGTTCGAAATTCCTTATAGGTTCCCGAATTTGAGAAGCTGCATCTGGAAAAGGTCAGAGGTTACATTCAAAACGTTGTGAAAATAACAATCAAGATGAGGATAGTAGTCTTAATAAGCTAAATGATAGAAAATCGTAATAGAGGGTATTGGTGTCTGAAAGCAAAGAAAAGACAACTTGTACGCAATGTTCGTTTTTTGTTTTTTTTGTTTTTTTTGTTGCTCTAAGACTAAAGAAAAATGATTTGTTTTGTTACTTATGAATATATTATGCTGAGCACCATCTAAATGTGACGAAAGTAAATCAGAAGAATGAATTATTGATGACTTTCATTTGGGACTTGTCTTGGAGATGGATTGCCTGAAAGATGTGTAGATAACGATCACTACTTACCTCCCCTTGTTAATGTTTTGTATTTCCTGTTGTTTTCTTTGTTTTTTGTTTTAATCTGTTGTTTTGCTCATTAATCCTAAGCTGAAACATGAAGACTTCTCTATTTTCAGTCGCAAATATGTTACTCATGATATAAGAAAAGCTTATATTATTTACATGTTTCAAAATGTTTTCTGAGAATCTTGGTCGCTGCCAATTTTCACAAAGTTACATTTTGTATATATATATATATATATATATATATATATAGTCATCCACAGACAGACTGTTTCGCTGTATACCAGCTCTTCATCGTGGCTAGACTAGCACCTCTCTCTAGCCAGGGATAGAACCTTCAACCATCTAGTGGACAGTCGGCAGCTCTTACCATTAGGCTATGGAAGAAGCGCTGGTAAATGATATCTACAATGTCTATATATGTAAACACTGACCGCCATATATATATATATATATATATATATATATATATATGTAATTGCCTCCCCATCTAAACCTCTCCCAATAAGTGAATTTGATTCTCATGGATCATGCTTTGTGGAGTACAATGTCCACTCTCTACATCAGGCAAGTGATATCTGGACAGATGTATATTGTGTCATGTATCAGAGATCGCTTTGCTCAAAGGTGTTATTTTGGAATGTTCGTTCTCCTAGACAAGCTTCATTACGAGAACTTCATAGGCTAGTCACCCCTACTATTTCCACCCTAGCTGGAGAGAGTAGAGATCTATTCCTACCTTGCCCAAGAGTATCGTAGAGTATCGGTAAAAGTGACAAATTCTAATATGAATGTAAAGCACACAGTACACACCACTTCCCATTACAACACTTTTGTCATGTTTTATCAGTTCTTTGTATTCACTGATGAAGAATAAAGGATACATCTATAGTTTATGACATACCTGCCTCAGAGACTTTTGGCTGATAAATCTTTGTGGATGCAACTATCACCTCTATCGTTAATCATAAAATTAACCGTTCATTTTAATAATAAATTGTATTCTACTGAAATGCCATTAACCAAAAGTTTGATTTCTGAAACATTTCTTCAATAAACAATCAAAATGATTTTACCCTATTCATTCCATACTGTTACCAATTTTTTAATTTGAATTTCTTTTAACTGACAAATTTCTAAACTGACAGCAATTCAATCCATTATACATTTGAAGTCAAAATCTTTATTCAAATCAAATTTTGCAGATAATTTTTGAGTGGTGATAATTAAGTGGTTTTATTGCAACATCAATCTTGATTCCATATTGATTCTCTGCTTGTTTTAATTGTGCTAATCAATTATTCAAAGTGCTGCTTTTATAATTAATGTAAAGATTAATAATGGAGTTGATATATATTTATTGATATAACGGTTTCGTATCATCAGTATGTAAGTGGTAGGTGCAGTTATGTTTGCAGTATTAGGGTGGGAATTTGTAATATAGAAAAGATAGAGCAAGAAGGCGATGAAACTGCCAGTAATAGTACAATAAAGCCTATATCATATATATATATATATATATATATATATATATATTTTTTTTTTTAATTTATTTTTTTATATAAATATTTTTATTTGTATCTACAGACACGTGTTTCATGCTAACACAATCTTCAGTGTAGGAGATGATAATTACTAATGGTCGCAGTTACAAAGTCACCTTTGACTCTTTATATATATATATATATATATATATATATATATCATATAACCATCAGAAATAGGCTCCGCAGATCAACCAGTGTTTCAACATTAACACTTTTCTTCGGGACTCCCGCATAGACTGTTTCTAATGTTTATATGATTTTATTTATAAAAGCTCTACTTTGTATTGAGCATTTTTGAAAAAAATATTGGTTTTAAGTTCGTGTCATCAATATATTTGAACATAATTACTATATATATATATATATATATATATATATAGCACATATGTCATATATATATATATACACAAACATTTTACAATATGGACTTTTATATGCAAAAATAGGTTATATAAGTATTCAGTTTAAAAAATTGTGAGTTAAAAGAAAAAATATATGTTAAATTAATGTTAGATTCATTTTAATTCTTTCAGCCTAACTGGGCAATTTTTTATACACTGATGAAACCTCGTTTAAATCAGTGATATTTTGTATATCATGAAAATATATGTGGAAATAAAAGTGTTTTTGAAAGAAATATAGAATGTTTTTCTCTGAATAACTAAGGCTTACATGATGCTTTATAAAACAGTTTCAACATATGCTCCTCTCAACTCATGTCAAAGCAGGGTGCTTCCTCAAATCGAGAGCCATTCATTTCAATTGGGGTTAAGTGGGGATCAGAGCGTTGGTGGTGAAAAGAGAGAAGCTTGGTTTTAGACATATTAAAAGTAACAAGCCACCTTTTTTCCCATTGCACCACTTCTTTTTTTATCTCCCTTTCTCATACTACACTTTGGTCTTAGACAAAAGGCCAAGAAGTACCACATGTTTTTTGTTTTTGTTAATTTAAGTAATTCATAATGATTAACATAGTTTGTCAGGACGAGCATATAAAAAAAACTCTTAATCTGAGGCCCTGTAGTTTAATACTACTACTTCTGTTCATTTAACATCACTTTTCCCCCCCGTGTCTAGGGGTCAGATGTTTTCTGATATTTCACAAGCTCACTCTCCACTTCTCACGGTTCAGCAGGTCAACTGTCTCCAGATTCCATTCTATTATGTGTGAGGCACAGTTGAGAAAGACACTTACCGTACCGTGATTGCCAGGATCAAACCGGTGTTCAAGCGTCTCTTGAAGGACACTTTGAAAGCTGCATGCTTCTGGTTCGGGTTTCACCTGGAGGCCATGTTGGGGGCTTAGGGCAGATTCTTTGAGTAAGCTGTATTAGTCAAAAGACCTTCGAAGAGATGCACTGAATTTTGAGAATACATCACTTATTGACCAATATATCATGTTTTGTCTTTGTTTTCCAAAGAGTGTTCAAATTTATCTGATGAATATATGGGCAGCATTATGTGATCCAAACATATCTAGTTAAATAATACTGATAAATTATGTCTGCATATCTTCCGTCTAATCCTCTCAAATTGCTTGATAAGAATTCTAATTTCGGGTTTCAATTGGCTGCTACCATAGTTACTGTAGACCCTAGTATTTTGGTTTGCCTGGGAACCATCATTGTGCATCGAGTAAAGACCATAGGCTCTTTCAATATATTTTCTAAATAAATTTTTAGTATAAATTTCTATTAGAAAATATTTAAGAGTCCCACGCTCTTTACTCAATACGTAACCCCCGATGATTGTTCCCACGTGAACCGAAAGTATTAGGGTCCACAACAACTGTGGTTAATTCATCATTTGATTTAACTAGAGAAAACCAAAAACAGTACATATTGTATTGTTTTTGGTTTTCTCTGATTAAATAAAATATAGTGTGAGTTTAGGAATAAATACATGTGTGGTTCAGGGGAAAAATTGATCTAAAGGAATGATTTCGATTTTTTTTGGGGGGGGGATACTTTTCGGGAGGGGGGGGTTATGAAGCATTTGTTTTAGAAGATTCAAGATATGCCTGTAAAACCTTGATTGTCTAGACAAATAGAGAAACGGCTTTCAAAAATGAATCTCTTTACTGAAAAATAAAGATATCGCTGGAATCTGCCTTTTTCTGTTGTCTCTTTATAAATGCTCTGGAATTATAAATTAATAGCTATTGAGCTTAAACACGGAAGGTTTGACTACAAATATATATATATATATATATTATATTACTCTTACTAATATATAAAATCTCTGTGAAATCTGATTTGGTTCGTCTGTTTTATGGTTCATAAGCGCCCTTTTTGGGTCATTTAATGCTGAAATATCTATAAACGCTTCATTGTATACAGTTAATTGAATACAAGTTGCTATTTTGCCCATAGCTGAGAGGAGAACTTGTGAGTGAATACTTGAACACAATGGATCCAATAGAATTTTAAATCAACAATGTCGATTATGTAGTCCTCGACCGTGTTCATTACAGCAATAATGCACCTCCTGTTCAAAATTTTATGAGGAGAAAAATAAAATGGAGATAATATAAAAGAAAGAAATAGGAAGCATGAATCATTCCGTGTTAGAAAGAGGAAGGAAGATTCTACGGAATTGGCAAGGTTAGAAAAAGAATGGAATAATCCAAGGTGGGGAATGAGAATAGAAAAAGAAGGAAACATGAATAGTTTTCGAAATGGAAAAAGGAAGGAAGATGATGTTGAATTGGCAAGAGGAAGAGTGTGTGAGTGTAAGCACGCGTACACGATGTAACTAAGGTACGGCCGTTTCTATGCACGGCTGGAATTCACAAGGGTGCGGAGTGCTATCGATCTGCTTATGCCCCCCCCCCCGCCCCCTCCATCCCTCCCAAATAGCCTCCATGACCATTCTGTAATGGCACAATAGAAATTCAATGACAGATTGAAATGTCTGCTCTGGTCACTGCAAAATAAGATGGAGCAGTGCTCATTGTCAGACATCAGTGGAGAAAGAGGAATTGGTCAGAGGCTGATGGAGGTGGTGGTAGCAGCTGGTAGGCTCGAGCTTAGCGGGCAGGTACAGAGGGAGGTGGGTTTGTCTGTTGTCCAGGCTTAAAGAAAAGAAGGCTGGCAGGTAAGAATATGCTATTGTAGGAAAGACGATGACACAGACCGTAATGCCAATGGCACCAAGTCATGACCACAATGATAATAACCAATAAAAGACCATTCTGCTGGTATGGTGGTGGGTGGCAGTAGTGCCATTGACAATGCCACAGTGGCGGCTATCTTGGTAATTGCAGCCGTTCATCGCACCTTTTGTTGCACATCTCCTATCCCCCCTCCCTCTTCATTCTCTGTTACGTTTCACCTTTCCCTTGGGTCTTCTCTCTCTCTCTCTCTCTCTCTCTCTCTCTCTCTCTCCTCTCCTGCTGTTGCCATTTCTTCTGTCTGTTTACTTGTCTCTCCTTTCACACAATCCCTCCATCCTACTCGTCTTCTACTTGATGATTCCACTTCTAAAGATATGCAATCGGCAGAAGCTCTGTCAACACTTAATATTCAATTAATAGCTATTGATACTGCCTCAGTGAAATTTATTAGGCTGTGTGCACTGTAGAAGGGTAAATTGTCTGTGAAAGTGTTATTAATAACTGATTATTTGGTGGAAGTGGGTGGGGTCTGGATGCAGCACCGGATTCGACTTATCCTGTCATACATTTCAGGGTAAGACCCTTCCAAAAGACAACTTTAATATTAACTAGCTGTACTTACCCGGTGTTACGCGGAATGCAATGAAATCACTTTAGTTTGTAATCTTTTTTTGTTGTTTGAACAAAAACAACAAAATAAATTTAGTTGTAAGGGAGAACTCTTCATGCAAAAATATGAGTTAGTTCTAAGGGAGTCTTCACTTGAAAAACTAGAAGTTATTGCTCTTGCTCATTGTTTTTTTAATTTTTTGGTGATTAGCTAAAAAATCTTTCATCATATAGACTGTCTGGGCTGGACTCAGTAATTCGTTAAATAAACTATAACGAAATACTTTATTATATATCTTGCACTCACAAATATCAGTTAGTTGTAAAGGAAGACAACTCTTAACTTCAAAATATTAGTTATTGCCCTTACTCACTTTTAGATTTTTCAGTGATTATCTAAAACTCTTTAGTAATATAGATTGGTTGGGCAGGACTAATTCTTTAAATAAACTGTAGCGAAGTATGTTATTACATTGCAAATAGCACTGTACAACAATAACAAGTAAAAATTCACTTTTCAGGAACAAATGTTAATTTGTCAACTTAAAGGCTATTTAGGTTCAAATTTGAAAATCTGGTCAACAATTTTATAGATAACATGAAAAATTAATTCAAATATTAACACATTCATCTGAATGTATTCGCCTTTGAGAATCATATGTACACTTTAAGACAATATAAAAAGAAATTACATATAATATGAAACTTATATTTCCACATGAATGGTTAAAGATATAGGTTAATATCAGTTCTAAGTGACAATCTTCTGGAAACTAAATGTTAAATCCTTACTACAAGTGATAATAACTAAAAATAATATAATTAACACTACTACCTGGTCATGGCTCATTGAATGAGAACTATCTACCTCCGTGTATTAAATAAAGGTTTCGGTTCGAGACTATAGGTTTCTGTGTTCGGCATAAAGATTCCCAATTTCAAAAAGATGCAACTAAAGAAAATCAGAGTTTACATCGGCTGAAACGTGAAAATAACAACCAAGAAAAAAGTAGTAATCCGAATAATCTAACACACCTGAGGCTTGTGTAGCGAATGCCCATGGCCCGCTCGGAAACTCTGATCACATTGTGGTAACGATTTATATCACCTTAAAAACTCATCCAAAAGCTGATGAGCCATTACTCAAAACGACGAGAAACTAGGAACAGGCTGATTTTGAATCCCTCAGAGATCACATCAGTAACACCCCATGGATTGAAACCATCTCGCTCCCTGCTGATCAGTGTGCAAATGAGTTAACCGAATGAGTCAAAGCAGACATTGAAGCTTATGTCCCCATGCAAAAGTTCTTCAACAAACCCCATTCTCCTCAATGATTCACCTCGGAATGTGCAGCTGCTATTGCTAAGAGGCAGCAAGCATTCCAAAAGTTCGGCCCCCATAAGTCAACTGCTAATAGACAGAAATTTATAGAGTTAAGAAATTATTGTAAAGTAGTGATAGGGGAAGCAAAGAGAAAGTATACAGAGATAAGCAAAAAACACATTCAGTCACAGAAACTAGGTACTCGCAATTTCTGGAAAATCTACGATAGTGTGGTGAATAATGGACAATCAACAATTCCCACGCTATCAAACCACAACGATGTCGTTTGCACGGCAACTGATGAGGCTGAACTACTTGCCAAGCATTTCGCCTTAAACTCCACTTTGGACTCAGCAAACCACCCCCTCCCTAAATTCCCATTGCGGACTGAAGCCACACTTGAAAACCTGGTCATCACCCCATCTCAGGTCAGGGACATCATAAAAAACCTTGACACCTCCAAAGCTTGTGGGCCTGATCTTATACCAGTAATAGTAATAAAAAAAATACTCTGCTGAACTGGTCCCTGTCCTCTCCAAACTCTACAACAAATGCCTTGTTGAATCTTGCTTCTCTGATAGCTGAAAAATTTCCACTGTGGTACCAGTCTTCAAGAATTCTGGAGATAGAACTGATCCTCAAAACTATCGCCTAATCAGTCTACTCCCGATCTTTGCTAAAATCTTTGAATCCTTAATCAATCGAGCGATAGTCCGGCACCTTGTTAATGCCAAACTTCTTTCTGATTATCAGTACGTATCTACTGTGGATATCATAACGGTCATCTCTAAACGCATATATCATACACTGGACAAGGCAGGTGAAGCTAGGGTGGTAGCACTTGATATATCCAAAGTCTGACATAAAGGGCTTCTCCTAAAAATTTACTTATATGGTATTACTGGACAGATATTTAATATAATTAGATCCTTCCTAAGCAACATGACATAAATGCTGGTGTACCCCAGGGATCCATCCTTGGACCTCTACTGTTTCTGATTTTCATAAATGACCTCCCTGATGTCATTAAGATTGAGATAGGTATATTTGCTGACAACACCACACTCTACTCTCGTCATGTGGGCAAAACGGATGTGCACATATCCAAGGCAATGGCTGAATCCTTAGGAAATTACCTCAAGTCTGTAGTGAAATTGGGTCATAAATAGATGGTAACTTTTAATGACACAAAGACAAAGCTCCTTTCTTTCAATAACTACAAGAAACTTCTTCAACCACTGATTGCCATGGCAAATAACACCCTACCCGAGAGTTCAACATTCAAACTCCTCGGTCTATCATTCACAGGTAACATGAATTGGAATGAATACATTGAAGACATTGCCAAAGCTGAAGCAAAGAAGGTGGGTTCCCTCTACCGTGCTAGCAAACTTCTCACACCTGACATTATCCTATATCTCTACAAAGTCATGCATGGAGTATTGTTGCAACATCTGGGCTGGTGCGAAAATTTAAAAATGGTTAGAAACCAAACCCAATGAAGAATTTGTTCTCAAATAAATGTATTATACAAAATGTATCATTCAAAGTTTGGATTTAAATGAATAATACATTTATTTAAAAAAAAAATCTGCATCGTGTTTGGTTTCTAAATTTTCAAAATATTCGACGCTTCTAACTGTAGTAAAATGACATTGCTTATATATATATATATATATATATATATATATATATATATATATATGTGTGTGTGTGTGTGTGTGTGTGTGCATTTTGTGTTCTTTCTATTTCCTAAGGAAATTATTTATTTTATTACATTAGGGCCCATGCTAACTTCAACCATGACCCTAACTCTATTGCTAACCCTGACTCTAACCCCCACTTTGACCCTGTAGTCAAAGTTAGCGTGGGTTCTAATGTAACAAAGCACCGAAATAATAAGATTCTAACAATTTATTATTGATATGTTTTGGACTGTTGTCTTCATCTTTGTGGTAGTTATCTTGCCAATGCTTCAGCCGTTGTAATACCGGGAGATTCTCCGGGTGCCCTTTGTCATAGTCAGGAATTTTCAAAATCTGCTGAAGTAGACTTCTCTTTCAAATTTAAAAATTATTTGGTTCTTTTTTTTCAGATCCGTTTATCATGAAAGTATTTTCAAATGGTTACACCTAAGTAAAGGTTAATAAGTATATAAAATGTCCAATGGACCGAACAATCCAAGTTTGCCTTTTAAACTAAACTGATAGCCAACAAAAATGACTATTCTTGAGCAAAACTGCATTCTTAAGATGCTTTTGGGCTTCCTGGATTATTGGATTTGTGGCTTTGGAATCTACTCATCTTTTTAGGCCATGTCTTTATTTTCTTCTTCTTTTTCTCGAAAGGGATGCGCACGGCGGATTAAGATGTTGCCTCAGTCTCAAGCCGAATGATCTTATGAGATACCATTAAACATGCATGATTAGAAGACCCGATCTCTCATGATCTGTAAATATCAATGTGGTGGTTGTGCAAGAAAAGTGTGGGAGTGTGGATTCATCAGCAGCGTTCAAGTATGATGCACTTAGGGGCAGCATGAATCAAAAGAAAGTAGCTAGCGTGTGAAGGAAAAGGAATAGGTCTTTGCTGGTTAATTCAACAGCTACTTATTGCGTTAGGAAATCAAAAGTTTCTTCTTCTTTATAAGGAATAACATGTAGCGATGGGCGTTTACTCTTTGAGGTACAAAATAAAAGTGCACAGACTTCCGGTTAAATTAATAAATGCAGATATATATTTTTAAACCAATCAGAAGTGTCTGTGTAAAATTATGAAGTTATTATCTGGGATTCACTTCAGAAACTTTTGTGCCATATAAAAGCAAAAGATCTTCAGTTGGGTGAGAAGATTTCAGTTAGGTCTGTTCTGTCCCGTGAATCTTTCATAGCACTTAAATTGTCGACTAGACCTTCGTCACGAGCTAATGAATCCTTTTTGTTTTGCAAAGACACTTATTCTTCAGAACAAGTATTCTTTTGTTTTCAACCTTTGTTAGCCATCTGTTTTGATATATATATAAAATTCTCTTTTGATAACACCTGCTTTTCTTTCTCCTTATTTCTGCGTGTTTTCTATATAATATTTCCTTTTACTCTACCAAATACGCGTCCTCCAAAAGTTATGTATCTTTTCTCATATCAGATTTGTGGTCTTTAACTTTCGAAGATTGTAATTAATTGGGTTATTTTGCTGTGTGAAATGTGTTGTTTGCTTTGCTGCATATGAACCCCTTTTAGTTTATTAAATGTTGAAACACAATACATATTTTTAAAGATTTGCTGATTGGCTTTAAGGTATTATCAACTCGTTTTGGATTATTTAATGCCAAAATGCAATACTTATTGGAAATAATTCATTGATTGGATTGATTCAGCTGTTTTATGGCATATCTACCTAATCTGAATTTTTTAATGCTGAGACACGATGGCTTATTTTAATGATTCACTAATTGGTTTGTTTGGTCTGGTTTATCTATTATTATTTATATATTATTATATTAAATTAGTAGAATACCCATCCCAAAGCGGGTATAAGCAATAAATAAAGGATTAGTTTTAAATTTGAATGTGTTTTCTTTGTTTGGTACGGTTTCAGTTGCACCCCCGTAAATGGTAAAGTTTACAAAAAAAAAAAAAGTAATAAATTACCCACGTTACCCACACTGTTTCCTAGAATACATATTCCATAATTAATAATGATAAGTTCAATAGTTTGGTATTTTATCAAGCACATACATATTGACGCTCACATATGCGCACCGATCATTTTAAAAATCTATTACTTATATTAATTTGATGTAGGGCAGTTCTTTTCTCTATTAAATTTTTTGTATTTAACGTATTTTGAAAGTTTTTTGGAGACGGAGGCGATTTTGGGTGGGAACACTCCCTAAATGATAAAGTTTACAAATAAAACCATCTGCCCATATTACTCATCGGGCTGCCAAGAATATATATATATATATTCCAAAATTCATAATGATCTGTTCATACGAATTTTTATTTTAAATTAAAGAAATTTTTTTTTATATATATGCACCCCCTAAATGTTAACATTTACAAAAAAATAATGTACCCATGTTACTCACCGTGTTACCTAGAATGTATATTCCAAAATTCATAATCATCCGTTCATTTTAGAGATTATCCTGTACAGAAATATGTATATAAATATGTATACATAGTTTACATTACATATAGAGAGACGAGTTAATCATAATTTAATCACACAAAGTACATGCTAAAATAAAATTTAGTTCTGGGATTGAGTTATGTTTGAAAAAAATTCTGTTTTGATTGTTCTAATTTGTCATAATTTATAATTATTTGAAGAATTCACCCATTTCTGTCTTAGCTATCTATGTGTTTCTCTTCCTCCTCTATGTTGATTCAACCAATCTCTAATATTTTCTAATGTCTCTATGGGCCTTAAGAGAAAGACTGACTCTCTTTTTTTCAGCAGTGGTGTCTAATTTACATATTTGTCTCTGTACAAATGACAAACACACATGTAAATTAGACAGCAAAATAATAAAATCTCTTCACTATATAATAATAATAATAATAATAATAATAATAATAATAATAATAATAATAATATAAAGAGACTTATTATTTTTAGTTATGCAAGAAGAATGTCTTAACAGATGTTAAAATATTTTTTTTATCATAATTCACCCCAAACAAGGCAGGCCACGACTGTAGACGTAAGGGGCTACTGAGAGTTAGGGTGTAATTTTTGGGGATCATCCTAAGTTGGGAGCCGTGCAGCGAGATGTCTGTTTACATTAGTTTTAAATTTCTGCATGTCAGTACAGTCGGGGAAACAGGGAGCAGGGAGGGAGTTCCAAAGGGCTGCAACACAAGGAAAGAAGGTATTGGAGTAGAAGGCTCTCCGGCATCTGAGTACCTCCACAGTGAATGGATGGGACTTAGCTGATTGTCCGTTTGGTCTAGTGTATTTACGTCGAGTTGGGCACTAGAGCAGCAAGTTCATCGAAGCACAATCCATTGAAGTACTTGTAAAACAGGCAGAAGGATGCAACATTGCGGCGATAGGGCTGGAGCTTGGTGGATAGTGAGGGACCTATCAGGTTAGCGAGTCTTTTGGACCTTGTCTAAGAGGGAACGACTAGTGAATGGTGCACCAGCCCAGATGTGATAACAATACTTCATGCCTGGCCGGATGGTGGCTTTGTAGAGATATAGGATACTGTCAGGCGTGAGAAGTTTTCTAACATGGTAGAGGGAGCCCACTTTCTTTGCAGCAGCTTTGGCAATGTCTGCAATGTATTTTTTCCAACTCATGTTATCTGTGAATGATAGGCCAAGGAGTTTGAACGTCTGACTCTCATATAATAATAATAATAATAGTTATAATATAAAGAGACTTTTATTAATTCAAGAAGAATGTCTTAACAAATATGTCACAGTTTATGAATTTTCGAATGAAATCGTGGTAGTGGTTGTGGCTCAACAGACAACGAATACGTTTTCTTAAATTGTTTAATGCAAAAGCAACAGTTATTGTGAATAATTTAATTTATCTCTTTTATGATATGTCAACACTTTGAACTATTTTTAGCAACGGCAAAATTTTTTTTTTTTTAGATATTCATATCCTTATTTATTATAACTCCTATCAATCAATTAGTTTTAATAGAACATGCAACAAAACGCGATAATCATATGTGCAACATAGTCACGTTGACACACCGGTTCTCATTAGATCATCAAAGTTGATTGACGTTGAGCCTGGTCAGTATTAGATGGGTAACCATTTGGGAATACCAGGCATTGTATGTGGAAGGACGTCGACACTTTCCTGCAAGAACTGCAACACCTAATGTCGGGTTAGGGTATGTATGGTTTGGCTCGGTCCTAGATGTACCCTCCAAGGCATTACCTCCTTCTTTGGGAGAGAGGTTTGGTTTATTGTCGATCGCTAAGGCACCTCAACCGGGGAAAGTTGATGGGTCCGTTCTCGGTTATTTTTGCTCCCAACTAGAGTGACCTTCCCCCCTCTCAGGGTAGCTTGTTTCCTTCACGTTCTGGCCTTGTGCCACACTTTGCTAAAATAAGAAGCATATAAATCTCGACTGGTTTCTTTTTTACCTGTGTAACTACACTATACGGAATAATCATGTTGCCACACCAGTTCTCATTAGATCACCAAAGTTAAGCGACGTTGAGCCTGGTCAGTACCAGATGGGTGACCATTTGGAAATTCCAGGCATTGTATGTGGGAGGACGTCGACACTTTCCTGCAAGAACTGCAACACCTAATGTCGTCATCTCCACTGACCGGGATATACATGCAACTGGGGACTGCTTGTTAATGTAATATTCCCTAGAAACTTCCTCCTTCTGAGGAAACCGATCAACCTGTCTCGGGTAAATGCGGCCTTATTTCGTTGTTTTCTTTTCATGTAAGAAAACATTTTTGTGAAATGTAAGTTATTTTACATATGTCAAAGGGAATTGCAAGCAATTCTATTTATTAATAAATAACTTTTATTGAGACAATTTTAAAGTTCCGAAGACCTACATTCTCAACTGGAAATTAAAAAAAAGGAAAACAAAAGATATTTGAAAAATTCAATTTTATTTTCTCGTTTTGTCTTTGTGTAAATTCAAGTGAAACCTGATTGTAAAGATGGCTCTTTATTCTCTTAAGTTCTCAAATTCTCGTAATTCACTCTAAGAGTTAACAGATGAGAATTGTCCAGAATCTTATTAGGATTGTAAATATGCAAAACTGAAGAATTTGGAAGACATGAGATTTTACTTAGATCTTATTGTAATCCTATGGAATTGTAAACACTTTTTGAATAACATTCTCAGATAATTCTGGCTCATTTGTACGGAATATGAGCAAAGAAATTAAAAAGATTCAGCATGATATATAGAATTTGAATCTACAATATTGGAGTTAATAATCCAATATTTTAACAATTATATTCTCTAATTTGTTATGAAATTCAATATAAAAAATAATAATAAAGACATTTTTTTTGTGTTATTGGGTAGAGACTATTAAGATGAAACCATGGCTATGGCGATATAAGTCATGTATCATGCTTATATATATTCTCTCATATTTGAAATGGGATTGTCACGGCGACCTTGTAGTAAGAAGCTTGAGTTCAAGATATTCGGATATGGGGGTCGAATCATTCATACTGATGAGTGTTTGTGAAGACGAAACATAGACGTCTATGGATGTTAAAAAATATTTATTTGTTAAAATAACCATTCTTACATATATATATATATATATATATATATATATATTTTTCTTTTTCTTTTGTGTCAGTCCCGAGCTATGGTGGGGTCTGCAATAATGGATTTTTGTCCACACTTGGCATGATCACAGGCTTAGTCCAAGTGAAGGCCAGCTTTACGGAGATCATCGTGCAGGGCGTCTACCCATCTCATCATTCGCCTTACTCTTGGTCATTTCTTGGCGACTTCTAATTCAAAAACATCATCGTTGTCCGCTCTCAACACATGCCCATATCATCTTAGTTGTTATTTCCCTCATCTTTCCCTTGATCTGAGCGATGCTGTAGTGCCTTCAGATGTTGTCATTACAGATGTGGTCTATATATAACAAATTTCATAAAAAAAAACAATTTAGGTTAAATATATATAATCTATATATAAATTTAAAACAAGAAAAATCTCTCAAAATCTTAAAATTAAAACAGCAGATCTTGGGCAAACAGCGGTCTTGTTATCCTTTCAGATAAAAAATATATCAATGATGATAAAATGTATCTAGTTTAACACTTTACTGCAGTTTCATGGTATCACTGCTCATCCAGAAGTGTCTCCAATTGAGATTAAGTTTTTTTTTTATGGAAATCACTCCAGACAAGGCATGAAAGCACTTGATGTAAGGAGCTAACAAGAATAAAAGATGCTTATCGCAAAGACAAGCGATGCCTATTGGCCTTAGTCTTAAAACGATTAAGGCTATAGGTAGGAGGAAAACAGTCAGTAGGAAGAGAGTTCCAGAAGCCTGTGGTTCTTGGAAAGAAGCTACTAGAATAGGAAGCTGTATTACAATGAGGTATCAAAACAACGAATTTATGGAGACCACTAGACCAATGAGCAAAACGATCTGGTACAAAAGAAGCAGGAAATTTATCACATAACTCTAAAGAACACATGCCATAATAGTATTTATAGAAAAGACTGAGACTAGCAACAGCACATCTGTGAGAGAGAGGGTGCAGAAAAGAAGAAAGAATGTGGCCAATCAAATTACAGATAGGTTTCTGCACCTTATCAAGAACCCTCAAATGGGACAGAGATTCACCAGATTAAATATGACCAATTCTCTATTAATGGTTTGATAGTAGATTTGTAGAGATAGAGAATAGCCTCAGGTGTGAGAAAGTATTTGTAGCGATAGAGAGAACCGACTTCATGAGAAGCAGAAAGAACTAATGTATGAACTCCAAGAAAGATTGATGAGAAAGACCAAAAATTTTTAAAGCACACTCTTATAAGCATGTATAGATGCTGTTTATGCTTCCAGTTTGCTTTACAATTTAGCCTAGTCATAGGTGATACCGTGAAACTGTAGTAAAATGTTAAGCTAAGTACATTTTATTATTTTTATAATATATATATATATATGTAAGATATGTGTGTGTATGCATGCGTTAATTACATATTAGTGTAACATTGTTAAAGAAACTGAAATAATTGGCTATTTTCAAATACCTTGTTTTACAAGGAAGCAACGTATTCTCTTTGTGTTATATTATTTTTGTTTCGGCTTTTTAAATTTTCAACTCTTTAAAAACGAAGAAAGAATACCAAAAAGAAAAAGAATATCTGTTATTTTTCTTATTTTAACAAGCCAATGTTCAAAGCTCGGAATCATCTGCAGCTGTTGGGTTTGTGGCAATAATTTCAAACAAATTGAAAAGAATAAATGTTACTGTCAAAGAGAAAATCTAGAGCAAGGATTTAGTTAATGTATTTTTTAAATCGATTTTGTTGTATTAAGACAATTACAGATAGTACAATTAACAAAATTGTCTTCCAATATATTTTTCCAAGTTTGTCTGTCTCCTCCAAAATACCTGAATAACCAGAGCTGTGGAGCCCAATGCTCCGTTTTGATGACTGACATTTTTTCTGACTTTGATCTAAGATATTTTTTTACTTGTAATAATCTATATATCTATATAATAAAGTAAGTCTGTTTTTTTATATTGTACATTGATAATTTTCATCCTAAAAAAATCATTGTTTGATTCTGGTTCATCAGTCTTTTTTTGTGCGACATTGGTACATGTTCTTAGCGAGAAAAAAATGTAATTTGAGTTAATTCGTTTGAGAGATTATTTTTTCCGACCGAATTACTTTTCAAAATGATGTAAAAAATTATTAATGGAGGTAAAAATCATCCTAGGCAGCGCGGGGTAGAGACAGCTAGTATCATATATTATTTATAGCCTTTTATTATAACGACGACTTGTTCTGTGAATTCAATGTCTCTCTTCATTTTTATATGATCGTAATCTAAAGAATTCAATTTTTAAAAAGCGATACATCAAAAAATTGCTCAAAAGAAAAAAAACATAAAAATACTGGTCTGGCAGCATTTTGCATCATGTATTACTGTTTAAGTTGGAATCAACTAATTTCTGACATCTCTGACTCTTGAAATAATGAATTAGCTCTGACTCTACCGCCTTGTGAATAATATCACATTATACTATTACATTCTAACATCTGTAGTCATCTTCATCCATTAACCATCATTTTTTCTACAACTACTATAACGACATTGTTTAAAATAATCGCAAAATATTACGCTTTCTTGTACTCAATGGCTGATCGGAAGCTCTAAATTTGTCAACGTTTTAGCTACGCCCGTTAAATACCATCCACTGGTAGCACAATTCCTTTCACAGTCTTTTTGGTCCAATTGTTACTTAACTTCTGAACCCATCCAACATGGCTACCAGACTCTTATAGATCCTAGTCCTGGTGGCCATTCCTTAAACAAAGGGCAGTAACCCATATGACATTAACACGCCTACTGGTACAAGATGACTCAACAACAACTATAATGGAGAGCAATGTATATATATATATATATATTATATATATATATATATAATAATCTGTCCTGTCACACAAAAGTTAGTGAGTAAAAAAAAAAAATCCTGGAGGAATCCATTTGAAGTATTTAGGAGACCCGAGAAAGCAAATAGCAAGTCAGACCATCCCCTTGAATCTACTTCCATAATGAAACGTTTTATTTCTGGTTTCTTTCTTTTTTCTTTCTGCTTTTTATACGGATTTATACGTTTTTTCATTTCTTTTTAAACTTTCCAGTTTGATGCGTTTTCTTTTTTCTTTCTTATTATTTCTTTACTTCCCTGATTTAGATGTTATTTTATGTGTATATGTATATGAATATTAGTGTGAACACTGGCGAAGGAGAATTTTTTACCCATCCCTTTTGAAGGAGGCTGTACACTCATTTAATCATAATGATTGCTTTGTTCTAATTACTAGTTAATCTGCTTGTTTTACAGTTCGCTTCTCTTCTTTCATAATTGATATCACTTCATAGTTTAAATTTTGATTTCATTAAAAACAAAAAAGAGAAACGATAATGAGAAAGTAATTCATGAAAATGTGTAAATATTAATACCAGTATTAATGGTATGGGATTCATGTTATTTATTAATGGTATGGAATTCATGTTATTTATTAATGGTATAGAATTCATATTATGTATTAATGGTATGGGATTCATGTTATTTATTAATGGTATGGGATTCATGTTATTTATTAATGGTATGGGATTCATGTTATTTATTAATGGTATAGAATTCATGTTATGTATTTATGGTATGGGATTCATGTTATGTATTTATGGTATGGGATTCATGTTATTTATTAATGGTATGGGATTCATGTTATTTATTAATGGTATGGGATTCATGTTATTTATTAATGGTATAGAATTCATGTTATGTATTAATGGTATGGAATTCATGTTATTTATTAATGGTATAGAATTCATGTTATGTATTAATGGTATGGGATTCATGTTATGTATTAATGGTATGGGATTCATGTTATTTATTAATGGTATGGGATTTATGTTATTTATTAATGGTATGGGATTCATGTTATGTATTAATGGTATGGAATTCATGTTATTCAAAACAATAACAAAGATTTGCTGTGGGTGACATCAATATTTACTGCAGTATAACCATATAACAATATTACTGGTCCACACGGATTCCATGAGATTTGAAACATCTATCATTTGCTAAAGAGGTATTTCCTCGAAATATATTATGGAATATGGTCACACACATTTGATCACTCTGTAGAAGTCTTGACTAATCAAGTACAATTTACTATAAAAAAAAACCCAAAACGCTTGTTTTTGTCTTCTTACCACTGACATATTTCTATTTCTTGAATTGTAATACTATTCTATATAAAGAATCATTTGTTATTTTCAGAAATAGTACTTAATATTTCAACCAAATAAAACAATACAAATATTCAAAGAAATTAAAAAAAAAATTTTTTGATAAAATATCTAATTGAAACGAGGCTACAGAATATAAATGTTAACACATTCTTCGATTGAAATCGTATGAAGCAGACAATATTATTTGTGTTTTGATTCATTTTTTTTTTTCAGAAGACAGACTTAAAAATAATTACATAAATTAAGATACACGTTGATATAAACGAAAATGCATCGCATAGAAACATTTTTTAAAATTTTTTAAGCTGTTCTTAAAAATGTTTTATATTTATTTCTTACTCACTAAGAGATGTCATACAAGTCTTTACCAATGATCGCTTACTGGTAAAAACAGGTGGTGCTCCCAGGAGTGACAACCAGTCTAGATTTCTAGTACCCTCACCTTATTTTGATCACCACTGCAACTCCTTTTGCATTCTCACATTAGCATTATTCTTGCCGCTAATGATTAGTGGCTTTCTCTAGAATTTGAGATTCCAGTACACTTAAGTTGAGATATGTGCTATCCCTCCTCGGTCTCTTCATCAACTTAACCCTCTGTGATACCAACCGATGTTACAGGGGCTTATATGTACTAAAATTAAGAATGCTAATTATGATGCTTATATAGTGTTTTAACAGCCCTCCACAGGGATCTAGGCTAAAAGCCACACTTAGGATGTCTTTTAGGCTAATTCAAATAGCACAGAATATAGACAATCCAAAACTTGATGGCATCCACTTAACCACTGTGGGATGTTGATAACTTACCAGGAGGTTACACACAAGGTCAGGTGTGTTTTTGAAAACCCAGCATACTAGGATAAATGCACTCTGGCCTATGAAAATGCGTCAACAACCCTGTCGGCATTCCCATGTAGGGGCGCCTCAGGCGATTGCCAAAAAACCAACCCCTTCTCAGAGAGAAAGTAGAGCCTGGGAGGTTGGACCTCCTAGGACTAAACAGAACAGCAGTCCGACAGCAACAAAGCCACTGTCAGACTGAAGAATGCTTATGTTGATAACCTTCATGTGGTCCCAACCGCTTGAGTCATCCATCAATTGACGTTGAATCATTCATAAAGTTTGTGCACTATGATGCTGCTGTTATTGCACTTCATACTCCATCGTACTCCATTAACTGAAGCAGTTATGCCTTCCCATTGTCAAAAAAATATATAATCATCTGTGAAGCCATGCTGTTCTCTGAACCAGATCATCAGTTTATCGATGAGCGCAACTAGAACTACTGCTACCTGTGGAATAGCAGGATTTGTGGTCAAGGTTTACTCCTCTAGATCCACAGTGTTTTGTCTATGCCCATTCAAATTAACAGGGTACCCTAGAAAAGGATGTGGCTTCTCACCACACACGGACAATCATTCGCTATGGAGAAGCTATATTGTATGTCACATAGTGCTTGGATTCATGGAGACGAGTCAAGGAGACCCCTGAAGGTTAACTCGGAAGGATTTTATCTCTCTACAGATCCCTTTATCATCCTGCAACAGTTTAAAAAACAATCCTATTGATCTTAGGCCGTTTAGTTTTTATGTAGAGAGCCTCAAATATTTGTGATCATTTTTTATTTTTAATAATGAGTCACTACTTATCTAGGCCAAAAGATACGCGGGGATAAGGGTTAATGGGATGAATGGATTCTCAGTTAAATGATAAAGAATATTATGAGAGGATTGAAAATGATGAATAGAATGAATGAAATTCGATTAGTTATGAGAACGGTTTATGACAAGTATTTGTTGACATTTGATTTGAAGATGACCATGTGGTAGCCTGCAGGAAAGCAATTCTGTGTTACCATATTTCACAGATGGAAAGTTCTTGGAAAAAGATTTGTTCATGGATATTGCATTTGATGTTAGGCACACAGAATTAGAAAAGAAAGTTATTTGCAGTTGTGGTAGCTCATAGATAAGAGCCTGACAGGTAATACAACTTCTGGTCAGAATAGACCTGGGAGTTGTAGTGTGTAAATAATTTCGGTTCTTTCGTTAGAAACTTTAATCTTGGTATTGAAAGATATATGAGAAGAATTGAAAAATTGAATTTAAAAAATTCAACAAACGTTGTCTATTTTCTTTAATCAAACTTATTTGTTAATATTAACCATTCTAGGCGTTTTTGTTTTTTCAGTAATAGATTCTTCATGAACAGATAACGAAGACAAGTAGAAATGATGACGATGTAGTGTGGAAGTAGGGAGGGTAAGAAAGGGGTTTATTCAATAAAATAAATTAATTGAATAAAGCAAGATTTTAGAAAATCGAAATAAGAGAATTTCTTTCTAAATTGATAGAAATAAGTTTACATTTTTGTAATAATGTGTATAGCTATAGTTATTTACAAAGAGTAAAATAATATAAATGAGGATTATTTGTAAAAATATCTGTTATTGTATTATATATATATATATATATATATATATGCATAAAATTACATAAACAATATTACAGTCTTACGTCAATCAACCAACGTTTCGATGCTACCACATCCCTTCAAAAACTGAATAAAAATAAAACTGAGGACATGTGGTAGCATGAAACGTTGGTTGATTGATGTGAGACTGTAATATTGTTTATGTAATTTTATAAATCCCTTACTTGTTATTGAGCACTTTTGAAAATATTGGGTTTATGTTCATTTTATTAACATATTTGAACTTAATATATATGCATATATTTATGAATATATGTGCGTATGTATATATGTTAATGTGTAGGTATATATAGAGTGTGTGTGAGATGCATATATTGATGACTTTAGAATATCTTCACTTTGGGGTGTGTGTGCGTGTGTGTATATATATGAACAAATGTAACTCATATTTTGTTTTCTTTGATTACGTGTGTGTGTTTGTGTGTGCGTGCATGTATTTGTGTGTGGATGTTTGATTATCGGATGACATTTGACCCCCTCCACCCAAAACTCATAGTTATTCATATAGATTTATTGATATTGAAAAAAAAAAATGCAATTCCCTTTTGGTTTTCTTGTGTAATGCTTTCTTTGGAATTAGTGATTGTACCGTTTTTAGAGGCTGGGTTTTGTGGCATTCGACGTTGAGAGAGTGTGTGTGTGAGTGTGTGTGTGAGCGTGCAGAGAGGGAAACAATGCCCCCCAAAATCCCTCACAGAGAATCATAAATACTCTTAGTGCTCAATACTGATGTTGGTGGGGAGATTCTGATGGTCAGAGAGAGAAAATAGAAGAATTTATCTGTTAAGAAGCTTTTCCAAAGTTTAGAGATTTTAGACTTTTGTGGCTCTTCCCTCCTTTAACCATTTTCTTCATCTGCATCCCTCCTTATACCCCCACCCCACCCCAATCTTTGGTTGATCACCTATAAACCATTTCTTTGGTTCCTTATAAAACACAAATGCAATATTTGTATTAGATTATTTTTTTTAATTCATTTATTTTATTTGAATTTTTCAAATAATAGTTATTTCCCATTTTTTAGATGCGCCCACGAATCTCTATAACAGGCTCTGTCTGTCGGTCAGTTGGTCATGCTTCAGTTTGAAAGAGCATTTTCATACACAGATTGAATGGATGCCTCTTATTTTAAACGAATCTATGTGTCCCTATAAAAACATGTGAGTTGGTCTGTCACCACTCTTAAGTATGAAATAGTATTTTCGTTGGTCTATCATGCATAAGCATGAAATATTAATTGTATTTTGTTTGTCTGTCACGCTTATGTTTAAAATAAAGTTTATAGATATGTCCACATATATTGTAGCGCGATACTAACAAGAATGGTGATTGAAACACAAGTGACTGTCGTAACTTGTTGATCCATTGTTGTTTCTGTTCGTGAATTTCTCTTTAGTGCTATTGCTACTGGTGTTGATGTTGTCGTTGTTCCTGGTTCACTCCTGGTTTCTACATACAAGACACAAAAAAAGAAAACATGTACAACTTTGTATTTGGTTGGAAAAAAAGTTTTCTTTTTGTTTTATTCATATGGGTGTCACTGAACAAAATTACATTGACAGTTCATTCGTGCCTTAGCTTCCCTGGCTTTAACATAAACTCGTTTGTTTGTCATTCTCTCCTGTTCTGTGGTTCCAGGATTTCTGTATTCTTTCATGTCTGTCTGTCTATCTATTTAACTATATCGCTTGCATCATGATTAACATCACGCATTAAATTTACAGTAAGATATGATTACTAATTTTTTTTATCAGATAATCGATCAAATGATTACATTGGCTAACACAAGTAATCGATAGAGATTAATTAAGTGGAATTTTTATTTATTGTTTTTGTTTTTCTTTTTTCTCTTCCATCTTAAATATCATGTAGAAGGTTTATAATATTTACACTTTTCATGGTGGCCGTAATTAAACAAAGACAAAAATATTAAAAAGATTTTTTTACATCATTTACTATTTTTCTTTATTCAATCATTCAATTTACATTCATTAGTTCTCATAAATTATTTGATTCCTATTTTAGCCGTAGATGATTCGATTCGTATTCGATCATGTAAATTTCAAACTTAAGCATGACATACCAACAAAAATTCTGAGAGTGAGAGTAAGTGAGAGGTTTTAAACGATGTTTCATACACTTTTTTTTGTACTCTTCTATTTTCTTATTAGTGCCTCTGAGCAACGCTGATTCAAGAGATTTAACCGGTTTCGTTCGTGTTAACGAACGTCTTCAGCAAAAGGCTACCACGGCATTTCATTTTCATGACTTATCGTGCACTTTACCCCATATATATATATATATATATATATATATATATAAAAAGGAACCATAAAGTGCTCGATCATAAGTTTTACAAGAGCTAATATAAATTACTTTATTTAAAAAGTATACATTACAGTTTCTGTTAGACAAACCCGGGTTTCATTGTTATGGACAGACAGTTTTTGGTTTAAAATCTGTCCTTTGTGTTCATGCCAAATCTTCAGCATCTCAGAAAACACAGAAACCGGAAAAAAATGTTATTTTTTTCCTATTTTTATTATTTCATTCTTTTCTGGCATGGACGCAAAGGACGGATTCTAACCCAGAATCGTCTGTCTGTAACAATGAATCCCCGGTTCGTCTAAGGGAATATATATAGATATATGACAGAGATAGAGAGAAATATTGCCCTAAAATACTAGGATATTAATTATGTATACAAGTAATGAATTGAGTTGATATTACTAGTGTATTCAAAGCAAAATAGAACAATACACAATCACCTCAACATTACATAGGGTTCCTCTCTATTCCCTAAACATATAAATAAAGATTATCTCCAACTCTCTTGCTATCTATTGTATAACAAATCTTTAAAGATAAACATAAAGCCATCTGTTCCTTTGACCTTCAGAAATGTATAAGTTTTTCTCTCCCCTTATTTTCAATCAATTGGATCCGAGGATAAAAAACTGGTACTGATTTCTGTTGAATGGGACAACTGTATTCCTGTCCGTTCATAGAATACAAAGAATGGTATTTGGCCTGCAGCTCTCCGCCCCCCCCCCTGAGAAAGAGAGAGAAGGGACAGAAACTAATGATTACAAATATTACCATTCAAAAGACAATCTTCATAATATGTTCGGAATACATTGAGTCTAAAAAGTATATGTGCATGTCTATATAAGTACGAAAATAACGTTTCAATCGGTTAAGTTAAAAAAATAGGGATAAAAAAGAAAGGAAATATCTCGAACTGAAAAGTTTTAAAAAAAGGATATCAATCGGTATAGAAAGAAAACAAGAAAGAAAACGTCTCATTATGGAAATAGAGTGGTAGATTTCTTTCCAAATTTATTTCATATGGCAGAAGAGGAGGGTTGTCTGACTTGCTATTTACTTTATCCTTTTCCCTAAACACTTGAAATGGTTTCGTCTGTCATGTTTATTTAATTATGTAGAACATTTTTTATTCAAATATTCATTATTATTACCTACAAACATCGATGTTTCATGCTTATGCAATCTTCAGTGTAGGAGAATGTTAATTTGTGGCGATCGGAGGGTACGAACCCGGTTTCAAAGTCACCACTGACTTGTAATTCGGTATTCTACCCCCTTGGCCGTCACGAATTAGCACGGAAATTAAAAGAAACTCCTTCTGTAAACATGGCCAGACGATAACACAAGAACTGCACTGAGTAAAGATGAAACTCAAAAGTAATATTATGCAGGAAATTAAAAGAAATTAAACTCTATATACGCCAAATCAGCGAATGCACACAATAAGCAGTCGAACAGTGTTCAACAACAACAAGGGGTTGGAACATCGCATTATATATATATATATATATATATATATATATATATATATATATATGCAAATAAATACACATTGGTGTTTATGATAGAGCAGAGGGTGGGTCTGTTAGTTGTAAAACAAGCTCATCCTGCATAATATTACTTTTGAGTTTCATCTTTACTCAGTGCAGTTCTTGTGTTATCGTCTGGCCATGTTTACAGAAGGAGTTTTGACGTTGTGTTACGGTTACCAGCACAGACGGTAAACTCTGTATTCAAAGTTCTTTAGTGTTGAGGAGTCACTTATACATATATCTTTCGGAAAATCTATGAATAAATCTTTTCTGTCAACCTATTTGCAAGGGTTATAAACGTCCTGTATCGCAAATAACTTTTCATTTGTTTTTTCCTAATTTTACTTGTAATTCATGCAGTTTTCCTCTAAACTTGACTTGTGTATTTTTGTCAATTTCGATTTATAAATCAATGTTCCTTTTGTTTTTTCATGGTAGCTTACCCAGTTTTCGTTTTCATTGTGGAATATGGGCGCAAGCATTCACCACCATTTTCTCAAGCTGCCTAGGAACTGCAGCAACTGATTTCACAAGTAACTCATTTGTTGGCTAGTTGAATGATGATGCATACTATGAGAGGATTTAAGATCTTCACATACCACCCATCCAAAGCAACCCAGAAAACAGCAAGTCCTCACTTTCCATGAGTGATGTTTTTACAAAAGGGGAATTATTTGCATGTCATTAACTCTTAGTGGTGACTCATTAGTTAAAAAAACAAAAAAACAGAATTACTTATTGGGAAACTGATTTTATCTTTCCTTTGGCCATCGACCACTCGCATCCCTACAACCACACTTTTTTATGTTATGTTCAGTATCTAAGCTAAAAGTGAACCTGGTTTTGATTTAATAAGAATGAAGTAAATGCAAGACAAAAGAATGAATCCGTTAATGATTTATCAGTGTCTAAATTAAAAATAACACTTTGCTTTTGTTTATAAAGAAAAGAAAATTGAATGAGAAAAATAAGCAGTTACTAAAAAATAAGAGTTATTCCTCTTAGGCGATTTTTCATTTAAGGTGACTATATACGAATTTCTACATATTAGAAAACTTCCAGATGGGATTAAGTATTTCTTTTTACATAAATTGTAGTGAACTACTAGTGCAATCTATTGCAAATAATATGGTACAACAATAAAAAATAAAAAAAATAAAAAAATGTAAGTTGGCTAGTCAGAATCAAAGTTTGATTTGTCAGCTTAAATGCTATTTAGGTCGAACTTGTAAAATCCGGCTAACATTATTTTTTATGTTAGATGTTATGTATATAATGCATGAAAAAACCTTTTTTTTGTTATTCCCTCTCTCTCTCTCTTCCGTGTGTAAACGGCATTCCTTATGTTTATATGCTTGATCTCTCCAAACCCCAAATTCTTGTGTCCAATTGTTATCGTTTTTTTGTTTGTTTTTTATTATTATTATTATTATTATTATTATTTATCTTCCGGAGCCATCTTTGATTCATGGCCAACCCACTTGTGCAGTTCTGAAAAGGACAGCGCCTGCCTCTTAGCAGTGTCCATCGACATGACCAACCTCCTTGTGAGCATCTAGAGATGTTCACCGCACTCTCCAACACAATCACCCATTGAACACCAGAACTGTCATCTGCCCGCGGTCAGTGTTGCTGTAGTTGTTGATTAGTGTGGCTCAGTAAGTGTGAGAGGCTTATTTTGTATCCGACAATCTATACCTTGTACCTCAACAACCTACAATAGATTTACAAGTGAAACTTGCATTTGAGTGTGTGCGTGTATATGAGTTAGATGTAGGTGGGTGCTATTGACACTTATGGTAGGGTCAGCATGATTCCATGACATTCTGCAATTTACCTCTTTTTTTTACGTTTCATCATTGCTAACCATTAATAACATTATTAGTAGTGGATACTGATGGGTAGGACTTTGCAGGTCGAGGTCTGATTATTATGTAATTTAAACATCCCATTTCTACTTGTAAATGGCATTACTTATATATATATATATATATATATATATATAATGCCATTTAAAAGAGGAAATGTCTGAGGTGATTTCTCGTGGGCATGTGAGCTTGGGTGTTAGGCTCGTGATTCTAGGCTGAATCTATGAACTGCGTTCGAGTCCATACGGCCACTTGCAACCGCCACTCCTGCACTGATGAGGGTAGAAAACCCGAAACGACATCGTCTGTAGGTATAAAACACTTCAATATTTAAAATATATTTATTTATATATATATATTAATTGTAATAAAATGCACGTAATACTCTCTAAGGCCGTTTAAACTAACATCACATCAGGAGAAAATCATTAGATTTAAATGAATGAAAAATAGTGATGAAACGAAAGAGTACAAAGGGGAAATTAAATATACCAGGGAATTGTGCTCTTTCATTTCGTCACTATAATATTTTTCATTCATTTAAAACTAACGATTTTCTTCTGACGAGATGTTAGTTCAAAGGGCCTTAGAGAGTATTCCATTCATTTTATTCAAATGTATTTATAAATTTTGTACCTCTAAACATATATTCATAATTTTTATACATAAATTTCGTTAACACAATGGTTTTAGTTAGAGATACGACTAGAGCTCTTAATTTAATATTATATGGAACCTTAGTTACTTCAGGAAATAATTTTCATAAAAAACACTTTTATTTGCAAACAATTGTTTCTGACTTTCTCAATAATATATATTTTCGGGATATACAAAATATCGATTTTTTTCTCAGTGCATAAAAGTTTAACTGCCAGGCTGAAAAAACTGAAATGCATTTAATGTTCATTTATATTTATATATTTTCTTTTTCCTGAAAATATTTTTCTCAGGGAAATAAATATTTAATCCTAATTTTGCATTTGAATGTTCATATCGTAATATGTCCATGCCATGTGTGTTTCATTTTTTTCTAGTCTGTTTATATTTCATCGATAAACATGGATAAATACATATGTCAAAAATTAAACTTACAAGTGATATTTCCACCAACCGTAATTGTTTTGATTAAAAAAAAAATTGTATCTTTTTTTCTTATCCTTAATTCTTCATTTTTCACACCTTTCTTCATATTTTACTCGTAAAGGCATCCAGGATTTCGCGAAATATATGTATGTGTAGATTAAAAAAGAGAGGAATGTCAGAGTAATTCGTTTGAACAATCCAAATTAATGACTTAATTTAAACAAATTAATCTGAAGAAAAATGACTACTAGAATAGTGCTCAATGTTATGACCGCAATGATAATTTATTTTTGTAACTCACTGACCTTATCTGATGAATGGTTTTAATACAAAACTTAGTCATCTGATGGGTGTAGCAGGGTAGGAGGGTGTCATTTTGGTCATTACGCATATACGTTTTCTTCGTTTTTTGTAATGTTATCCAAAGATATTTAATAACTCGAACGGCCAACATACAAATCTAAAAGGATTTATTACTGTAAGTGAATAATGCAATAAGTAGTTATAAATTGGTTAACTGGATTGTAATGTTTACAAGATAGTGCTCGACTGTATTGGTAGTTTTTATGTTGTCGAGGCTAGCAAAAATAAAAATCTTGTAGAGAAAGTACTGCCTTATACAATGAAATATTCTGAGGAGCATATCAACGACAACGATGCTAGCTTTGAAGATTACGACAAAAGTATGAGTACAGTCATGTCATTCCTACGAGCCAGTTACCCAACAAGTAACTACCTATTGCATTGTTTGCTTACAGTAATAAACCCTTTTATATTTGTATGTTGGTATTTACTTTTCTCCCACCAAGGGGAGATGTGACACAAGGTTGGAAGGTGGGGGATTGAAAAGCCAAAGAGGCAGAGCACTCTGGCCTAGAAAAAATGCCTGAGCAGCCCCGTCGGCATTCCCCGGTAGAGGCCCCTCGGGCGATTAGCAATAAACTAATCCCTTCTCAAAAAAAGAAGGTAAAGCCTGGGAAGGGGGAATTCATAGAACTGCACAGAACCATACCTCAGCCTGACAGAAAAAAGACAACATAACTCAAATGGACCAGATTTTGTCGGGGACATATCCTCGACTTAGTATGAAAAACAACACAACCTTAAGGTGAGATGACCGCCGCCACCCCCCCCCCCCTTACAATGTTAGCTGTTCCAGATATTATTAAATACCTTGAATGGTTTTAGCACAAAAATTAAAGTCATGTTTTTATTCGTTTTCGTTTTCGTTTTTTTTATTGGTTTCAGAGATGTTTTTATTTTTATATTTCTCTGTCCATAGGACAAGTATTTCGCTAGTTTATAAAAAGAGTTGGTTGTGACAACAGAAAGGAACAACTGGAATATTAAACTAATTAAAGAAAAAAGCTAATGGGGAAACAGACAGAATATTCAATTAAAAAACAAGAAAATAATAGTTATTCATTGCTTCATTAACCATTAAAAAAGAAAAAAAAAACAGTGGAATTTTAATGAAATTCTCAAAACAGTCGACTGCTCTTCTATTCCTCCGTTTCCCCCTTGTTACTCCTGCTCTCAAATATGCCCAACAGCTGCATTTAGAAAATGCAAATCAATGCAAATGTTTATTTGCTTCGGGAGAGTACTCACACGTTTTGCTATGTCAACGGAATGGTTAACGGCCAAGCTAGAATATTATTCAATCGTGGAATATTTATTTTGGCCCGTTGACAACAAAATTGGTTTTGCTTACGTGGAATGTTTTGATTTACATGGAAACTATATATCGTCTCTGATTGAATTACATCAAAAGTTGCAGGTCTTCGTGTTGCGAAAGCAGCTGATTAAGAGAAAGATCAAAGGGTCCCTGAATGCATGGAAGAGATTGATGAGGGGGAAACGGGTGCGTTTTCAAACATGCTGACTGAGGAACATGTTTGAAATTGAGTGTGGGAAAACACATTGATTTAGAGACATGTGTTCTGGTTTAACACATTTAATCTTTCAGTGTTAAAATAAGTGCATTTATTGATGATTATATATTTGAGTGTATGGTTGTATAATTTTGTATATATTACGAAGGATACGAACACACACACACACACATATATATGCTAGAAGAATAACCATCCCAGGACGGGTAAAATTAAGTCCCCCAACAGAATAGTTTTGCACACATTTTTATGTCTCCTTACGAAGATTAATATCAAGATATAGTGATACTTAAACTTATGTCTAGAATCCTTATTCAATTTTTTTATCAAAATCCATTACATGATTTTGATACTAGAAAGTGTGTAAAATTTAAGGGGTCTTAAGAAGAAATTTAAATTCAGGGAATCTTGTTTGGTGTCCACTGACTATATATCAAATTCAATGCAGATATGAAATATTTGAATATCTAAATGGAAGGTTGTGCTTTTATTACGTCCCCTAAAAATCTTTAACATATTCCATAGAAACTGAAATTTGGGGAACATTTATTAATTGATGTCTAATACCTCGGAAGTATCTAAATTTTCACAAAGGACTTCTACCCCCTTTTTTACTCTCTTTGCACAAAACTAAATTAAACTACATTATAACCCCTTACACTTACCAGCTGCATTTCAAAAGTTATAATAATCGGGTAATTAGTTTAGGAGTGAATCCTATACATACAAATATATAAAGATGTAAACATACTTTATGTAAACAGAGATATCTATATAAATAAAACTCAATGTCTGTGTGTTTGTGTGTGCCCTATAGAAAGAAAGGTTAGAGAATCTGCACAAAATCTAAAAGTGTATTCATGTGTAAAATTAAGCGAGGAAGTTAATGAAAGTGTTCCCGAATCTCTAAGTGCACTCCTAAGAGGGTTATGGAGCAGATTTCGTCGAGGAAGCGGGTCAAGTCTTTCAGTCATAATTTGGAAAGAAAACACTGTAATTTCAATGCATTTCTTCCGGAAATGACTCAGCATTTTCTTTCAAAATTATTTAAAGTTTCTTAAGCTTCTCTTCGGACATGAAGAAACTCCAAAAAAGTGGTTTTAGTAGTGCTCTGGAGGACTCCATAATTATATTTTGGTGGTTTCAGTAGCTCTCTAAATGGGAGCAATAAGTATTACATTTGGTTAGTGGCATATAGTAATCCAAAAATGCTCAACATTCTAGATAGAGCAGATAAAAAAAAAACTTCTCTGTCTTTTGTTAACTCGATGTTCCCGAGAGGTATAATAGTGATAATACAGTAGTATATTTGGTAAGTGGTATAAGTTAATTCAAAGTGTGTTTACTCGGCGTTGCCCGGGAGTAATCAATATCCTAGATAGAGGAATCCTACATAGAGCAGGTGTATTGAATGCAATGTTGCCCAGGAGAAAGATTTTTGATGTATTTTGTTATACTATTGTATACTAGAAAAAGTACTTTGCATTGCTTGGAAGTCAGTGCTCAATACCCTAGATAGAGCAGGGGTGTTCAATAATGTGGTATATGCTTGATGGAAAAGGGAAGGTGTTGCCTGGGAATACACTAAAATAAATATAGGTTTAATTATATTATTAAGGGGGGGAGGGCAGAACGTAAGAAACTCGGCGTTGCCCGAGAATAAATTAAAACAAATGTATTTTGAGGAAGAGGGTGGGAGAAGATACTCGGTGTTGCCAAGAAGCAATAAATTTAAACTTTAAAACTCAGGTGAATGACTTACACTATTATTATTTTCAATACATTAAAAAAAAGAGAGAATAATAGACTGGGCGAAGGTGAAAGAGGGTTAAGGGAAAGGAGTTTTGAAAAACGAGTGAAGGGGGAAAAGAGGAAGATAGACGGTGTGAGAGAAGTAGAACAATAGAAGTTTTAATATAAAGATGTTACACCCACTTTTTAACCTATGGCCCTGGGCAACGCTGAGTAGCCTTGCTAGTTTCTCTCTCTCTCTCTCTCTCTCTCTCTCTCTCTCTCTATATATATATATATATATATATATATATATATATATATATATATATAAAACTCAATGTCTGTTTGTGTGTTCCCTATAGAAGAAAGGTTACAAAATAAACATAAAATCTAAGAGTGTATTCTTATGTAAAATTTACCACTCTAGAAGAAGACAATGGAAGTGTTCCTTAAACTCTAATCCTATGAAAGCTATGAGGCCATAACCCACATTAAATATTCAAGTATATCCTATTTTTATGAAATTTAAATCTAATTTATGCAATTTCTTGGGGAAGAAAATGGAAGTGGTCCCAAATCTCTAAGCACCCTCCTACTGTAAAGGGGCTATAGGGGCTGAATCTCCTCTAAAACGTTTTAATGAAATTTAAACTATTTTGTATATATTACTACTGGTACGAAAACATACACATGCATATATATATATATATATATATATCAGAAGAATACCAGTCCCAGGACAGGTAAAATTGATTACCCGAACAGAGCAGTTTTGCACCATTTTTATGTCCCCTTTACAAAGATTAACGTCAATATATAATTATACTTATACTTATGTCTAGAATACTTATTCAATATTGGATTAAAAGTCATTAAATTATTTAAGACACTAATTCAGAGAGTTTCCCAACATTTCAGCTTCTTCCAACTATATTAGGGGACAAAACAATAGGAGGAGGGCAGTAAAAACTAAGAAAATAATATGGTGTTATGAGCATAGTGAAAAAGTATTAATACATAATAGTCATCCTCATTCAATCTCGAACAACGTTGAGTTATCCTGCTAGTATAATATATTTATACTAATAACCGAAAATACTCAATTCTTTTTGTGGAAGACTATTGCTGTAATGCTGAGTGGAAACCATTATTTTTTCCACCAGACTGCTCTACCCGTAGGTGAACATATATATATAAAACAATACTAAACGTAGCTTAGCTTAAAACTTATTTGTTAGCGTTATAAAACTCTATCTTAAAGTATTTTATTTACTTTCTTAAGGTCAAGTGTGGTTTTGAAAAGCCAGCACGCTAGGATAAGCACACTCTGGCCTACAAAAATGCATAAACAGCCCCGTCGGCATTTCCTCAGGCGATTAGCAATAAACTAACCCCTTTTCAAAGAGAAGGTAAAGCCTGGGAGGGTGAGTCTCCTGAGACTGCTTGTCAAGGACATATCCCCGACTGATAAGAACACACTTACTCAAGCTGTGCCAGGTATGAGCCCTTTATGTGTATTAGTTTTTCTTTCTTGATTGTACATGAATCCAATTTTGAGAAGTTGATTTTTATGTTATATATATATATATATATATATATATATATATATCATGGGGTCAATAAGTATCTTTTATCCTTTCCTTCTCGTATATATGCATTTAAATATTACTCTATTTTGGTTTTTATTTTGGTTTTTATTTTGGTTTCAGCCACTTTTTATTCATCTTTAAGCCACTTCTTTCAGCCTCATATTCTACTCTTGTTTCAGTTTCTTTTGCAATTGCATTGTTTAATCCTCTTTTGCTAAACTATTCTTTCTCCTCTTTTCTTTTTCCTCTTTTCTTTTTCCTCTTTTCTGTTCTTTTTACAACCTATTCACGTTTCAGTCTCATCGTTTTCAGCCTTGTTTCTTTTCTATTATTTCAGCCTGTTTCACTTTTTTCTCTTCTATTGTTTCAGCCTGTTTATCATTTTTACTCTTCATTTTTTTCTGCTTGTTTCTCATCTTTTCTATTGTTTCAACCTCTTTCCCTACTATCATCTCGGACATTTTCACCTTATTCTCTTCTATTATTTTAGTCACCTTTTCTTCTATTTTTGTGTCAGCCTCTTTTTTTAATTTCAGACACGTTTTCTTATTCTTCTTGTTTCTACCTCATTTTCTACTCTTATTGTTTCAGACACGTTTTCTTCTACCATTGTTTCAGGGCCCCTTTTTCTTCTATTCTTGTTTCGGCCTCTTTCTCTTCTTGTTTCAGCCTCTTTTTCTCTTCTTGTTTCAGCCTCTTTTTTTCTCTTCTTGTTTCAGCCTCTTTTTTTCTCTTCTTGTTTCAGCCTCTTTTTTTCTCTTCTTGTTTCAGCCTCTTTTTTTTCTCTTCTTGTTTCAACCTCTTTTTTCTTCTCATCTTTAATCTAATTTTTCTAGTTCTTCTTTCTTTGTTTCAGCCTCTTATCTACTTTTGTTGCTTCAGCCTCTTCCCTCGTTTTAGTCTCTTTTCTTCTCTTCTTGTTTCAGCCTCTTTTACCCCTCATCATAATTCAGACTCTTTTTCTTCTTTTCATTTTTCAGCCTAATTTTTGTTCTCCTCTTGTTTCAGACCCTTTTTTTCATTGCTCTTTCATTTTTCAGTTCTTTTCTCAGCTTATTATCTCTTTTCTCCTAATATTTGGCCCTATCTTTTTCCTCAAACTCTCTCATTCTGCGAGGTTCTTCATTAAACCACACACCTACACCCCCTTAATACCTCCACACCATTATTTCCCTTCACCAGTTAAATGTTCACGTAATTTGTCTCCAGAATGTTTACATGTCTTTTCCATAATGAGCATAATTGTATGTATTACAGATGGCTTTAAACATGTTTCTATTTTTTAAAATCAATTTTTATGTGCACGCAAAAACGGGCGAGGCTAATGGCACTGCTTAAGATTTTTCACTTCTCTTAAATGATAAATACTCAAGTATTTTGGAGATTTTCTCATTTGTTTGGCTCTGTGGAAGGTGAAAGGAAATTGGAAAATTTTACATATGCTTTAATTTCATCTGCTTTTTTTTTTTTTTTTGCTCCATCTTTTTTCCTGTATCTTTTTAATCTTTACTATTTAAATTGTTGATTACATATTTTTTTTTTTTTGATATTTGATTTTTTTTTTAATTTTGACAAGTTTTGTTCTTCCTTTCATTTAAATTGCACGTGATCATTCATTGGATAGTTTTATGATTCAAAATTTTATTACTTAATTCTCTACAGCATATGCAGCTGGCTTTTTCATTTATGCATACACATGTACAGACGCACACGTAAAATTCTCATTAATACAAAACATACATATTAAATATGTCATGGCATTTGTATGTATATATAGATATATACACATGAAATTTGTATTTATATATATGGAATGTGTGTGTATTTATACACATGAAATGTGCGTATATATGGAATGTATGTGCATTTATACATATGAAATGTGTGTTTATCTCATATATATGAAATCTGTATATAATATATATATATATTAGTATTTCATGTATCCACATAAAATATTATAAGGAGATATAATTTTTTATGTATCAGTTTTCAGTATTTACTTCAACAGTGCTCGATATGTAAGTAGAGCTAGGTAGTAAGCAATGAAAATATATATGGCAATCAAGCTACACAGAGGCTCCGTGTTTCATCCCAGGGGGGAATCGTCAGGCTAAATGCATGGAGTTGTTTTTGTCAGGTGTTTTTATATACATGGCTTGCTAGTTAACCAATCAGATTCTTTGTTGTTCTCTCAGCCAATCGTTGGGCTTCCCGCAAACAAAGGCTTTGTTGGTGACGCTCCTATTTCAATCCTATTGTTTGTTAACAATGGAGTTTCCTATATCCTGTTTCCTTTGTTTTGTCAATACAGTAGGCGAATTTATTTTAACACGTGGTTTCTTGTATTTCTATTTTAGGTTTTAAATTTTAACTTGTTCAGTTTTTTATTTATTTATTTATTTTTATTTATTTATTTATTTTTAATTTAATTTATTATATATCATCCTAAGGTAAATTTATTTCTGTGTAAACAGCCGTTTGCTATTTCGCTTCTAGAGGTTAATAGGTTTCGGGGATCTTTAAAATTTAGGATTTCATATTTTTCATTAAGGCATAATCTACACGGGTCGTCTAAGTTTCTACATGTACTGGCCTGTCTTACTATTTTCCATTCAATTATTGGTGAGTGTCGATTTTCTTTGAGTTCCCAATAATGGTTAGCTAGTGCTGTTTTAGTTCGACGTTCTTTGTTTTTAAATGTGCTTAAATATATGAATGATGTGTGTGTGTATATAATATATATATTAATTTTTACGTACATAAAAGAATCCATGGACACGTGTTTCTGGCTACCAGCCGTCATCAGCATGGCTAATCTGAACAAGGATCGAACCCTCGATATATATATATATATATATATATATATATATATATATATATATATATAATGTGTGTATTTATACACATGAAATGTTGTATATGTAAAGTGTTTATTTATATATATATATATATATATATATATATATATATATATATATGTGACATCTGTGAGTGTATATATGCTCAGTCATTCATGTGTCGGCATTGAAAGAAGCATTTTAAAAATAAGTCTCAAAGAACATCCTGTGTATATGTAGATGTTAAATATATGCAGACGTTAGCCATCTTAATATATTGATACTGGAATAAATGTATATATGCATACAAGTTATTTGATGTATACTCATCTTAATGCAAATATAAATGATATATATATGAGTAATACATTATAAAGGAGTGCGTCTTCATCTGAATTCATATATGAATAAGCGTATATTCATGTGACTTTATGGTCATATACTTGATTAAATGTAGCAATATGTCTCTGGCATGAAATACAGGAAAGCTAGTCTATGGGTGGGTATTTAAGTACGAAACTTAAAATAAAAATAAAATTATTTCCTTATATTTAATTCTAATAGATACGCTGTTGTTGCCGGAGGCATTTTGATGTCATATTAGCAAATCATAAATACAGTGATGACAGTGGTCGGCAGTTTTTGGTGGTTTGGGACCGAGAAGTGGGTAGGATATTTCCTCTGAGGCAACCATTTGATTTTATCTGATTCCAAGAATGGAAAGGTGTGAATAGGGGGCCGGGGGTAGTCATTGTGCTGGAAACAACATAATTGCTGCCCTGATGGACAATTTTCTGTTCATATTGCAAAGTGCTATTATCTACATATGAGCAAACCAGCCAAAATGAACACAGTGTGTGTATATATGTCTCAGATTCAAAATTACTTCTCATTCTCAGTGTCTATCTATTTATATGTGTGTCTGTGTATGCATATGTGTGTCTATGTGCTTATATAAATTCAAACCCCATAGATAATTGGACATGGTGCAAAAAAGAGTCCCTAACTGAATAGGTCCTGCACTATTTTTCAAGCTATCTCAAATTTTATACATGTGTATGTACATATGTGTGCATATATATAAATTCAAGCCCCGTAGATAATTATAAACTCGTTCAATTTCATAGCTGATAGCACACTTCCCGAGAGTCCAGCATTCAAACTCTGAGGCCTAACATTTACAGGTATGAATTGGAATAAATACATCAAAGATATTGCCAAGTTTGCTGCAAAGAAGGTGGGCTCTCTCTACCGGGCTACAAAACTTCTCACGCCTGCCATCATCCTATATCTCTATAAAGCCACCATTCACCCATGCATGGAGTATTGTTGCCACATCTGGGCTGGTGCACCAATCACTAGTCTCTCCCTCTTGGACAGAGTCCCCAAATGAGTCTCTAACCTAATAGATCCCACACTATCTACCAAACTCCAGCTCCTGTCCCATCGCCGGAGTGTTGCACCCCTGTGCTTGTTTTACAAGTACTTCCACTAAATGTACTCTGACAAACTTACTGTACTTCCGTCCAACCCAACGAACAGCAAAATCCCACCCCTTCATTGTAGATGTTCTCAGATGCTGGAAAACTTTCTACTCTAATAGCTTCTTTCCACAGGCCGCTTGCCTCTGGAATTCCCTTCCTGCTCCTCCGACTGTACCAACATGCAAAAATTTAAATGTAATGTGAACAAACATCTTGCTACTCAACTCCCCACTTGGAATGTCTCCCAGAATTCTGGCCCCTAATCACAGTAGCATCTTATGTCTCAGTGTCAGTATGCCTTGTTTTATTTTTTATTATTATTATGACCCCATTTCATTTAATAATGGTATTACTTATATGTGTCAATCAAAAAACAAAGTTGTACATTAAAAATATTGTCAAATATATTGAGATTAATTTAGATGAAAATTGATCGTTTGTATTATTTGTATTACTATTCTCATCTTGGTCGTCATATTCACAACCTTTCGGCCGATGTAACCATGTTCCTCATAGGTTGCTAATAGCACTTTGCGATATGAACAGAAAATTGTCCATCAGGGCCGATGTAACCATGTTCAAAAAGATGCACCTGATGAAGGCCGGAAACATGAATATAACAACCAAGATGATAATAGTAGTCCGAATAATCCAAATAATCCAAAATATATTCAATTGTTTACTTGATTATGAATACAAGCATATTTCATTGATTGCGATATGGACATTTATGCATCATCATCATCACCACCAATGCCATCATCATCATCATCATCATCCACTACAATCATCATCATCATCCACCACCACCATTATCATCATCATCCATCATCATCATCAACCACCACCATCATCATCCACTACCACCACCATCATTACCATCATCATCATTCGATTTTTACATGCTGGTATGTGTTCGATGTCTTTTAGAAATTGACTTCCAAACTAACTTATCTCTGCCAGGTCTTTATTTATCCCTCTTTCTCTCAAATCCATCCTTATCACTTCCTCCCATGTTTCCCTTGGCCTTCCCATGCAAACTGCCCCTGTTATTTCAACTGTTCTACATCTACTAACCTAAGAACTCTCATCCGTTCTTTCAATGTGACTAAACTAATAAAGTCTCCTATAAACAATGAATGTCCATTAATCTACGAAAAAGCAATGAAGATTTTGATTTAATTTTCAATAACATATTTGTGCGAAAAGACATTTTCATATGTCACAGCAATTAAAACTCTGTATCAGTCTAGACTTGAAACAATCAAAGCTCTCTGTATTGTAGTGACGCCATTAAAGCTAAGAACCCCACAAACTGATTTCAAACAAACACAAACAAATATCAAAACACTAAAAACGTGTAATATTTGAATAAACTCCATTTCTGCCCTCGTGGGGAGGCAAGTAAATAGTGACACAAAAACATGTTTTAAAAGAAAACATGTTAATATTTTATTTGTTTTATTTATGAACTCTCTGCCTTAAAATAAATATTAACATGTTAAAAGAAAAAAAAATTCCGAAATATACTGCATTTATTAAAATAAATAAAAGATTTATTTACAAGTGTTTTGTAAATAGAGACCACGTGTATTGCGAGGTCAACCGGTGACTTCCAAAACATGTCTCGCGTCTTGTGTTAATTATCTGGGGTCCCTATTGTTGTCTTGATCCCATTGCTCCATGGGCCCACAGTCAGAATAATCCAAATGATACGAATTATCAATCTTAATCTAAAAAAAATCCCAAAACATACGTAACAATGTTTCCGTACTTATCCATAATCGATACTTGTTTTTAATATTAATATTTTAAACGTTATGTTGTTAAATAACCAAAATGACGTGATTAAAAAGAATCGACAACATGAAAAGAAAAACATTAAAAATCTATTATTAAATGCAAAACAAACAAACAAAAAACATCGCATTGAAACAAATGTAATTGACTAGAAATTATGTGTCCCATCCGGATGAAAATATTTAATGGATTTTTGAATGCACATGAAAAATATCTCGTTCTTTCTTTTTTTTTTTTTTTGCATAAAATAAAACAAATGAAATTAAAAATTCATGAAACTAAGCGATCATTTATTAAAAGCTGCTTTTTAAAATCATTATCTCAATTAGGCATCCCATTTACTCTGGTGAGTGACACATTATATATATATATATATAGTGAGGATATAATCAGTATATATATAGAGAGAGAGTGAGGGGGGGGTAGAACGTATATGTAAATAGTTACAATCAATTATACTCTGCAATTATCTATTAAAACTCGTTTTTGAAATCATCCTATTTACTCTTTTAAATGCTATATATATGATCATTTTTATTTACACAGACATGTACAAAATCTGCGACACTGGCATGTCGATGTTATCGATCAACAGCTATTATAAACTGAGATCTCATCAGGCAGAGTTAGAATCCGATCGGATTCTAACTCTGCCTGATGAGATCTCACTTTATAATAGCTGTTGATCGATAACATCGACATGCCCGTGTCGCAGATTTTGTACATGTCTGTGTAAATAAAAATGATCATATATATATATATATATATATATATATATATATATATATATATATATATTGGAATTCTCTGAGTACATTTTTTTTTAATTAAAAAAAAATTTACTCAGAGAATTCCAAAATTTGAACAACAAACTTTGGTAAATGTGTAGATTAACACACTCAGCTAAATTACCCCCCCCCCCTCCTAAAAAATGAGATTCTTCTTTTTACGGTCATTCTAAATTATTAGGGTAGTTAACTAATATATTTTTAACACTAATCTTAAGTTCGACTGTCAAGGTCGTAAAACCACACGCAATCACCTCAAAACAATAACGTACAACATTCATCTCCAATAGCAAAAAAATGGTTAACTGCCATAAAACCCTAGAATGGCTTGAAAATGGAGGATCATTTTACGTTAAATGTATTTGCGAAATTAATCCCCAATCTAAATTATAAAATATTTTTTGTTGTTTCTCTTTCAGCCAGTTTTTTTAGGGTATTCACACGTAATCGCCTAAAAAAGTAGAATCTCATTTTATCGGGAGATGGGTGTTCATCTACAATAATATCCAGAACTTTAATATTTTTATTTATACCATAAAAATAAGGTATTCAATTAGTTACATAATTTTAAAGTTTTTATTCAATTTTCACAGGAAAAGTAAACACAACTAAAATCAATTTCTTAAAATAAAAATAAAAAAGGAACGTATAGTTAAAAAAAATGTATAAGATTTAAACCAATTAAATATGGGTAAATTTGCTAATTAATACTCTCTGATACCCACCCCCACCCCCGGAAGAAATTACAGTCTGTTTTTTTTTTTAGGTGATTAAGAAAAAAAATTATTTTTGAAATAATACTTTTTTTTTCTTTTCATCTTTCCGTGAAGTTTTTCAGGGTGTTCACATGTAATGGCCTAAAATAGGTAGAATACTTTTTTTTTTGGGGGGGGGGGGGTAATTTCGCAGAGGATGTTAATCTACAATCATACCAAAATGTGAATCAATATTTTTTTCGTAATTGGGACAGATCACAGTGCTACTAAACTATTGTTTTAATTTGTCTATCAGAATAGTGATAAGGTCTTTGCAAACATTACACAATAAGTTTGTTGTTAAACTTTAGAATAAAGGCATTAACTTAATTGATGAAAAAAAGTTATTTATTTATCTTTCAGGGAAAATGTAAAAAGTGAAAAAAGAGGGCGATAGAAAGGGATCAGTGAAAACGCGAGCGAGACAGCCAGACTATCTCCCCTTTCTATTATTACTTATGCCTCGCTCGACCTTCAATAAGGTGGTGAGTGAGCACTGGTTGTTTAAACTTAAGGTGTTTTAGTTATTTTTCTGATTTATTAAATAACTTACTGTTAATATGGATAAAACTATTGCATATAGATAACAAACATAAGCAAATGCAATTCAAAATTAATAATACTAAATGTTTATTAATTATGAACGGTTAAAAAATAGTTATGCTAATTAGGCAGTCAAAAGGTTCTCTCGTTTATCTGCACTATATATACAGAATATCAAGTCTTTGTGTTGTATTATTGATCGAAATAACAGTAACCCGTTTTGGTTATTAGATAGGAGTGATAAATGAAAAAACTATCGCATTTATTCATTTATATATATAACTCTACAACTCCGGATATCTGAAATACTTCAACCTATAACTCAGAATTTACCCCATGCTTGAATCCTAGGATTTTGTCTCTATATATGCCTCTTCAACAGTGATTTTCTTTGCTTCTATGTTTTTACATTCTCTTATATTTTTATACTTTTTCAAATGTTGGCATTACAGTAAATTTTATTTTACTGACTTATTTGTCGAACTTTCTCTGACGATAAGACTGCATGCTTTCTAAACACACACACACGTGTGTGTGTGTGTGTGTTTTGCTTACATTTATAAGTCAAGGTTTCAGTCTATGCAACTATCTCTGTCACTACCCAATTCAACTCTGAGGAGGTTGCATAGATCGAAACCACGACTTATAAATGTGTTTCCAGGCACAAAATTGCTTCAGACAATTTAATTCTACGTTCCATATGCTAACTTTTGGAATAAATAAGCACATACATCCAAACTTTTAAGATCATAAGAAGGCTTTGATTTCTTTTATAATAATAAAATAAAAACGATAATAGACGATAGAAAAAGTACCTTTTTTGTTTCTTTTATTAAAAAGGGAATAAACTTGGGGAGATATAAAAAAAAAATTAAGTTAGCGAATATGTTTCAAACTAGAATACTCATGTTGTCGGATTTTCAAAGTCAGGCCCAAATAGCAATCCGTCTGACATACCGATATTTGATTCTGACTCGCCTATTTTTTCGTTTCTTCCTTCTACTATGTGATTGGCACAAATATATTTTATTTCGCTTCAGTTTTTCTGAAAATACTTATTCTAGCAGTAAACTGTTAGAGTGGAAACATTTTCCCTTACTTACAGAAACAGATTATCGTATGCCATTATACTGAGTTCTCTCTCTAGTTCTTCAAAAAATAAATATATATATATTGATTAAATTATGCAACTTCAAGTGTGTGTGTGGGTGGGTGATTCTTGCCTCCACATTAATTACACAATATTATGTGTTCTTTGATATTAGTCGACTAGCATCAAATATTAAAACGAACTTAAAAAAATTCCTATTTCAAAAAATAATTTGATAACGAAATTAAAGTCATCAGTCAATTTGAGAAAAGAAAAATTAGCACCTTGCCTGTCCCTTTCTCACTCACTAATTGCCTTAATTGGTGAGTGGAGAGTCAAACTTTCTTCGATGAAATGGCTGTGAGTAGAAAGTACAGACATGTAAATGAATATAAAGAGACACAACAGCTATTATAGTAGCGCTTGAACATTTTTATCTCTCCCGTTTGTTTTTTTTATGGAGGGGGGGGCGTTCTCTGATAGATTAATAAGTGATTCCATTATGATGGAAAAATCGGTAAAAGTTATTTTTATAATTTTTCTTTTATTCTCTCTTTCAAAGAAACTGATTGGATTTTCATAATAGATGAAATTTTTAATCTGGTTTGTTTTATGAGAGGATGAAAGTCAAAAAATTTTGGTCAGACATGAAAGAACTTGGCAGTGGATTTTTTTTTTTTATCTATCTTTCAAAATGTTTCTCTCTTTCAAAGTGTTTTTTTCTTTCTTTTTCAAATTATTTCTCTCTTTCTTTCTCTCAAAGTCTTCCTTTTTTTCTATCTCTCAAAGTCTTCCTTTTTTTCTATCTCTCAAATTCTTCTTTTTTTCTATCTCTCAAATTCTTCTTTTTTTCTATCTCTCAAAGTTTTTTTTTCTATCTCTCAAAGTCTTTGTTTTCTATCTCGCAAAGTCTCTCTATCTTTCTATCTCACAAAGTCTCTCTATCTTTCTATCTCGCAAAGTCTCTCTATCTTTCTATCTCGCAAAGTCTCTCTATCTTTCTATCTCGCAAAGTCTCTCTATCTTTCTATCTCGCAAAGTCTCTCTATCTTTCTATCTCGCAAAGTCTCTATCTTTCTATCTCGCAAAGTCTCTATCTTTCTATCTCGCAAAGTCTCTCTATCTTTCTATCTCGCAAAGTCTCTCTATCTTTCTATCTCGCAAAGTCTCTCTATCTTTCTATCTCGCAAAGTCTCTCTATCTTTCTATCTCGCAAAGTCTCTCTATCTTTCTATCTCGCAAAGTCTCTCTATCTTTCTATCTCGCAAAGTCTCTCTATCTTTCTATCTCGCAAAGTCTCTCTATCTTTCTATCTCGCAAAGTCTCTCTATCTTTCTATCTCGCAAAGTCTCTCTATCTTTCTATCTCGCAAAGTCTCTCTATCTTTCTATCTCGCAAAGTCTCTATCTTTCTATCTCGCAAAGTCTCTCTATCTTTCTATCTCGCAAAGTCTCTATTTCTCTGTTTCGATCTCTCTTTCTTTCTCTCTCTCTCTCTCTCTCTCTTTCTTTCTATCTGGTATTCTTTCTTTCACCCTTTATTAATTTTTTTTCTTGCTTCATATGCTAATTTTGTCTGGCAGAAGTTTTCACCATTCCAGTTGTCAAACTCTTTCCACTGATCTGGTGCCAATACTTTTTTCTGCTTTCACTATTGTTGGCTAATTTGATTGGGATTAAAATCTTGAAAGAAACAGTTTTCCTGGTGTAGAGGGTTTTCATTTCCAAAGTGGCCCCTACTCTCCTCCTTAAGAAAATCTAGCAAGCTGATTATAATGAACATTATTTATTTTCTAGATTGGAAAATGATGAAGAGATGAAAGTTGCTCAGCCTTTCTGTAACAGTATTTAGATTTGGATGTCTAAAAGTAAGGTCAAAATCGGAATTTTTCCACATACGGTTAAAATTAAGCAGAGAGTGAAAAATTCCATTTGGAAGTTAAAAGTATACAATTAAGATTATGTGGCAGAGTATGACGTCATAGGAGGAAGTACATGACAGAATAGCTAGAGAGTTCCTGCCTCTGGGAATCTGATGTCGAAGTGATCAGACGTGAGTTGCGAATCTTCCTCCACTCTATAAGAGTTGGGAACGTACTTGCTGCAAATTACTGTAAGGAGTAAATAAAATCCCAGAGCAATTAATGAAGTTATTTGTTGTTCTTTTTTAATGGCTTCTATTATTTCATCCACCAGGAGAAGGAAGAAGAAAATTGCAACATCTCTGCGGCTGCCACATCACCACTATTACCATCTTTACAACTAGACGTCACCAGCTACTGTAGAGACACAAGAAGACAACGTCAATCTGGTGGTCAAAGGATACCCACCTTCTCCGCAATGTTAAATTTCCACCATATAATAAGATGCAGGGTGAAACAATATGTGTTTGGAAAGAAAGCACCAGTGAAATCGAAAGGTTTCTGATCATTTATTTTTCAAATGGGGGTTTGTAATGGCTTGCCTGATACATGTGTTGAATATTGATTAATATTGGAAGAACAGCATTCATTATGTGAGTGTGTCACAGCTTACTTATATTAACATCACAAGTCAACTCCTGTGGATGCCTGTTGAAACTTTATTACATCATCTTAATTAGTATTCTCAATTATATTATATTTGGAATGCCATTGTCTCTTTATACCAACGTTGGTGCAATTTTATCCAGTAGTTTTTAACCCATTAGTGTTTATTGCTATTAATAATAATAATAGTAGTAGTAGTAGTAAGTAGCAGCAGCAGCAATAGAAGCAATCTCTGTATTATCATTTGATGCTTTTATGACAGATCTGGTATGTCAAGAACGCTTCATGCAAAATTTGGAATTTTTTATTAGTTTTTAATCTATAAGTGTTTACTATTATCATTTTTACTCACTTGGAGTTTTCACATGAGTCATTATCAGTGATTGTAACTGACAATAACAATTGGTGTTCCCTGGAGTTTGAGTGACAACAAGTCTCCCCACACTCACTGCTTCTCTTCAATAACCATTGCAAATCATTTTGCGTTATCACAACAGCCAATTACTATTGATTTGTTGCTGACAATAACCGTTGGCCTTCTCCTGAATTTGAATGACAATAAGCTTCTCCAAGGTTTCAGTACTCCCCGCACCCTTCCAGTGGAGGTCTGCTTAGTGCTCTCCCACCTCGGTCTTTCCATCCTCCTTGACCCGTCATGACCATTTTTTGTTGTACCAACCGAGACTGGTGCCACAGTTTTATTTTTTTGGGGGGGTGGGGAGCTCTGATTATAATATATTATTATTATTATTATTATTATTATTATTTGTTGTAGTAACAGTAGTGTTTAAACCCCTTCCCCTCACCTGATACATCACACATTTTAGCATTACTTTTTACCAAATGTGGTTTAATGTTGTCAAGTATTTTTGAAGCCTATAATAGTGTGTTTTTAGTTGTAGTAGTATTAACATTTGTACACATCTGGCGTCTCAAGGATACTCCATGCCAAATGAGGTGTCGGGTAGTTTGGGAAGCTATAAGTGACAGACCAAAAATACTGATGGGAGCGCTGTACTAATACTGCTGCTACTACTGCCAATAATGAACCCTTATAAGCGCCAAAGTTATTTGACTTAATTTTGAATGAATAACCCTTGGTTGTGACGTAGAGATTAACTTCTATTACCATTAATAATTATAAACAGTTATAGGATTAAAAAATGTCGGTTAGAATTACTGCGACTATAGCATAAAGTGCTATTGAGATGTTGTATGCCATAAAATGATAAATATTAATTATGGTGCCAACTGCCCACTGCAGATGTTAAGCTAAAAGCTGCCATTTTGGTGACTTTTTGGTTAGTAAAATTTATAAAAGTAACTTGCCGATTTAAATTGATAGAAATTATATATTATTTGTAAAAGTAAGTCTAGGATAAATATAAGAATTCTTGTTTTAAGTAACTTTTGTTCACTTTTCTTGAATTAATCAAAGCTTACGGGACTTTTGTAGTTTCTCATCGAGGCAACTTGTGTTCAATTTGGTGTTTGGAAATAATGTAATTTCTTCATGTGTTTTTGATTATAGTAAAGTAAATTTGTATGAATCAGCATGGTACGGCTTGATTCTGTAGTTGGCATTGTTTTCCCCCTGTGGTTTCTAGAATCAGCTACTAACAGGACAGACCACGTGAAGGTTGCCAACAGCCATAAGTAAAAGTGGTGCTATGGAATCGATTGGATTCGAACCTGGCACACCCAGATTGTTATCCGCTTCACCACAGCCATCTCCCATGTGCTTTGATTAATCGGATTTTACAGGAAAAATAATTTTTTTTTAAGATATTCACAACACATTATTCCAATTCATTTTGATTCTTCTCAACTGTATGAAGATTAAGATTGTCTGCAGTGAACAATTTAAGAGATTAACAACTGAATTTAAACTTATTTGGATTAACTATTTAGATTTTAATCTCCCCTTACAGCTAAATAAGATTTATTCACTTTTTAGGATATTTTCATATATACATAAAATATATACATTTACATTTTTTCTCCAAAAATGTTCAGTTAATCTCTTGAAAGTTTTAACAGTTCATGAATTTCAACTGAAAATATTAGTTTTAATTATGAAACTTTAAAAAATTAATTTTCTTTTTCTTTCTTTCTTTCTTTCTTCATCTTCTTCTTCTTCTTCTTCTTCTTCTTCTTCTTCTTCTTCTATTAATTTAATGTCACTTTTCCCTTCGTTCAGGAGTCAGACGTTCAATGATATTACGCAAGCTCACTCTCCACCTCTCACAGTTCAGTGGGTCAGCAGTCTCAAAACTCTACTCTGTGCAGTTTTGTCCAATCACTTGCTTCCAAATTTCCTTGGTCTGCCAACCTTCCTTTCATCAGGACTAATTCTTTGATAAAGCATGATTTTCAAAAGCAAAAAAAAACAAAACATTAATTAAAGTGTAGATTATGGTTAACAAAGGGCAAGCGCAATCCATCCGAGTTGTTGCATTAGATGATTATAAGTGGTGCATTACAACCCAAGTGCAAAAATTAATATCAGTTTTGTTTATTTTCAAATGAAAACACAAAGAGTTATTCTTACCACTATAGAGTAACCTCCCAAAGATACCACCCATGAAATCGTTGATAAAATTCACAACAGTTTCTGCAATCCAACCATAGTTGGTACAAATGAACTAAAGTCTTTTCATCAAGTTTCCAGCATGAATGCCCGACAATCTTCGTTTTAGTGTCGTTCAATGATATGGGGAAACACTTTGGTGATCGCCTCATCAGAAGGAGGCGTGACTGAATGAGCTTCACACTCATCGAACCGTAACCCCCAGATTTTTATCTATAGGGTTATCTCAAAGATAAAATACCCAGACTATTCTTGAACTGAAGAACCAAAACCAGTCATATCCAGGTGTTCTTGCCACGCAGAGGTGCAAATTTGAAGCATATCATTGAGTGGTGATGAAACAAAAACTGTTGGATATTCATTACCGAAACTTGATAGACAAGTCAAACATGAACTAAAGTTTATTTGTACCAAATATGGTTGCATTGCCAAATTATATTAACGATTCCATGGGTGGATGGGTGGCATTTAATTTGGGTCACCCTGTACATGTGTGGCTTGATCCTAAACATCGATTTGAAAAAAAACGAAAGAAGTTTTTGTACGCCTATAAAAATACAAAGACAAATAAATGGCACAGATATTGTTTGGGCAGACTTTGGTGAACATGCCTAATTATTCATTGTTATGTAAAATTGTATGGCACATTCGAAGATGCGTGTGAAATAATGGCAGGTGGAATGTTAAAGGTTGGCCATCTCTGATGTAAATGTTACCACCGTATGATGGCCGTATTTAGAACTATGTGAGGCTATGTAGGCTGATCATATCACAGGTCACTCCTGAGTCAATATTTTTATAGATAGGATAGATTTTGTTTTTATCTTGGTTCGCCCCCCCCCTTTTGAATTTTTGTTTCCAAACCTCCTCTGTTTTAAAAAGACATTTCTTTTTTTTTTTTTTTTTTTTTTTTTTTTTTACTAATGAGTCACCGCTTATCTAGGCTAAAAGCTACTCGAAGATAAAGGTTAATGAGATGGATAGATTGACAGTTGAATGATGATGAATATTATGAGAGGATTGAAAATAATGAATGGAATGAATAAAATTTGATGACTTATCAAGACGGTTTATGAAAAATGTTTATTGACATTAGATTTGGAGATGACCATGTTTTAGCCCTTAGAGAAGCAATCCTGTGGCAATGTGTTTCACAGATAAGTTCTTTGAAAAAAACTGTTCATAGACATTCCGTTTTATGTTGGGCACACGAAGGAAGAAAGGAAAGTTCTTTTTAGTGGTGGTAACCATTTTATTTCATAAGATTAATATACGTTGTTTATTTTTAAGAAAATATTGTATTCATCTACTTTTGTTCATATGTCTTGTACCTGAAAACAGAAGATATAAATTAGAAAATTGATTGGATACATCAAATATATAACAACACACCATTCCATTGTCTCTCTACTCACTATTTAATTGATAATTCTGTTAACTTTAGAGCTGGTTCATTTGTTGTAGATTTGTGAATCCAAATCATTCATATATAATAATACGTCACTGCATATCATTGCTGTATACGTCAAACTTAGCTTTATATACCACTTTTCTATTCAAGTAAAAAAAACTTATAGGTATTAGAAACACTCACGTAGGAATTCAGACCTGATTTATGTGTGTTTAGTTTTAATATCCATTTTGATTCTTTTGGTGTGTATGCATATGTGGAGAGGAATTTATAAATGTATAAAAACACTTTCAAAGATTGAATAAACCATGAAACTGCATTAAAATGTTAAGATAAGTCATTTATTGCTATTATAAAGCTCTCTCTGAAAGATATTGAGCCCTTTATATCTACAAAATCTGCTGTCTTGATTTGGCTTATTTCCTATTTTGACAAATTGATTCTAATATTATTTTATCTGATATATAAAGTAATAGCGACTTTTCTGTGGATCTGTAGAACATTGATATATATTTATTGAGGTGACATTAAGACCTGCCTTACCTCTGCCATTGTTCTTAACAAAAATATATTTTGAATAAATTTTAGTACAGAAAATATTTAATCCAGATCTAGGTTTCATTTTTTTTCATATTGATACAACGAGGAGGTATTAACCTGCAGAAAGTGTACTCCCCCACCCCGTTTCTCTCTCAAAATATGTTCAGACCCATCCAAGTAGCCCCTTACGTTTACAGTGGCGGCCTGCCTTGTTTGGGGTGAATCATGTTAAAAAAAAAAAAAAAAAAAAAAGTTATTAGATTTGAAGCCATCTTGCAAAGAGAGGAGGTAAGAGACATGCACACACATGTCGATGGACGAAGGATAAACACGAAACTTACTAACACTACTGTCTATAACTTTATTAAGACTACTACTTAGGCCGAGCGGTTTGTTTAAAGGCCTCAAAATCATGTTCGAATTATCCTTGGTGTAAGAGCACAGACTTTGGTATACAAATTTTAATTCTTGCCAAAAATTACTTTCGAATCGACAGTTTAAAGGCTTCATCACAGTCGAATTTCACACAAACACAGTAAACATTACTGTGTCGGCCACGTGTGTGTATCCACCTAGATATTAGTTATCTCCAACATCCATATATATATATATATATATATATATACATATATATATATACCTAGAAATTTGTAAATCCCTATAATTCTAAAATGTCAGTTGTGAAAGATAGAACTTTTTGTATCCTTGAAATACTTAACATTTTTTATAGCTCCTAGAATAGCCAAAGCCAACATTAGGAACATTTATTTAAAATCTCCTCAATGTTTCACATACTTACATAGAATATAAATAAATGTGAAAGTGATACACGTTTCGCAATGTATATTAGTTGACAGCCAAGAATTTTGTTCAAGTCCATTCTTAAATCAACCAATTGTCTCTTAAAAGTGCTCCCAAGCACTAACTAAGGATACTTAATAGATACTCTAAGTGATATTTCAATTGAGAATATTTACAATTGAATCCTCTTATTAAAATCATTAGGGGACAGTGGATTTTTTAAAATTATAATTAAGCTAATGTTATAAATGTTTGCATTTTTTTAAACTCAATTTGGTGTATAATATTTGGATTATTCGGACTACTTCTCTCAACTTGGATGTTATTTGCACAAGGTTTTTTGCCAATGTAACCTCCGACCTTCTTCAGGTACATCTTGTCAAACTCGAGAATCTTTATGTATTGGTTTGGCAACTAAGTTCCCACCGTTTTTTATGTTTGAATTTAAAAGGTTTAATAATAATAAAAAAAATAACAACTAATTAATTAATAATGTATTCTCCTTTGTTGTTTGTAACTTCTTCCCAACGTTCAACAAGATTTTCAATATCTCGTTGGTAAAAAGCAAAAAGCAAAAGAAAATAAAAACTAAATGAAACAGAAGAAAATGTCGAAAATGTTAATTTTTCTTGACATTCTATTTTAATAATCTGAAAATAAACAGAAATTAATATAAATTAACTTGAAAAAGACAAAAAAAATAAATAAAATGGATTACAAAATGATTCCAGAATAGAATTCTGGAAAAAAATAGATTCCAAAATTCAAAAACAAAAAAAAAATTGGCGGGAATTTAGTTGCCAACTCAATAGAACTGTAGAATCTATACAGAATGTCGAAAACTGAACCCTTTATTTAATCCACAGGGGGGTAGATTGTTTTCTTTCTGTTAGGTATGGTCGGATAAGTAATTTCTATTGTATATGTAGTTGATATCGTCTGTAGCATACTCTAGATGGACAAGTGGCACAACAGAAAATTAACTCCCTACTTCTAATATGAAGACGCCAAACGGTCATATTTTACATGTATCTCTTTATAAATAAGCACCTAAAAATCAGTTCTAACTGGAGTCTTCTGGAGGTTGAATGTTCAATGCTCATTACGGACATGACTGACAGAATGAGAACAATCTACCCCCGTAGATTAAATAAAGGTTCAGTTTGAAATTCCCTATAGATTCCCGAGTTTAAAAAGATGTACCTGAAAAAAGTCGAAGGTTACAAGGGTTGAAAACTTGTAAGAAGAACATCTAAGAGGAAAACAGTAGTCCAAATAATCTAAATTATCAATCCTCGTCTAAAAAAATTCTGAAACTCAATTTATTGTTACAAATAAAGCTGTTTATTATGATCTACAGGGAACTTCAGCATAAACGTTACCCATTTAATAATTCTGCCAATATCAATGATATTATGCTGTAGTTTTCAGGGTTGACAGAAAAGTAGAGTAACATTTTAAAACCATGCAAAGAGATGGCATTGTCATTAATATTGGAAAAGTTATTAACCCCCAAATGGGAGTGTTTTAGTGATGAAGTCTACTTCTCTCTATCATACCACATTAACGGCTCTGTTCTGGAGATCTCATGCGCAAGATGAAGTCCTTCAGAGGCTGCTGCATCCTGTGAAGTGCACCGTGTAGCCATCATCCATAGCATCACAATTGAAAAATGTATCAGGGTAAGCGACAACTTCACTTGACAGCTCCATTTATCATTAGCGCCGAGACACACATTTAGAACATGTCTTGTTACAAAATTTTAATTTTATAAGAAAACATACTGAATAAAAACTCATTTTAATTGTTAAGAAATCCAAACTGTTTTTGTATATCTTGTTTGGTTTTTGGTTTATAAGTTACTAGCAGGACCCGTGTCCCGGCGTTGTCCGGGGAAAATATAAAATACTTATTTTAATTAAAAAATGTAGCTACTTTCTCTTTGGAAGGTCTATTTGTGAGAGTTAGATTTCCTGGATAAAATATAACAAATATTGAAAGGATGGAAAGCTAATGCATAATTTCCGGAAACACCCATGAAGACCTAAGCTAATTGCTTAGTGGAACAGTTTAGCATATGAAGTGGTCGGTTATTTTCCTATAATGACTGAAGTTGCAGTGAAGTCAATATTTCAAGTTAATTCTACTTTACACAATATAATTTTTTATATACTGTTTATGTGTATTTGATATCAGTCGCAAGGTTAACTAATTTGCATATTGGTTTTGAAAAGTAGCATTTTATTAATTAACTATTATTTGTTATTGTTTTTTAATTCAATGATTGTTTTGATTTTAATATAACAAATAGTTCTGTTTCACAATATTGTTTTATTTCATGGACAAATGTTTAGCATTTGTGTCATTCCTTTCTTTAGAGGAATGGACTTGATTTTCAGCAAGTTGCAATCTATTTCTAAATTGGAAGTGAAAAGGCAACTGATGTCTTTCTTTTTCTTTTTATACGGTCACATTTAAAAGATAAATAAATTTGTACCAAAAATGTTAATTTTATCTATTTTTTTGAATAAATGAGAACGATTTGGGTTTTGTGTTTAGAACAAAGTTATGAATTAAATGTTTATTATTTTAAATTATTATTCCAAGTATTTCCAGTAGCAAACTTTGTGAAGCAATAGCGAGCCAGAAAAGCTAGCTAATATAAAATAAAGTGCTGAAACAACATGAAACCGGATAAAATGTTTACCCTTTGATTTGAAATTTGTGGGGAGATCTTACTTCCACAAAATTAACTCTTTTCTAGGCCCATAACTTCAACCATGTAAGCTTTATTTTCACTCAATTTCCATCATGGCAGTATGTTTTTGATTGATGTGAAATATTTGAGGGTCAAAACTCTTAAAATTTGTATGAGGCACCCCATGGGAGCATGGTCCGCCAAAACACACACAGACACACACCGACTGAATGTTTAATCACTGATTCTCCAAATTTGAAAAAATTTCAATCATTTCAATATCGTCTAATAAAAATTTAACTTTAATGAATGTACTTTTTTATAAACCCATAACTTAAGCTTTGTAAACTCTATTTTTCACACAGTTTTCATGGTTACATTATGTTTTTGATTACTTTGAAGTATTTTGGGGTGCGATTTCTTAAAGTTATTAAAGAGCCCAAAGGTTCCTTAATATTATAAACCTATCTTGGTATGGGTATTCAAACTAGTCATAACTAAACATGTTATGAAAAGCAAATAATATCAGCAGGAGATGTAAAAAAAAGTGTGTAAACAAGTAACAATGCCCTGCAGAAAAAATTGACGGATTAGAATCAAATATTGATTTTGTAGTAAGAAAGTTATTAACCACAAAGTTTCGAGAAACAGACTGACTTTACTTTATATATCAAGTAAAATGTTTGCAAATATATGGGGTAAAGTGTTCGCAAATAGAACGCACACAGATGAATTTTTAGACTGAAAAGGATGGTTGTTTTGTGTTGTTGAACCCCATTAAAAATACTTTAAATGATTAAAATTTATTTAAATTTTCAATATCTACATGATCTTGTGTAATTTAAATCTCATTAAACTCAGAAGTAAAACTATTTAACTGGGGCTCATACGCCCTACACCCCAGGAACCCCTTTATACAGGGTGTTTGGAAAATCGATGGCATAACTTTGGGATTATGTTCTATATGTGTAAATGAGCCTATTTATGTGGGGGTTGCCTTTGTAATAGGACTTCATTACTAGTGTAATTTATTTTGTGGTTTTTGGTGTGTGATAATCCTATCTATTTACCTGTATTTAGTCTGTTGTATTCTGTTACTTGATATAAAAAGGGTCTACATTCACAGGATGTCGACTGTATACACCATGTTGGATATCAAAAGATCCCCTGCTAAACATGACACTCAGATCTTTCTTCATGGCTTTTATATTTGTTAGATGTCATTTTTTCATGGTTTTTGTCGGTTTATGTGACAACAGCAGGCCCAGGCTTATTTTACCTGTGATCCTATTATAGGGATCCATATGTGGAAATAACAGTGCACTAATGCACACATTTTACACATTAGATGTTTACAATAAAGAATGTTGATCCGTATTTGTTTCAATGGCCTATAATTCGGAAACAAGTGTCTCCGGATCTATGTTTATGGGAACTCTTTTCATTATTTACATATATAGAATACAATCCCAAAGTTGTGCCATCGATTTATATATATATATATATATATATATATATATATATATATATATATATATAGTCTCGGAAGTTTCTCAACCATTAAAACTATATTAACAAAAACAAAAAAAAACAAACTTATAGTCCCAAGTCTTTCAGTGGAAAATCACTCATGTAAGTCAATTTATTTTTTACAATTATTAGATTAGTTTGTTTCTAACACTATTTTAAGGGATCATCAGTTGTTTACCATGAAAAACTGTTTCGGGAATTTATATATAGAGATAGATATTAAATGAAAAAATAGAAATAAAAATGCAAAAGTGACAAATCTATTTCATCTTCAGTTGTTCAATGCAAGGTGTATTAAATAAAAGCATGTTTATTTTTTCTTTCTTTAAGCCAGGCTTTTCAAAGATTGAAATCTTATCATCAGAGGAATTACATAGATAAATACCTTGGCAGGGAAGTAGCCAAAATTCAAAATTTTTAAAATATGAGAATATAATAGAAGGTGAATCTAAGTGTGTGAGAAAGTTGTTAAAATGCAGAATATGTCCAGATAGAAAAAAGTCTAGTGACAAAATAGGCAGTATTTTCTCGTTTATGCAAACACTGTTAAAAAATAACAGAATTCGTCTGTTTAATTATACCTTTTTATTTTTTCGATTTTTCCAATGGTCTTTTTTTGTATTAAAATAAATTAAACAAATTTAATAAATGTCCCATAAGTATCACAAACTTTTTCGATCTTTCGTCTAAACATCCTCAGGTGTCAAGAGCAAATGAACAAAAAAGCTAGAGAAAGAAGAGAATTTTTAAAAGATAGCAGAGAGACGCGCACGTAAAAGAACGTTTTCACATCGTTCCAGGAAAGACGTTGACAATTTAAATTCAGCGACGCCGGAGTAGCATCACAGAATAAAATCGTATTACATAAAGCATTTTATATATAATTTCGAAATTTTATGCACATCATTTTTCATAAAAAGTTGCATCTAATTCACTATTTTGGTACAATCCTATTCACTGTTTCGGAGTGAACAGACAAAGAAACTTCCATTCGTTTTGGATATAGGTGAATTTTTCTCTTCTGATACTTAAAAAAAGAAAAGAAAAGCGTTTTGTCAATATCTTCCATTTTGAAAATATTCTTTTGATGACACTTATCAGTTTTCATTGCCCAGCTCTGCAAATCGGTATCACTGTTGCCAATATGGATTTTTCAAGCAGGAACTAACACTTCGGACCAAAGTTCAAAATTGACTCTCCCTGGGCCGATTTTATCTGATCTCATTTCAGTCATGGTTATGTTGGTGGGAATAGGGGTGAGCCAGGTCTCTTCCAGCGATGTCACATTTTGGTTCTGGATGATTGAGAAGCACACTTGGCATGAGATAGGATTTTGCCATGATTCTTCTCTTTGATCATTTCTCTCTCTGTGCTCTCTCCATTCGTTTGGCACTGGATTTGACCATTCTCTATAAAGAATTTTTTTTATCTTCTTTTTTTACATCCATCCACTCATTCCATTCCAACTTCCTTGATAGATTTTTATTTTTTTGTTTGTTTTTGTATGTTTTATATATGTGTATGACTTGCAGATATATTTCCTTTGTTTTGATATTTATCTTAATTTATCTTACATTATATATATATATATATATATATATACATACTTATACATACTTATATATATATACATATATATATATATATATATATACTTATATATATATACTTATATATATACTTATATATATATATATACTTATATATATATATACTTATATATATATATACTTATATATATATATATACTTATATATATATATACTTATATATATATATATACTTATATATATATATATATATATACTTATATATATATATTTATATAAACTTATATATATATATATAAACTTATATATATATATATATATATATACTTATATATATATATATATTTATATATACTTATATATATATATATTTATATATACTTATATATATATTATTATATATACTTATATATATATATATATATATATACTTATATTTATATATACTTATATATATATATATATATATACTTATATTTATATATATATATTTATATATACTTATATATATATATTTATATATACTTATATATATATATATACTTATATTTATATATATATATATTTATATATACTTATATATATATATTTATATATACTTATATATATATATTTATATATACTTATATATATATATATATATATATATATGCTGCCTTAGGGCCGGCTTTAACCCTCAAGACAGCTAGCAATAACTCCTTTCGAAGAAACAGGACTCTGAGCCATAGAATATTTTAATGTCAGGTTTTATTGTCCCTCGAAAAGGTAAAAAAACTGAAAAGAAATAAAAAACATTGTTCAGAAATGTGAATACAGTAAATGACGACGAAACAGGAACGAGGAGTCTACAAATCTAAAAAACTGTTAATAGGAAGTATTTTTAGGGTGAAGGATACTAAGAAGTACACATGTCACGAGCGATCGACAGGAGATACGCACATGGGATGAGAAGGGAGAATAAAGTTCATTTAAATTAGAGAAATGTTCAAAGGAAATAACGGGCATGATATTCAATTCTGTTTGAGGAAGGAGAAGTGATAATGTCTCTTACCGAAGATGGCCAAAAAGTCAGAATCTGTAGGGAGATTGAATTTTCATCATGCGGTTTTGTCCGTTACATAGCAGCAGCGAGAATTCAGAAAACAGAGCACCGGCAGCGGGAAAGGGAGATAACTCTAAGGGACTTATCTTAGGCTAGACATAACACTCCTCGCATGGCGTCTTCGACGTCATGAAATTGCACTAGTCCTTGACACAAAGAACGGGTCCGAGGAGTTGCTGCAAAAAAGAGATAGAAGCCGCTGAAAGGAGCATGAGCAGCTGAAACGAGTGGGAGGCTGGAGCAGGTGCTGCATGGAGTGAGCTGGGGAGATAGGCTGGAAAAGGGGTTTTGCTGCCGCCCTTTCGCTTTGGTGTTGTTGAAGATACTGTGTGATGGCTGACCGTATTATGTTCTTTAGTGAATTCGGAGGCGAATGGTTTCTTGACAGCTATAGCCGTGATGGCTGAAGATGCATTCCCTCTAAGGAGTAATTGTTTTTGTTCTTGTTTATCTTGATGGTTATTGGCAGGATTAACCTCTAGTTTTGGTGGTGGTTCGGGCGATGGCCTGTCTACACCAGCGAATTTACAATACTGTTCAGTCTCCTCAAGAATACTCTGGATTCTGTCGTCTTTAGCTGTGCTCGTAGTTGTGGTCATCCTTAGTAAGGCTAACCTGGCTGGTAGGTCGTTTTTTGAAGTGGTGTTAGTTTTTGACCGAACAAAACATGTCGCCTGAGGTGAAGATGTAATCTAAGAGATGCTTAATTTAGCAGGTGAGGCAGAAGATTTAGAAAAAGAAGGAAATCTGTAGGGAGATCCAGGTGGAGGAGCTGCTTCGGTGGCTTGAGCATATCGAAAAGTGTTGGCGATATGTATGAAGTTGGGTGAGGCCTTGGTTATTGACGACCAAGTGGAGAGCTTCTCAAAATATAGGGATCCGAGCAATATGTTTGAAGAAGATGTAGTTAATATAGACACTTGCAGACAGACTGTCTCTGGGTGGCCCTTGCATCCCGGTAAGGGAAATATATGACTGTCAAGCCACGAGATTCTCTGGAGACGAGATGCAGGTATAGAGCGTGTTCTAAGTTGAGCATGGTTTTGATCGGTGTGTACGTATTTCAACTGTTTAGGATGAGATGGTCTACGTATACGCAACACACGATTGCTGAGGTACATGTAGAAACGTCTTGTTTCGATTTGGATGTACCCTAAGACTACCTTATTGTGCGTGTACGAGGTAGTGGAGTGAACCTGCAAGTTCGTCTCAGAAGAGATCGGTCCGCCCGCCAGGAGGGCAGCACAAAGCTCCAGTCTGGGGAAAAAATGTTCGGGTCGTGGGGTAAGTTTCACTTTCCCCGTGATAAAGCTGATTTGACAATTTGCTTCTTTGTTGGTGACTTTGATGTACGCTACTACGGCAATGATTTTGGTGGGGTCATTGTCGATGAACCAAAGGAATATCAGGAAGTTCCTGTATTCATCTTTCGCGGGGAAACGATATAACGTCCCTTCAGTGTTCGCGGTAACGACTTCTTTGAGGAAACGGGTGAGAACGCCAACCAGATTGTTGTTTAGGTCGGGTCCACTTATTGGCACTTTGTTCAGGGATGCTCCGTCATGTTTGGTACTGGAGTCAAAGACCACCCGGGAGTTTCCTTTTTGTGGGAGGTGGCATGGGATAGATCTGAAAGGTAGTGGAGCGATCCAACTGTTGTTTATGTCCTTCTCAGCTCCCAGTTCCATGATGCTCGGTAAAGCAATATCCTCAATAGGAGGCGCTGCCTTGTTGTCGTCCTCCTCGGTGTGTTGGAGCACGTTTTTTGAGGGGTTGCCGTCGCAAACCTGTGTACGCTGTGAAACCACTTCAGTTGCTGTTAGGAGGTCACCCTCCCCGCCGTGCTTGGGGAGGATCTTGCGTGTACGGTTCGAGCTAGTGTCGGTCCAGCTGTCTCTCGTTGGGGTTGACTTGCCAGGTCAGCTGGCATATAGCCAAGTTTTGTTGAGTAGCTATAGCTAGACCGTTTGTTGTACTTGTTTGCGGCTTCATTAAAAACCTTTGCTTCGGCCACGGCAGCGGCCGCCTCCCTTTCGAGCTGTAATCTCTCCAACTTCCCCTTTATTTCCAGTTCCCTGTCAACAAAGGCTAGGCGTGTCTTGGCCGCCTCAGCCCTTGCTCGGGCGATAGCAGAAGCACTCGTGGACGTCTTCCTCGAGGAGCGAGAGTTGCGTGAGGCATGAGGCCATGGCCGGTTAGACACATTGTGATTCATCGTCGAAAGGATAAAAATAGGGGTGACTGGTTGTGAGACTGAAGCTGAAAAGATAGCTGGAAAAGGACGAACTGTATGGGCACTACTGTTGTTGAAGTAACGTCCGTAGTTCAGATTCTTTTTTTGCTTGTCTTCATGGAATGACCGCAATTATGACGGTTGGTGTAGAACGTGTATTCCAGTCATTAGGAGGCCCTCCGTTTCCATCATGCCTGAGCCCGACCATTTGGGAGGCATCTTCGTTTTTTTTACTGTGACCGCATCCGACCATTGGGAGGCATCTTCGTTTTTTTACTATGCTGCCCTAGGGCCGGCTTTAACCCTCAAGACAGCTAGCAATAACTCCTTTCGAAGAAACAGGACTCTGAGCCATAGAATATTTTAATGTCAGGTTTTATTGTCCCTCGAAAAGGTAAAAAAACTGAAAAGAAATAAAAAACATTGTTCAGAAATGTGAATACAATAAATGACTATGAAACAAGAACGAGGAGTCTACAAATCTAAAAAACTGTTAATAGGAAGTATTTTTAGGGTGAAGGATACTAAGAAATACACATGTCACGAGCGATCGACAGGAGATACGCACATGGGATGAGAAGGGAGAATAAAGTTCATTTAAATTAGAGAAATGTTCAAAGGAAATAACGGGCACGATATTATATATATATATATATATATATACTTATATATATATATATATATACTTATATAGTTAGGTATGTTTATACATTTGTATGTACAGGATTCACTCCTAATTTAATGAATCGATTATTATAAATTTTAAAACACAGTTATAAGGTGTAAGGGGTCCAAATGTGGACTATATTTAGTTGAGTTTTATGCAAAAAAAGATACAAATAGGGTAAAAGTCCTTCATGAAAATTCAAACAATAGGTATTATACATCAGATCCTTCTGATTTTTGTGAAATTTTAACAATAGGTATTATACATCAGTTAATAAATATTCCCCAAGTTTCAGTTTCTTTGAGTATTTTAAACGGTTTTTAGGGGGAATAATACGAACACAACCTCCCATTTGAAAATTCAAATATATCAGATGTGCATTGAATTTGATCCATAGTCATCAGACACCAATTAAGCAAGATTACCTAAATTTTAAGAAAAAGGATTCTAGACATAATGTTTAGCATTATTATATCTTGGTTTTAATCGTCATAAGGGGACATAAGTGGTGTAAAACTGTTTTGTTCGGAAAATTAATTATTGTCCGTGCTGATGAAGCAAAAGTTAAATTGAACTACATTTGTAACTCCCAGAAAAGTATGTTGTTTCTTTTGAAACAATGACAACTCGGAATTTGTTTTTGTTTTTTTGACTTAATTTTTTAAAGACAAGTACATGCTGCTTTTACCAAATTATTATTCTTATTATTTGATTAAGAGTTTTATGAAATTGAAATTAATTTAATTAAGATATTTTTTGGTCATTAAATTAATTGAATAGAAATTGTTTAAAATTAGAACTGAATTTTAGTAGGTACATATACTGACAGATGATATCTTGTCTAACAATTTTATTGTATAGAATTATTGTGTATTACATTTGATACTGTTTTTGTTATTGTAAATAAAGTTTGCATCTATTACATTTGTTGTATTGCAAGTATTGTGCATTACAATAGGTACATTTGTGTTAGAACTCATCACTTTAGTTTACATGTATCGGGCTTGTTGTTAGTTAATATACCACAAAGTGCACATTTTATGTAGATACATATGTATTCGTCTATAAAAGTATTGTATTTTTATTCAGATACTCTTTTTTATTATCATAAACGAATAACCTTAGTTTGTATTATGTTTTTATTAGTAACATTAGGAAAAGTGCATATTTTATGTATATATATATATATATATATATATATATATATATATTCCACTTATGTAATATACATGCTTTTTAAACCTTTTTTTTTTTCCAGGTGAGTGTCACACTTATGATTTCTGTGTAAGGATCAAAACCGTTTCTGGTAGGAACATGTTTTTCATATATTGACATTTTTGGGGGTCTCATATTCATCTACTATTCTTTGTTTTCTCTTTCTCCTATTTTCTTTCCAACTCTGATATGATTTTCTTTCAAATACCATTGGCTACTCTGTAAAATCACTTAATGATTTTCTAGCCAAGCGCCCCTCCTCCATATCTCTCCCCCCAAAATGAGAACAAGCATTGGCCAATGAGGACAATGAGCCGTTTGTTGTGTGTAGCTGTTATGGTCCTTAGTCACAGAAACGTCCTATAAATTGTATTGTTTGTTTAAAAAAACGTTATTATTTATTTTTTCTGCTTCAAAAAGATCAACTCTTATTTTATTTTTTATTACCATTGTTTGGTGCTTGCTGCCATCAGTAATGCATAAAAACATTACTCATATAATTCATTAAATGTATCCATGTATGTATTATGGAATTGGAACTGTAGTAATGGCTATTGGCACAGGCTGCTGGCTCAGCATGCTATGTTCAATATCTGTCAGGGTGGGGGGATTGAGTAACTTTCATTTATACCCTTGGGAAATGTATGAATTCATTTCTCCTCCTGCTCAATTATGGATGACATTGTGCGGTACATTCGGTATGGCAACACATAAAGGAGAAGGAACACCAACGCCTCCACTTTATGGATCCTTGACACATATCTTATATCTGTATCTATTAACGGTCGTCCTCACAAAGAGATGGCACTAGATGACAACACCCTGTAGGTAGTAGATTGTTTCTGCTACCTAGTGCAGGTGGTTGATGTGAATTCAGTACAACCACAAAGTTTCATGAGCTGTTGCCCTGATAACATCACAAGCTGCCCCTCTCTATATGTGGGATAAGTTGTATAGCAGCTGTGTCAGGAGCATTATGTTATATAGCAGCGAAACCAGTCCTCTCTCGCTCGACTGCAACGAAAAAGGAGATCCATGATTAGATGGAACACCACTGTGAAATCTGACCAAATCCAACACATTAGGTCGAAGGATTTACTGAAAGCACTACATTTGCCAAGCATAGAGGTTATCCTAATGACAAATTGATTATGCTGGTACGGTCATGTAGAGCACTTATCCTCCTGGATAAACCTTTACAGAAGCATGGATGTCTTGAATTGCAAGAAGGTTGGCCGGTCAAGGAAAACTTAGAAGCAAGTGATTAGACCGTGCACATTGGAATTTGGAGATATTTGAGCTGCTAAACACTTAGAACTGGAAAGTAAGTTTGTGAAATATCAAAGAACGCTTAATCCCAGGACAAGGAAAAACTGACATTAAATGAAGAAAGAGAGTACACAGATACAACAGGAGTAAATAGGTACCCTTACTATCATTAATAACGAAGACTGTTTTCAGAAGGTCCTGATCGACCTAGGCAAAATGATATTGATTATTTTCTTTCTGATGAATTGAAGAATTACTTGGTTAACACTGGAAAGTTGAATCCCGAGGTTTGCTGTGATTTGACGTTCATTAAGTCCACCTTCAGATTGATCCATGGCTCCTCTGAAA
>OY744530.1:75269113-75596613 GCA_963556195.1 Sepiola atlantica
TAGCGTGTTAATTTGCTTATCAACATTTCCATAAATTAATTTTACAGTTTGTCTGAAATTTTAATTTCATATTTACTTCCTCATATATATATGTATATATATATATATATATATATATATATATGATAAAAGTGCCAATATAATGGAAAATGAAAAAAGGAAAATCAAAAATATTATTTATGTATTCATCAATGTTTCGTCTTTATTTCAAGACTTCCTCGGGGTGATTGGTCTGAGCTCCTCCTACTGCTACTGTTTCAAATATTTGTACTTGTGTGTTATTTCTTCAGACCAATTATCCTGAAGAAGTCTTGAAATAAAGACAAAACGTTGATGAATACATAAATAATATTTTTAATTTTCTTTTTTTCATGTTCCATAATATAATTTATTCCAGATCATAGACAAGATTTTGTCTTCTTGTGTTCTTATAAGATGTTTTGTGTTTTGGTAAAGTGTGCGTGAAAGTTCAATAAAATAGCTCCAAATGGAAACTTGCTGCTAAAATATACACTACTATATATATATATATATATATATATATATATATATATATATATATATATATATATATATATATGCACACACAGACAAATGCATATGTATAAGTAAATCAAAGTCCTATTGATCAATTTGTAATTCAGGATAAAACACTTAAAATAAAAGGCCGAAACCTCGATTGGTTAGTGTTCCTCCATCTTCTTACCTTTTCTCGCCATATTGAAGTTGGCTGTCGGGTCTGACGTGAGTCTCTTCCTCGGCCAGTCTGTCCTGCTTCACAAAAACTGGCTGCTTCGTTGTGAGGGTCATTCTTTGTCTGTCTCTCTTGCTTCTGTTTGCCAACATTCAAGTGGTTTTCGTGATGCTGTCAGGTGTTAGATTGCCAGAACCAATTTCTCTTGGCTATCTTCAATCTTTGCGTCCAAAGACAGAAATGCTGTCCTCAATCTCCAAAGTATGTAAAGAAATTTCAATGGAACCAAATGGAAGACACAGTGTTAATAGTGATAAAATAGACTATGCATGCTTATATATATATATATATATATATAAAGTTAGGTATGTGCACATGTTTGTATATATATATTTCTATGTATAGGATTCACTCCTAAACTAATGAACCGATCATTATGAAATATATGTTTTTGGCAACAAGGTGTGTAATGTGGGCACATTATTTTTTTGTAAACTTTACCATTTAGGATTTGTACCCTCAAAACTCGCACTCTCCTAGAAAGTTATAATACAAAAAATTTAATACAAAAAAGAATTGCTCTACATCAAATTTTAAGTTATATTATGTAATAAAATGTTAACCGGAATCGTGCGTCTATGTGAGCGTCAATAATATGTATATGCAGAGTAAACTCCTAAACTAATAGACTTATTATGAATTATCGGATGCGTATTCTAGTCAACATAGTGAGTAACGTGGGCGCATTTGATTTCTTTTAAACTTTACCATTTAGGCGGGGGGGGGGGTGCAAAAAAATTAAAATTGAAATCTAATTCTATAAATATTGCTTATACCCATCCTGGAATGGGTATTCTTCTAATATATACATATACAATATGATAAATATTTTAAATTCTTATCCACATACACATGTGTTTCATCCTTTTCCGGAAATCATCAGTGTGGAGGATAACTGTTCTGCCAGTCGCACGATTCGTATTCCAGACATAAGTAACCGTTTAACTTTCAAGTCTGAACCTCTCTATCAATGTGACCAATCGAACAGCCATGGAGAAAGAAGAGAATTAAAGTCTATTTATGTCTTCACAAGCGGACGTATCTAGTAGGCTGTCACAACAGTGTTCAACAATCAAATTGGACGGAATGTCACATTAAGCATTAATTTGGCAGCATATTTTTACTTTTTTTAAGGGGGCTATTAACAATATTATGATAAATATTTTAAATTCTTATACACGTGTGTTTTATCCTTTTCCGTGAATTATTAGTATGGATATATATATATATATATATATATATATATATATATATATATATATATATATATATATATATAAACATATATACACACATACATATATATATATATATATATATATATATATATATATATATATAAACATATATACACACATACATATATATATATATATATATATACATACATATATATATATAAACATATATACACACATACATATATATATATATATATATATACATACATATATATATATAAATAAACATATATACATACATATATATATAAATATATACATACATATCTATATATATACATATATATATATACATATAAATATGTACATATATATATACATATATACATATAAATATGTACATATATACATACATATAAATATATACATATATATATATACATATATGTACATATAAATATATACATATATATATATACATATATGTACATATAAATATATACATATATATATATACATATAAATATATATATACATATATATATATACATATTTGTTCTTTCAATCATATTTTGTTGAGTAAGACATATGGGGTAAAGTAGATCTGTTCATCATTCTTTTTAGATTTTGAATAAACTTTCACGAATTGAATAAATTCATCTGTGATTAGAGCTGAACGATTTCACCGCTGCAAAGTTCACAAAATACTAAAAGGGAAAAACGTATATAAGTCATGAAACGTAAGCAGAGGAGCCACACCTAAATCATGAAATGGAAAAGGGGATCATCAGTTGTTTACCGTGGAACTGTTTCGGAGATTTAAAAACAGAAGTTATTAACTATAATATATATACATGCATATTCATTGTACATATACACAAATTCATGTTAATTACACATATATACACCCTCTTATCCATTGCACTCATACACACATTTATCTTGAGTTCACATACATAAACTTAAATTCATTGCACATTTATACACACATTCCTATTCATTAGGCATAAACACCCACACATTCAAATTCTTTGCTTTTACACACTCAAATTCATTGAGCATATGAACAAACTTATTTTATATTGGAGAAGCACACTCATTGCTAGTGCATTATACATCAACACTCACATATATACCCACTCATATTTACTGTACATTCATATTCATTGCCTATCCACACATGAATTCTGTATACACACTTGTATATATATATATATACATATTACATAAACACACACATGTATATTATTGCATTATACATACATAGTCACATGTATACACACTCTTATTCACTATACATATATATACACATTCATTGTACATATACATACACATTCGTATCCCCACACATTAATTCTGTATATACACATATATATATATATATACATATGTATATGTATATATATATATATGTGTGTGTATACATAATTAATATATATATATATATAAATGTGTGTGTGTTACATAAACACACACACACATGCATATTCATCAAATTATACATCTTCATACATTCATTACTTACACATAATAAACATATATGTAAGTCTATATTGATTCATCTGTATGACCGTAATCATTGGGGCAAGATCGCATGCGTTTTTTTTCCTTTCTTATTTTTCTTTCTGCATAAAATTTGTGCTCAGTCGTGCAAAGGTTTCACTTTTTTTATATTTTTTGTTCTGAAGAGTCTATATATTTCAGTTATCACTTCTGCTGTTGGTTGGCAGCAATGGCGCTTTTGGAAGTCTTTGATAACACAAATCATTTTTACTTTTTCTTTCTAGCATATATATATATATATATATATATATATAAAATCCAATGAAGACTTGAAGAGAAAATAAGATAAAAAAGCGAAAAAATAAAACTGACATTCATAAGCATTGAACGCAAGAGATAAGTAATTGTAAAAGAAGAGTGGCCTCCCTTTTTATAGGGTGGGTGGGTCTAAAATTAAATTTGAATAAGAAAGTAATAAGAGGGATCTTAGAAGCAAGCTGCAAATAAATGTTGCTACGTAATGTTTGAAAGTTCTGTATGTGAAATTGTTTACATTATCAAGAATATGTTGGTGTGTATGGGAATACACTGTAGTATCGACTGTAGATCGTAACTCTTATGAAGGTGTGTATCTATCACACTATGGTGTGGACGATCTTTATCCATGGTTGCGAAATGTGACCAATAAGAGCAGTTGATATGCATAGGTTCAAAGTCTTTGACAACGACTGCAATCCCTACATTTTATGCTGCAGCAATGTGGATCGAGTACCAAATCAAGCTCCGGTATGCATCTCCGTTCCTGAAGTGAGAGGACATCCATGAGGTCTTCCCCCCCCCCATTGCTTGTCACAAACTTAGCGACAATAAAAGGTGACCTGACAGCACTATCAGACTCACAAGTAGTTGGTCTTTGACTATGGGATCGTGATTGGCTTGCTATATCATGTAACTTAGCTGAGGATCAACGAAAGTAGGCTGTGATAATCTGAGACCCTGTACTTGCTCGAAAAGAAGCCAGCTCAACCTGACCAGTACAAGTATATAGGAATAAGGTAATAAGCAAAGAACAATACAGCTAGAACAATTATCAGGAAGACAAAAATATAGTTATACACAAGTGGAATAATGTAAAAAGTGGTGTATTTTAATCAATTTTCTTTTTTATAAAAATTTTACAACTTTGACTATTTAAAAAATTTTAAGATAAAAAATGATTCAATTAGTCATTTTTGTCTGCAAAAGATTTTTTTTTTTTAAATTTGTTCTTTTAAAATTTTTATTCACCCCCAAACAAGGCACATCTCTTGGATATTTCCCTCTTCTCGACTGCCCAAATGTATGGGCAGATAACTCAGCTTCTTTTCGATCGAGGGATATAACAAGGGCAAAGAGTTATTTTTCTTTTAATATAAAATAACTAAAAGCGTTATTATTTCGTAGATCGAATCGGTTTCATCTAACAATCGCAATAACATATTTTTAGGCATAAGGGAATGAGTAAGTTAAAGAATTTCAGTTATTTATAGAGGAAATATTCAAGAAGTTAATTACGAAACCTTTTCTTTTAATTTACTAATGAGTCATCTTTTATCCCGCTAAAAGCAACTCGAGGATAAGAGTTAATTAGAAATATTTGAACGATCAATAACATTATGAGAGGATAAAAGATGATGAATTTGATTACTTATGAGGACGGTTTATCACAAATATTTATTGACATTGGATTTTAAGATGCCCCTGTTGTAGCCCACAGGGAAACAATACCGCCATAATGTGTTCAACAGATGAGAAGTTCTTCCATTTTATGTTAGGCACACGGATGAAGAAAGGAAAGTTCATTGAAGTTGTGTTAGTAAGACGAGTTCTTGCTGTGAATATCTGATAAGAGGAACCAGAGATTGAAGCTCAGTCGAGCACCTTCCATGGAAATAACAATAGAGTAGAGAAAGGCGTGTAACGTCTCTTCTGTAAGAAAGGGATTGTAGAGAACGAAAGAGATCTCTCTCCCCCACCCCTACACACACACTAGATTGCAAAAAGTCGATTTTGTATTCTGTCAAGGCAAGAAAGAGTGCCTAAAGAAGCACTTCTTCATGTGTGCTAACAGTACTCCATCTTTGAATGTATCTGACTCTTGTAGAGGATTGTGTCAGGTATTTTTTGGAGCGGTAGAATCATCCAAATATTTTGTTCCTTAACAACAGATTAGATGTAAGTCTTCCATTTTAGATCTGGAGTGAAAGTCAGTCCTTGGAGCTTATCAAAATAAGGGGCTTCTTCAAGGAGAGAACCATTCATTTCAAGGAACTGAGCGTTGGTGGTGAAAGGAGAGAAGCTTAGTTTTAGAGGTGTTAAAGGTGACAAGCCCCTGTTGTCCACATTGCACCACATGCTCCAGTTGGTGAGTGCTTGGGTTAATTGTTTCATTTGCGTTTTTTATGTTTTTAAGACAAAAATGAGGTATGGGAAGAACAATTGCTTGTTTTTAATTGAGTTATCATGCAAAAGGTGATGTCTAATATGGTTCGTTTTAAGTTTAACTTTTTCAGATCAGTTTCTTTGTTTAATAGGACATTCATCCATGTGAGTTATTTAATGCCAACTACTTTGTTTTGCAGGTATTTTTATTTACCTCTTCTCCAGGAGGTTAGACACAAAGTCAGGTGTGGGGTTTTTTTTTTTGGTTTTTTTTTTAAAATGTTTCTGTGGAACAGACTGGATTCGAACCTAGCACACCCAGGTCCTCAGTCCACGTTGTTAACCACTTAGCCACCATGCCATCCCCTTTGTTTTGTAGGTATGGTTTGTAAAGTTTGCAGTTAAATCCATCGCAAACATAATTTTGATTAGAAATCATTGAAAATTTTTTTATTGTAATTGGTTTTATAATTTTAATAAAAATATTATAAAAACAATTGTTTTATTAAGTTATTGCAATTAGATTCTTTTATTGAGATTTATTTTGATTAAACGTTGAATTGTTCTTAAATAAGTGGTTATATATTTGCATATAAAGCTTCACCTGTTTTATGAAAGTAAGAATATTCTTTCAGTTGATTAGTCTAAAAAGCTCATTCGTATATAAGGCTTTTTTACCTCCTCTATCTGGCCTTTCGTTTTGTGAATCTCAGTATGTTTTATTGCTATTTATTCTTCTTCACAATCTTCTTCGTGATGGCATCTTTATTTTCTGCTGTGGTAGATGACTGAACAGGTTTGATTGTACTGACTGCAGAAAGAAGTTATCCTTTTTTGTTGTTTCTCTCAATTCAGGGAAAACATTGCATGAACCATGGTATTAATTGTCCCATTACAATATACCTCCTCTCAATTGTGTCAATGAATTTAGTGACTAATAGATTATTAGTGTATTTTCCTTTTTACCTTTTTAGTTTAAGAACTTACTATCAGTCCTCTTTGTGTTGGTTTTAAAAAAAAAAAACTGCTCACATTAAAAACGGTGATCCAATGATATGATCATGATGTTAATCTAAAATAAAGAGATGTAAAATCTTATCTTTTGGAGCCTATGATTATCTCCAGTATCAACACTTAATGTTAAGTGTCTGCCCCTGGTTCCTTTATAGAACGAAACTATTTTTCACATATCAGAATATCAATCTCTTCTCTAAACAAGTGTCGAAATTCATGCAATTTTGGACACTTTACTTTCCCTCTCCTTCAAGTACCTTTTGTTGTTAACCTTCAGGAATTACAAGATGAACCTTTTCTTTAATCCGCTCGCCTATATTGTTCTCAGTCTGGATTTCATCCCGTATCAATCAATTGATTATTCTTTTTGTGTCTTCGAAGCATGTGGTTATATACAAGTTTTCCATTTCTTTACACAGTCCTCTGCATTATCATTGAACTCTGCAAGATATGTTCAGTTGCACTGGTTGGGTAGTAGAGGTCAGAGGGCAGTGCTGTGTTATATAGTCCTCTTCCCCATATTCGCAAACGATTAAGTTGGTTTTGTAGCCCCATCTGGGCATAGCAGTCGAGTATCCTCTACTGGACCACAGTGTTTCTGAGCCAGGAAGGAGGGCTTAAGAAAGGGAGGAGTTTGCTAACAGGAGGGTCCATTCTCTCGCCTGATGGTCCACAGCTGTAGTTAAGTTTCTTCCTGAGATATTGTAAGGGACTATTCATTAACAGAACTTAAGAATTAAAAAATTAACTGATATCTACAAAAGGAACGCAGATTGAGAACGGTTGGATGGCTGAAACGTTGTGTAAATAATAACCAAAATGGGGATAACAGACTGAACTATGTAAATAATAACATTTCATCTCCGAAATAACATGGCTGAAACGTTGTATATAACAAACATGATAAGGATAGCAGTTTGAATAATCTAAATATTGTAAATATGTAAACGTCAGGAATAGAAGAGAAGTGTAGTGACAACTAGAGTTATCTCCCATTGAAGATAAATTATTTTATAGCTAAGAGTTATTTCCCTTAGACTTATACTCCTAATATTGTACGAACACATAGTCGAGACTGAAGACCATGATTCTTTCTCTTTTGATTGCTTGACACCAAAAAAGACCGGGCCTTGAACACGTCCTCCAACAGATAAGACACCATGGAAAAAATGTGGGGCTTGCTTTGTGCTTCGCACATATGATCTTTTTACCCTTTAAAGGAATGGTGTGTGCATTTTATCCGTATGGGAACAATGTGTTTATCTGTATATTCAATCTAAATTCTAAATGTCCATCATAATCTAAAGTATGCGTTCTTTATAGTGTTGGTATTTATGATAGTATCATGCTATTTCTTGTCCTGTAAATTAGATTAAAGTACATCCGGTAACGGGGTCTCAATTTGAGAGGGTTGGAGAGTTTGGAGTTACCTCTTTGTTATTATTACTTCCAGATTCACTCTGACCGAAGTGGTACTACCCGTCAGGTTAAATCGAATCTATCTTGTGTATGAGATAAAATTGCAACAAAAAATGCCATGTATAAAGATTTGAATATAGCAAGAGTGTGAAGCATAAAAACTTTTACCAAAATAATTAGATTCGTCATTAAATAGCCCGTAAAAAGGTTGATATGCCATAAAACAAACAAACATGGCATTTGTAAAAGAAAATAAAAATAACATTCACATCTAAGATCCAAATTTTAATTTCCCATCAGATTCTTTATTTTAACTTTCTTTTGAGTAACCTTAACTAATTCACTAATATCATCAGAAATGTTTCCCCTCAAGATCTTAAGGAAAAAAGAAGGGGGGTATTTTATTCATACATTTTTGTTAAAATCTTTCGGTCGATTTTTATACACGAGTGAATTTGACCTCAACTCCCTCTGACCAAACAGTTACATCGAGTATAAGTCCTTGCATGAAAAGATATTGCACTTGCATCTGCTTTCTGTTGCTGCAAGACAGAATAATTCAGTTTCCGATCAAAAATTTCTGATTCTCACATGAAGAATGAGAGAAAGTGTAGTGAAGGTGATACAATAAAATGAAATGCAGCCTTCAGATTATGTGACTCTTGTATAGACAGACATCTAGGACAACAAAGTGAGTTGCGTCCGGTTATGCAAATGATCTGTTTTGCACAAAGGGGTGTAGACAAACATCCGAGACAACAAAGTAAGCCACGCCCCCATCATGCAAATTATTAATTTTGCACAAAAAGGGTGGAGACAAAGATCCGAGTCAACAAAGTAAGCCGCATCCCATTATGCAAATTATTAATTTTGCTGACCAATTAATGACGTTTTGGGCTTGCTATGTCTTGCAACACTGATTTGTTGTAGAGACGACAAAACACGTGTATGGATAACTATATTAAATATATATATATATATATATATATATATACACATACCCCTTTTTCTCTTTCCTGCTGATATTTTGGAGGGTTGTTAAGTGTATTCTGCATGATAAAAGTCCCCATCTACATTAACTTTGCAGAATTTTGAGGGTACACATAAATATCCCTGCAGAGGTTTCACGTTTGCGATGCAGTTAAAAGATTTATCAGCATTTTTTTTTAGGTTTTGTTTTTAAAAAAGAAAGGGAAAAAGAAGACTCTTTTATTTTCAGTTCATGACCTGGGTTTATATTTCTTAGAACTCAGTCGTTAGCTCAGGACTTTTCATACGACACAAGGAGAGACTTTTTACTCAGTGCATTTATCATGCGGACAAACCAGAGAACTGAATTTGATAAAACAGAAAAAGATCTGTTGGTTTACATAAGCAAATTTTTGTCGACGGTGAGCGATTAATTATTTTCTATGTGCTATCGGAAAACTCTTCGATAAATGGCCCGAGAGAATGGGACAGCCATAATAGCAACATGTTTTATAATGTTGAACAACCTGACATTGGAGAACGACAGACTGGATACGCAGAAATAGGAAAATAGAAGTGAAGTTATACTGGTGCAAATTTGCATCGGCCAACCTTATATCATTTGGAGCAAAGAACCACCAATGTGCAAAATATTTGAGAAACAATTAACAGTGAACCATCATGGCCGCTGATCTTTGGATGATCACCCATCGCTTGAGCAGCAGAGTATGTGAGGAGGCCCGATTCTAACGTACAACATCATCAACGAGAATTTCAATGAGTTTTTCACCTCAGAGCCAAGTCATGATCTCCACAGGAGACAGAAAAGGATGTACAATAGGCGCTTTCGTCTCAGTAGAAGAAGGGCAGCATTTTCATTCCATGTTTCTGCTCCATAGAACAGTCTACCAGAAGAGGTAATCACAATGCTTACCATATCCAGGTTTAAAGCTGCCTTGGATAAACATTTAGACAGTATGTAGATGTACGCATATTTTAACTGTTCTATTACATGGCTTGTTGCACTTTGCTATTTTCTGCCGATAGATTTGATTTGACATGCTTTTAAAATGCATACACTTGAAATAAGTATGAAAAAATGTACGGCCAGACCAAAAGCATGATGGAACCAAATTCAGGCATAAGATGAAGTACTGTTGCCACATCTGGAGAGATGCCACTCAGGACACCCTTTCCTGCCTTGAGAGAGTACAAAACAGACTTTGAAATTTAGTGGACAATGTCCTCTTCTTCACCCTATAGCCTCTTTTTCACAGAAGAGGTGTTGCTAGTCTTTCTGTAATCTATCGTTATTTTCATGACAGGTGCTCGATTGAGCTTCATTCTATGGTCCCCCCCCCCCCTCCTGTAAAACATTTACAACAAAAAAACTCGTCAAGTTACAACCACTGTCAATAAATTCCCTTTCTTCCTCTGTGTTCCTAGAACTAAGCTGAACTTCCATGAGCAAAGTTTCTTTCCTAGAACTGCTTGTCTGTGGAACACAGGACCATGGGGCTGCTTCCCGGCTGACTATAACATTGCCATTTTCAAATAAATTTTTATTGAGCCATCCTCTTGAATAATAAATTTCTGACCAGTTAGAATCATTGTTACAAATCCTTTCTGTGTTTCATCGTCTACTTGTCCAACCCAATAACCGTTATCCTTGAGTGGCCTTTGGGCTTTGATAAGAGGTGACTCGTTTGTAAAGAAAAAAAAAAATAGGAAGTCATAGAAAGTTTGAAAAAAGTAAGACTGTATTATTTCGATTATTCAGACTACTATTCTAATTTTAGATATTATTTTCACAATGTTTCGACCGATGTAACATCTGGGCTTCTTCAAGTGCATCTTGTCAAACTCGGGAATCAATACAGAATTTTAAACTGAACCGTTCATTTAATCCACATGGGGTAGATTGTTCTCGTTTCATCATCTATAACCGGGTAGTAGTCTTACGTAAGTAAATTTTATTTTATTCTTAGTTAGTATCGTCTGTAGTGAGGATCGAACCATTGACCTCCAGAACACTGTCACTTAGAACTGGTTTTCACGTAACACCTTTATCTGTTGCGACACATGTCCATGTAGAACTCTATTCAAAAATATAAAAATGCAAACGCGTCATCTATGCCTCTTCCATAGACATGACTTCCCTAAAAATACCAAACATAAATCCACATGCACTCGTGGTACAATGGATAAAGGCGTTGATTAACAATCAGATCTAAGTGACAGTCTTCTGAAGGTTGAAGGTTCAATCCTTGTTACAGGGGTTAATAACTAAGAATAACATAATAATTAATTAACATTGCCATTTTCAAATAAATTAAATTAACACTTTTACCTTCTCATAGCTGGTTGAATGAGAACACGTGAATTAAATAAAGGGTTCAGCTCGAAATTCTATACACGTTCCTGAGCTCGACATAAAGATTCCCAAGTTCAAAAAGATGCACCTGATTATGGTCGGAGATTACATCGGTTGAAACATTGTAAAAATAAACGAAGATAAGAATAGTAATCAGAATGATTAAAATTATATAAATATTCCATCAAAGTGTTGTATTGTACAAAAAAAAAAAATGGAATTCTAAACAAATTAAAAAAATATTCATGAACTTAACGAGTATTAAAGACAAGTTAGATCTGATGACCTCAAAGGAAGATTAAATCTGGAAAGTGTAAGATGTGTGCAGACCATGAGACGTCATTTGAGTGGCTGGGTTAGTTGAGGTAGCAGGGCCAGTTGGCAGGGGAAAACCAAGTAAAAAAAATAGTAGGAAGTGATAAGGATGAACTTGAGAGAAAGAGGGATAAATAAAGACTTGACAGAGATAGGTTAGTTTAAAAATCAATTTCTAAAAGCCGTCCAACACATGCCAGCATGTAAAACAGACATTAAACCGAAAATGGTGGTGGTGACAAAAATCAACATAAGTTCCTGTTAACAGTAATTGAAAAAAGTTATTCTTGTAAATTTTAAAAGTACCCTCCCCTTCACCGCTTTAATCAGTACCTCAGTTTATAATAAAACACTCTGTTTCGGGCATGAAATACACTAATAAAGAACTAACGTGCTTTCATAATACAGAAAATGAAGAAATGATATTTAGCTATGTAGAAAAGAATCAGAACCTGGTTGCATCTGATGTGGGAAGATCCAGAACCCATGATGACTTCAGCCTGTCTATTAGGGTAGGTCTATTTTGGAACATTACACTTGGACAGATGCTGATGGTTGGCATATGATAGAGTACAAACTTGAATTGTATAACATTTAGAAAAACAAATCTATATTTTTTACTAGTTTTATTACTTTTTACCAGTTTTATTAATTTTTACCAGTTTTATTATTTTATTATTCGGACTTCTGTTCTCATCTTGACTGTTATTCTCACAAAGTTTATAATAATACAAATTATCATCTAAAAAATTCAAATAAATAATATTTTTTATCAGTTAAAATTCTCTATCGACATGAATTAAAGTAAGCATTTGAATATTAATTTAAGTATAGAATCTAATTTGTGTTTTATTTTTGTTTTTGTTTTATTTTATGTAATTATTTTTATTAAGGATATTGAATATTTGCGACCAGAGGATGGATATATTAGGGAGTAGTAGTTGTAATAATAATAATCTATGTATATAACTTTGTAGTTTCTGTCTGTCTGTTTGTTTGTTTGTTTTACAAACTCCTCCTACGATTTTAGAAATAAACCACCGTAACCATATATATTCTGAAACTACATTTCCAGGGTACTTGGATAAATATATTTCATTTTAATCCAATAGGGTACAACATTATCATCGGGTCTGCATGACTGCCTGTCATCCATAAAACGGATAGGGTTAATTCTACTTTATTTTATTTATAACATACAAAAATGTAGAAGTTAAAACTAAGAATAGAAATGTTAATAAGGGGTTAAGGGCTTGGAGTATAATTACACAGGGTTCCTAATTGATCCCTCGGAAACACTGAGTGTACTCCGAGTAGGTTAAGACTATAAATTTACCGAAATATATTTCATCTCATTTAACTTAAACATCCTTCCTTCCAATCAATGCCGAGTAAATCTTTGGACCCCAACCTAAAAATTGAATCTAATACAATGTAAGAAATAAGATTGAAAAAGTTAATATAATGGTGGTTGTTTTTTTTTTCTAATGAGTCACCACTTATCAAGGCTAAAATCCACTTAATGATAAGGGTTAATGAGATGAATAAATTGTCAGTTGAATGATGAAATATTATGAGAGGATTGAAAATGATGAATGGAATGATGTTATTTTATTTACCTCGTCTCCAGGAGGTTAGACACAAGGTCAAGTATGGGTTTTGATGAAAGTGTTTCTATGGAACGAACTGGATTCGAAATTGTTGTACTCAGGTTTCCAGTCACCATTACACCTAATGATGTTATGGGCTTAACATAAAAGGGCAGAGGTTTCTTCATTCAATCCCGAACAACGTCGGGGTTTCCTGCTAGTAATAATACTAAAACTTAATATTCGGTTTTGAAAAACTCTAGAAAGAAATGTTGGCGGTTGTTGTTTTTTTTTAACATTGTTGTTGTCATAATTCCTCATCCAGTGTGGATGAGTTCTGTTATATTCGATTCTTCTTCTTTGTCACATTTGGATGCTTTCACCTTCCTTCCAGGCGGCATCTCTATAAATTACATTACTCACTTAGTTCGTTGACAGGTGCCAATGGATTGTTTGTTGTTTTAGACCATTTACAGCTCGGATCTGAAATCATCCCCAACCGTCCACGTCCACACTATTCTGGGTGAAATTGGTTAACCATGATTGCAAACACTCATTACCCTCTCGCCGCCTCTCTCGAAAGGCAGGTGCCAATAAGCCATGGTCATTATCTGTCTTTTCAACACCTAAACAGGCTTAAAGAGTTTCTTCATCCATAATCTCTCTCTCTCTCTCTCTATATATATATATATATAGAGAGAGAGAGAGAGAGAGATGTGATCTGAAATCTTTTGCTCGTTTCTTTCCTGACATGAATTGCACCTTGAGTTTATTGATCTTCGATTTAGGCTAAGGGATTCCTTTTTCACCTACCCCCCCCCCCCTCCTCGCCGTTTCAAAGTAGTTAAGTTTTCAAATCCTACTTTATTACTGAATTCCTGTATTTGGAACTGCGGCTGCATCTTATCCGATAGCCAGTTTTTTTTTTTAATCTTTGATTGTCTATTTATACGCATTTCACTGTTGGTCTATTATATTTACTACTACCACTACTACTATTAATTGTCACAGCTACTAATTCTACTACCATTTTTACTATTACTGCTGTTGTTAGTAGTAGTACTACCACCACTGTTATTATTGATACTACTACAGCCGTGCTTTTGGATGATCAATTCCTCTTAAGTAATCTTCTGCCCATTCTACCCATTGTTTCTAATTTGTTTTGCAGTGGCGATCATCGTCCAACTGACTGTACCCTTATCCTCGAGTAATGTGCGGTAATTAGCAACTATACATATTAGGAAGCAGCTTAGAATAATTGATTTATTTCCATCAAATCAAATGTAAAAAGTACAAAAATATCAAAGGACTCAATTCACAAAAAATCACTTTATTCATCATGAATTAGACACATTTTTGATATTTCAAAAATCATGAGTCGATTTGTTTATATTGACTACTTGATTACAGAAAATATAATGACAATACAATCAGAGAGCAAATTCAACATTTTCCAAAATAATGTTCAGAGAAGCAATTTTGATAAGTTTTACAAAATTTGTTATTTGTTATTTTTGTTACATATACAATTTGTTTTTACAGAAGATAGAAGAAAATGCTTATTTCTTCATGATACACAAGAACATAAAACTAATAAAATATATGTAAAAAGAGGAAAAATGTCAAACATATATAACTGCTTGGAAAATTATGTATTAAAACAAAAAATGAGATTCTACTTTTTCAGGCGATTACGTGTGAAGTTTTTTTTAACTTAGCAGAAACAAGAAGAAAACAATTGTTCTGAAATTTAGAGTGATGGATCAGTTTCGTATTTAAATTTAATGTAAAATGATCTCTCATTTCCGGACCATTCTAGCGTTTTAAGGCACCCATTTTTTTTTTTTTTGCAATGAGAGATAAATCTTGTATGGTTTCTTGAGGGATGGGAGGGGCCAATTAGTGGTTCTACTTCTTTTAGGCGATTATGTGTGGTTTTACGATCTTGCCACTCGGACTTAGGGTTATTGGTAAAAATCTTTTAATTAACCGCTCTAAAAAACAAACTAAATAGCCCGGAAATAGGGGATCATTTTACGTTAATTTAATATATGAAACCAATCCCAACTCTAAATTCTTAATTATTTGTTTGCTTGTTTTTTCTTCTTTCCACCAGATATTTTAGAGTGTTCACACGTAAGGAGGTAGAAAGTGGACCTTGTGTTTACTTTCAGCAGCCTCGTAACTACCGCTTCTCTCATTTTATCCTTTATTCCCTGGAGTCTGAGTGACAAGTCTCCCCAGATTTCGAGTATTCTCCACCTCTTTTCAATAGCCACAGCCGTTTACCATTGATTTCTCGCTAGTAAGGACCAATGGTCTTCTCTGGGATTTGGGTGGCAATAAGCCTCCCCAAGGTCCCAGCACTCTCTTCACTTTCAGTGGAGGTTTGGTTTGTGCTGTCCCTCCTCAGTCTTCTCATCCTCCTTGACCCTATTCAAATATTTTATGTGGTGTCAGCCTAGGTTGGTACCATTTTTTATTTATTTTAATTTTTTATTTTTTTTTTTTTTATTTATTTATTATTTTTTTATTTGCTATTTCTGTTCATTGGTTCATTTTTGTGCCATGTCAGCTGAAGCCGGTGTAATTTATTCGTGTGTGTGTGTGTGTGTGGGGGGGGGGGGCTCATGAAGTGATGTTTCTTGCATTTTCTTATCCTTGGTTTGTGATGTGGTGTTCTTTTTGTGGTTTTGTTTTCTTCCTGTTGTAGATTCCATGTGACACTTTATAGCTTATACAGGTTGGTTTCCGCATTCAAGGATTTTCTTAAGATTGCAGCTGTTTTGATCATTGCCATTCTTTGTATAGTTTCAATGATCCCTTTGATTCCAATTTCTCCCAGTCTTTTTTCCAGGATTTTGGGATTGTTTCTAGTGCTCCTGCGATTATTGGTATTATACTGACTTTCTTCATGCTCCATATTCCTTTCAGTTCTCTGGCTAGTTCTGTGTATTTGCTTCATTTTTCCGTTTCTTTGATCTTCACTCTGTGGTCTGCTAGAACGGCGAAGTCTACGATTTTGCAAGATTTTTCCTTCTTGTCAATTATAATAACATCCAGTCTCCTTGCTTGTATGAGTTTGTTTGTTTGTATATCCATATCCCAGATGATTTTGTGTTTTTCGTTTTCCAGTACTGTTTCTGGTTTATGTTTGTACCATTTGTCTGCGTATTCGAAATTCAATTGTTTGCACAGTTTCCGGTGTACTGCTTTCCCTCACACAGTCATGTCTGTTCTTGTATTCTTTTTGGGCAAGTTGGCTACATTCACTTATTATATGATTTACTGTTTCGTCTCTTTGTCCACACTGTCTGCATTTACTGTTTTCCTGGGTTTTATCTATTTTAGCTTTAATGTAGTTTGTCCTAATTGCATTGTTCTGTGCAGCCATCAGTAAAGATTCCGTTTCAAGTGTCCTTTTCTTAGCCATGCCCAGCTATTTTCGTTGGTTTCTTCTCTTGTCAGTCTTAAGAAGCGCCCATGTAGTTGTTTTTCTTCCTACTTTTCTTGTCGTTTTGTTTCTGGTTTTAGTGCTTCTCGAGTTGCTCATTAGAATGGTGTTTCTTGCTGCGGTGATAAGCCTTTCCGTGCTTTGAGTTATGTATTTCTCCAGCTCTTTTTTTTAGTCTTCCACACAATCTTCTATACTTACCAGTCTTCTTCCCCCTTCGTTTCTTTTTATGTAGAATTTGTCCGTATTGTCTTTTGGATGTAGTGTATTGTGCATGGTTATTAATTCTCTAGTCCATTGGTCAAGGTGCCTGAGTTCTTCTTTGGTCCAGCCTATGAATGGCCCAGAGTATCTTATTAGTGCTACTGCCCAGGTGGTTATTCCTTTTACTAGATTCCTGCTATATAATTTCGTTTCTATGAGTTTTCTTGTTCTTCGTAAATATTCTTTTCCAATCTTCTCTTTCATTTCTGTAGATTTGAGTGTGTCTGCTTTCAGACCTCCAAGATATTTGTAGCTATCCTGTTTGTCTAGCACCCTCATTTCCTCTTAGTTGAGGAGTTCCATGCCCTCTGTTTCTCCAGGTTTCCTCTTTTTATTTCTAGTAGTGCACACTTTTCCATTCCGAATTCCATCTGACTTAAGATTCTGGTCGTATTTATCAGCTTTGCCAGTTCCTTTCTGCTTTTTGCAAATAGTTTCAGGTCGTTCATGTACATCAGGTGGTTTACTCTAAGTTCTGTGTCTGTAAACTTGTATTCGGCATCACATTTTCTGAGTATGTAGTTGAGTGGCATCATAGTTATTATAAATAGTAGTGGTGATAGGGAGTCTCCTTGGAAAATGCCTCTCTGTATCTTTATCTCAATCAAGTGTTGTCCTCCAGCTGTCAGTTCCAGTCTCCATGTTTACATTGCTTTCTTAATAAGATTAATTATCCTGTCGGGTATTTTGTATATTTTCAAACATTCAATTATTCAAACATTATCTCTTTATTTATTTGTTGTCTCAATTTTAGCCCACATGCAGATTTCTTGTATAAAATACACTTTTTGGTGGAATCTTCTATAAACCATATGCCATTCTTATGATGTTTACTTTTAGTATATTTACCTCTTCTGCAGGAGGTTAGACAAAAGGTCAAATGAGGTGAAAAACCAGCGCACTAGGTGGGGTGCACTCTGACCTACAAAATATACCTGTCAGCGTTCCTCGGTAGGGGTGTCTCAGGCGAATAGCTATGAACTAACTCAAAAAAGGTAAAGTCTGGATTGAACAGAACCATACCTCAGGCCAACAGCAACAAAACCACTGTCAGAGTCAGCTTGACAATATAAGATGGTTTCTATCCAACAATCGACAGATCTGGACCGATGAAACTCTGGTACACTAAAAAGACACTGTAATGTATAGTTTTAAAATAAAATACTTCATATTAGCTCTTGTAGAACTTACGATCAAACACATTATGTGTTTTTCAACTAATTTATAATATATACTATATATATATATATATATATATATAGCATATATAAATAAATATCCACCCTGTCATGCAAAAGTCAACGAGTAAAATATGTGCTGAACGAAACCATTTCAAGTATCTAGGGGAATTGAGAAAGTAAATACCAAGTTAGACAGCACCCCACCGTTACTATATTTCCACAATGAGACGTTTTATTTTTTATTTTCTTCTATCTGTATAGATAGAATTGAGACAGCATTTTATATGAATATGAATATTAGTCTGAACACTGGCAACGGATATTTTTTGTCTGTTATTTTTGATGGAGTGTGTACACTCATATATATATATATATATATATATATATATATATATATATATTAGCTGGAATATCCATCCAAGTTTTGGTTCATAATGTTGAAGTGCCCTCTTGCTCTTTAATAACTAGAAGAACTTGGATCCATAAAACTTACACGACTGAAGTTATGGTCTTTGAAAACTTCTTTTTGAAGAAAAAAAGTGTTTCAGTTTGCATTTGACTCTCGGGTTTCCAAGCTAGTATTTATAATAATCTGAAATTTGACAATATTGAATTCATTCCCAGCGAATTAGGAATGTTGTTGTTGTTGCTGCTGCTGCGGTTGTTGATTGTTGTTGTTGGAGGAAGATGACGTCGTTCTCTCTTATTTCTCATTTTTTTAATTAGTAACCCAAGTTCGATGGTTCATTTTCTTGAGAGGCTTAGAGTCATCAAAAGAATTTTATTATTGTTTTTGTAATCTGCAACATATAATGGGTGATAAAAAGCAGAAAGCCATTCTACTCCAACAAACCTGGCATTAATTATAGACATAAGCTGGCCCGTTCACTTCGGTAATGACAATAATTAAAAGCTTTTAGATTATTGTGTCCATTGGAAATGAATTATTATTTGTTCAAGGAAATAAGTTTGCTTTATTTGCTATTAAAAGCTTGTTTTCTGAAAGAGTAATTAATAATTTCAGTCTTCTTAAAGTTGTTGTTTTTTCGATATCTTGTTTAAAATGAGAAGATTGTGAAGTGAGAAGAGAAATTGTTTGTATTTTCCTTAAAATTGACTACCCTTATTGACGCATAATAGTTGTTACATCTGATGTACAAAAATGTATATGTAAGTGTTAGAATCATTGCTATCATGAAAATTCCATGGTTGCTTCCTTCATCTATATATATATATATATATATATATATATCATGATTTTACTGGTCTCTTCCTTAGCACCAGAGTTGTAGAGTCGGAGTCAGAAGTTTTGGAAGAGGTCTGAGTTGAACGCATAAGAAGGTTAGGAGTCGGATTCGAATATTTTAATCAACAGATAGTCTGAATATTGGAAGACTTTAAAATAAGGAGTAGAATTGCATATTTTAGAATTCTTGAAGTCGGAATCAGAATTTGTTGGAATTTTAGTAGTCAAAGTCAAATCTTTGGAATTCTAGGGAGTCAGAGTCAGACTTTTGAGGAATTCCAGGAAGTCAGAGTGGAATTTTTGGAATTCTAGGAGTAGGAGTCGGACCGTATATCGTCCAACTTTGTAACCCTGCTTAGCATGACGATAATGCTACCAATACCTAAATGCCCTAAATCAAAGGAACGCTGTATTGAACACAAAATTCTGTCTCCGACTTGCATATTTCTCAGCTGTTTGAAGAAGAATGCTGCACTGTTCTCTAATGCTGTCGGGCCATCTTTTTGGTGGGCGTCCTTTTGGTCTTGCATTTGAGAAGTCTTTTCTGTAGCTGGCATTTATCATCCCACTACTCCTAGCAATATGACCAAACCATCGAAGCCTCCTAGCCGACACCACATCTCTGATGGTTTCTGTCATGCCCAGCGCTTTGCGTATGCAAGCGTTCCTAAGCCTGTCATTCGTAGTAACCTTGAGGATTATCCTAAGACATTTCATCTCAAACACCAACAGGGCTCTGACTTCTTGTTCTCCAGTAGTCCATGTCTCTGAACCGTATATGGCTATTGGAAGAATGAGTGCCTTATACAATCTAACCTTAAGAGTTCTGGACATGCTTCTAGAGATCCATATTGCGTTTCTTGAACAACCGTTTAAGAATGCAAGAAACCAAACTTTGTAGAATAAAAATATCTGAAAACAACAATAGAACACAAATTTAGAACAAACTGAAAATATGTTATTCGTTTATGAATGATGAACAAAACCATATAATATATTTGCTTTTAATCGTGCACATGAAATAATTATATGTATATTAGCCAAAGTGATGCAATAGCCCCAATAGAAATCGAACTCTGGACACAAAGCCCACAGTCTACACTTTGGCCCACTGCACCACCACCACTTCCTCTATAACTATAGCAAAACATTTTTCAATGAAGTCTACTTTGATTTAGTGTATACATCTGGGCAGCGATAGTGTCATACAAACTAAGGAAGGGATAAGCACAATAAAAACATAGATGAGACATGGGTGTATTATTTTAGAGGCTTTGTGTAAAATTTTGAACTATTCAGAAAATATTTACATAAAATTGCAGGTCAGAGTTCAGTTTTGGCTATTTTGTTGCTTGATATAAAAAAAAAAATGATCACTCAAGTTCGAATTACAGAAGATTGACACCTTATCCCCAAAAGAGACTTTTGTGATTACCCCATCATCACACACACACACACACGAGCATTTATTTGTGAAAATCAGACTATTATAGTTATAGAACGGCCCAAATAAACTATAGTGTTTCTTCATCTATCCGGAATACTAGTACAGTCTTATAATACTAAACAATAGCAGTGACAATAGGAGTATAGGGATAGAATATGCGATATCGATTTGAATAAGTGGTGCTAAGACATGCGTCCATAAATGTGTTTGATAGAAAAAAAAGAAGAAAACGGTGAGTATCAAGTAAAAAACAGTAGTAGAAATGAACAAAGAGGAAAACACTGTGAAAAGGAATGAGTGAAAAAGACTAGGATAATACAAGTAGTGTATAGATATATGCCATTGCCACGGCTATGATAATAACATACATGACACAAGTTTATTAAGGCCTTCAGTAACTAATATTCTAAAGATACATCCATTAAATCCGTGTGTTGCATGATGAAATCAGATTTCAAACTTTAGCGTGATAAACGAATGAAACAAAGCTATTCCAAACTTAGCAGGATATGTAGAGGAAAATGCTATTTCAGACTCAGTATTTTCGTCAAGTATGTCATGCTATTTCAAACTTTGCATGGCATACGGACGAAAATGCTGTCTGTAACTTAGCATATCATACAAACGAAAATGCTATTTTTTATTTAGCATGACATACCAACGAAAATGATGTTTCAAACTTAAGCATGGTAGACATACGAAAATTCAAACTTAAGTGTGGCTGCCCAATGAAAGTGATATTTCAAACTTAGCATGACAGACGGAAGAAAATGCTATTTCAAACTTAGCATATCATACAGACCAAAATGCTATTTCAAATTTAGCATGATATACCGACGGGAATGCTATTTAAAACTTAAACATGACATACCAACGGGAATGCTATTTCAAACTTAAGCATGGCATATTAACGAAAATGATATGTCAAATGCATCTTTGAATTTATTTCCTTTTGGCTATGGTTGACATACAAAAATTCTAACTTAAGTGTGGCTGCCCAAGTGATATTTCAAACTTAGCATGACAGACTGACGAATATGCTATTTCAAAATTAGCATATCATACAGATGAAAATGCTATTTCAAACTTAATCATGACAGACAAACGAAAATACTATTTTAAACTTAATCATAGCAGACTTGTAGCTAGGATACAAGCAACAATAGCAGCGGCTACAATGAGCTGCCATTACGATTTTGAATCTATGCTTAATTTCTAAGCTCAGTGCTGATTGGTGAAAGCATTTAAATTTCTTTCTGGCTTGTCCAATCAGAGGCCATCTCTCAGGCAAGCTGAGTACACAACCAGAGATTATAAAAATATTATACAGTATTTACTTTCTCATCCTTTCCCACGAGAAAGGACTTACAAAATCATCCACATTGCTCAGACTCCGGACCCCCCCCCCAAACTTCCCTCTTGGGTGGTCTCAACAGAACTCCCATCTCCCCGGGCTCTGGCCCTGGGTTCGACTTCGACAAGAAGATCTAAGAATTCAACATGGCTATTTCTACCGCCACACACGTGGACTTAATATAATGCACCACACACATACTTACATACACACATACTTACATACACACATAGACATGGCCTGACTTCAACACCTGTGTACTGTAAACATTCTCATATATGAATTCTTTTTCCTTCCATCACCAACAGGACATTTATTCTACCCTTTATAAATGAACTCTTCTTTCTTCCCTACTAACGGGACATTTATTTAACCCCACGTGAACTTTCTAACCTTTTGTTTTCTTTCATACTCATGGACGTATTCATTCACTAACACCTTTCTCTTTCATTCTGCTTTTATACAATAAAGTTGTTTTAAAATGTTAGAATGAGACTTTGTCTTACTGTTCTACAGACTGACTGACTGACTGACCGACAGTCTCTCGACCACATCAGAAATAAGTTATGTCCATTCAATTTATGTACGTCGTGATGAAAATACTATTTACAATACTAGGGAACACATCTCAAAATTTGATTTTAATGAATAAATGATTCTAGGGAAAAGTTATTTACTTCAATCTTTGAAGATTTGGCTCTTAGAATTGAACCTTCAACCTTATGCCTACTGGTTCGCTGCTGTGTCTCTTAGAGTCGTGCCGGTTAGTGAAGGAATTTGAGTGACATTAACTAGGTGGGATTTTCTCTTGGAGAAATTGATGGAGAGGGTAAGTCGAGAGTATTAAAGTGACAAATGATGATATAAAAATAGGGTCTCATTTTCCCTGCCAGTTGCTCACGCGGCTTGTTCTTTTCCTGTCTCGAGGAAAATGCATCCTTGAATATATTTGCTTTTGGTCATCTATCTTCATCATCAGCTGAAATTGGTCTAAAGCCGCCTGTCGTGATCCCCCTTTGCACGTCAGGCGGGACGTCTTCTCAATCAGTGCCTCCTGTAATCCTTTGAAAGATGGCGTCAATCTTGCTCCTCAGGCAGATTCATCTCTCACTTTTGCTAAAGCGGGTATGACTTTTGGAAGCGAAAAAAATAGCTTTTCTATTAATAATACTAACTGAAATGAAGCCCATCTTTTGCCATTTAAGCTGGACTATTATCTATGACTTTCTATAATCTACCTTTTCATTACTTATATATATATATATTACTATTTCATGTATCCCCATAAAATTTTATACGGGGATATAATTTTTTATGCATCAATTTTCAGTATTTACTTCAACAGTGCTCGATGCGTAAGTAGAGCTTGGTAGTAAGTTATGAGAATATATTCATATAATAAAACACTCGGCAAAACTAACTCCATGCATTTTAGCCTGAAGATTACCCCCAGGGATGAAACGCGGCAGCCTCTGTGTAGCTTAATTGCCATAAATATATTTTCATAACTTATATATATATATATATATATATATATATATATATATTATTCTCTTGTCATCATTTTTAAAGTGAGATTTTTTCATGTTTTTAACTTTTAGTCAATTATACACACAAAAGCAAATAACACAATATATATGCATTGAACATTAATAATACAAGAACAACCTGCGAACACACACACACATCTATTTCCATTATAAAATGATCTGATCAAGTAGTGTGTGTATAAATATGAATAAGCATGGTTTGTAAGTTTTGAAAAATAAAAATCAATTAATAATTTATTTAAAATAGTTGATTCAAAAGAAAAATGTAGAATATGAATTTAAGTTTCAAAATCTTATTTAAAATAAAATTTAATTTGGTAAAAAAAAAACCCAGCACTCAGTGGCTCTCCGTTTTTTATTATATATAAATTTAAGAATAAAAAACAAACTGTTTTAACTGTTTTTTCAAAATCCTCAGAAAACTGCATAGTTAAAAAAAATGGGAAAGTATTCATGGGATTTAAATTTCAACATTTCGTAAGAGAGTCAATCAATGAATTATCTTTCTAAAAATGTAAATATTTTCTTACAAGAAATTAAGGGAAAAACAAAGGTGAGTATAGGGGAGGACTGGATAATGAGCAAAATAAAAATGAAAATAAAAAAAGAGGGCAACACCGAGTATGTATCGCTAGTATCTCTCTCTCTCTATATATATATATATATATATATGTATATATATATATATATATATATATATATATATATATAATTATATATATCATCTCACATTCAAGAAATCTAATATATATATATATATATAAATAAAGTGTTTTAAGGTTCATATTTTTTTCAAGAAGCATCTATTGTTAAATTTAATAAGAAATAGGTAAAATAAATACCTTTTGAAGCATTAAAGATGCGATATCAATTTTTTTTTTTTAAATAAAAATAAATCGAAACCGATTTTTTTTGATTTTTTTTATTATAAACTAGCATTTTTTTGTTAGTTTAAAGTGATACAGATATTTCGCCAAAAACTTGGCATCATCGGTGTGTAATATATCCTGATGTCATCGGATTTGTATTTGTTTCCTACCGGCTTTTGTTGTTGCAGCCGGGCCAAAGGGGTTAACTGTTGTTCCCCTATTCCTTATTAAATTTAACAATAGATGCTTCTTAAAAAAAAAATATGAACCTTAAAACACTTTATACAAATCACGTGCGCATTCACGCACTCATATTTGAAAGTGGGAAAGAACAGTTAACCCCTTTGGCCCGGCTGCAAGTTTTTGGCGAAATATCTGTATCACTTTAAACTAACAAAAAAAAAAATGCTAGTTTATAATAAAAAAAAAAAAATCGGTTTCGATTTATTTTTATTTAAAAAAAAAAAATTGATATCGCATCTTTAATGCTTCAAAAGGTATTTATTTTACCTAATTCTTTATTATATATATATATATATATATATATATATATATATATATATAATGTGTGTTTTTGTATAGGAGAAATGACTAAAGTTCTCAATTGCGTATGTAATAGCATAATATTTTATTTTAAATAACACTATACATTAATACAATCGTTCCTTAATACCTGCGGTTTCATGGGAACACTAGAAATCCAGCACGTCGAATAAGATCATTTTTGAGATGATTTTTGTTATATATATATATATATATATATATATATATATATATATATATATATGAGTGGACAAGGAAGATTAGTATTTATTTGAGGTTGATTACAACAGGGAGATGGACAACAAAGGGGGAGGAGGAGGGACTAAAAGTATATATATATTTTTTTTTTTTTGATATGTTGATATTTTTTATATTTATAATATAAAAATAAAAATAAGAATACATTAATCACCTAAATAATGGATTCGTCCAAATACTTTAAAATGAAGCAACAGTTTTGTAAGTAACGGATAAATTTTATTAGACAGACGAACAACACAGGTAAGGAAGACTTTTTTTTTTTTCAATAACTAATATAAGTTAGCAAAACATTTATATGGAACAAAACTTAGATTTAGTATACGGAACGTTTATGTTTTTGTCTTTTAAGAGAAGTGGGGTCTGATCAACTCTGCTGGGAAGCCATGAAATTGAATACTGTCTTGTTTTTTAAATTCCCGGAACAGTTTTTCATGGTAAACAACTGATGATCCCTTAAATAATGTTATAAAAAAACTAATATAATAACTGCAAAAAATAAATTGACTTACATGAGTGATTTTCAACTGAACGACTTGGGACTAAAAGTTTTTTTTTTTTTATGTATAGTTTTAATGGTTGAGAAACTTCCAAGACTAAAATATATATATATATATATATATATATATATATATATATATATATATAAAATAACGCAATCTATTAAGCTGAGTGTCCATCAATACATGCAGTATTATGGAAATACTGGAAATCAAACACATCGAATAGGATAATTTTAGAGATTATTATTATTATTATTATATATATATATATATATATTATTTCAAATAATACTATACATTAAACAAATCGTCCATCGATACCGACAGTTTCGCAAAAACACTGTTGTAAATCCAGCCCACCGAATAGCTACTTTAAGATCATCAGCTGAAGAACGTCACACTTAGTATTCTTTCGTCTAACATGCTGGATTTCTGGTGTGTTCGTGAAACTGCCGGTATCAATGGACGATCGACTTAATGTATAGTGTTATTTGAAATTATATATGTATATATAACATAACAAAGAAATAAACTATTCAAAAATGATCTTTCAGAAATCAGTTCTGAAACGAAACCGAATTTAGACAGCAGACGATTTGTACACATGAAGAATTTGAATGCAAAACGAGGTAAACACTGCATGTAAAATGTCAAAAAACAAAAGCAGTAAAAAAAATCTTCTGTAAAGTTATGAGTTCTCTCAAATGCGTTTATTTTAATGTTTATTTTAGTAGAATTTCTTTTAATCCTTCCGATGCTTTCATATCCTCTTGTGGCTCTGTAAAAGTCACTTCTTAGATTTTGCCATGATTTTTTCCAGTTCTATAATTGAAGTTTGACAAATGAATAAAAAGTTGCATAATTGATTTCTCCTTCAAACATTCTAAGAGTGCTAGTGACATCCGAAAATTATTGTTTTTAAGAAACCCTGAGTGTTCGGTTTGAATTGGCACCAATCCCCATCTGCTGAATGAAGGATTAAAACGGCTGTAATCTCCATCCCCCCCCCCCGCTTCTGTCACCATTAGACACCTATAAAAACCAAAATAGTACAAATGAATTGCTATTATTATCTTTTTAGCAAAGAGATTACGTTTCACCCAGCATTTGTTTATTTGGCTGTCTGTTAACAACTTTATGTAATAACGACTGATCGGATCTTCTTGAAGATTTTACAGCTCGCTAGATCTCTTCGGATAAGGAAGTATGCATTACATTTTGGAAACCACCCAGATATGGATCCGGCTCTAGGAAATTCTATTAATCTTATGACCATTATGATTATAACTACGCATTGCCATTTCTTCCTTTTATTTATTTATTACTAGCAGGGCTACTCGGCGTCGCTCGGAGCAAAAGTGTAACATATTTCTATGAAAATTTCTATATCTCTCTTCCCCGGTTTCCCCCTCCCTCTCCCAACCCCTTCTTTCTTTTTCTCCCAGCCCATTCCTCTCTTTGGACATACACTTCTTATAGATTACTTGAGTCGGCGTAAGGGAAATAACTCCTTGAAAAAAAAAATCAGAGTTACTTCCCTTTAGTTAGTACATGAAAATGACTGGAAAAAAAGAATCGATACTTTCCTCTATATTTTAGATATTATTAATTCTGGGCAGCACTGATCAATAAAATATCAATTTTGATGGTTTTTGTTTGTATGTTTCAAGTTGTAGCTGGACGTTTACACACACCCTATACAGACAACTGCCCTTGATATAATACATTTTTCTTTGGCTATCTTATTTTAAGCAAGCATTTATTTATGTAAAAACAGACATTATTTCATTAAAGAAGACCCTAATAACTTATAATATTGTACATTTCTCCAGTTCTCCATAACACTGGTCCAGTCTTATAATACTAAACTAGCAGTGACAATGGCATATATATATATATATAGATATAATTTAGTAAATGTTCCGAATTTGTTTCAAAAAACATTTTGATTCAAACAATTGTGTCTGCCCATTTAAAAACATATATTCTCTTGATAACAAAATTTAAGATATTTTTTAAAAAGGTTTCAGCAGTGAATTTTTTACCATCACAATTACGTCAAAAAACAACCATTAACATTCAAAATTTTTTATTTAGCGCATTTCCCCATTTTTTTTTTACTGAATAATATATATCGAAATGAATATATGCAAAAGATTTTTCCATCTATCCTAACTATATTAACATCAAAACCGGTTGTGCTAATTTAATTCTATGATACAATATAGACTTTTGAAATTACGTATATATAGGAAACTGCAAATACCCTCAAACACATTTAGATCTTAATTTGCATATTTATTATATAAACAGCTTCTAATAGATTAATATTCTGTAATATACAGTTGTAACTTTGCATTTTCATATGTTCTTTTATATACACAATATTTTCGTCGATAGTAAAACCTCCGAGGTTGCGGGTATGCTGATAACAGGTATTACACTTTGATCTTAGCAAAAAAGCCAAGTAGCCATAAAAATAACGTTTTTTTATGGCTAGAGATTTTTAAATGAATGAAAAAAAAGGATTTAATCTCTTATTGTATTATCTTCTAATGGTAGTGGGTAGTGTGGTATCGGTTCTGTTGTCATAAGACTGTCCTCCCAGGAATTACCTCCTCCTTTGAAGGAGGACTTAATGTCATATCTGTTCTGATGTTGTGAAACTATCTTCTCAGGGAAGACCTTCTTTTTTGGGTGGAGAGAGTAGTGTAGTATCTGTTCTGTTTCCATGATACCATACTCACAGGCATTACCTTCTCCTATTATGAGGACGATCCTCCCAAGTATTTCCTCCTTTTATTGGGGAGCAGTATAGTATATGTTCGTACCTCATAATACCATTCTTCCATGATTACCTTCTTCGTTTGAGAGGGGAGAGTAGTGTACTATCTGTTCTGTTGTGATGATATCATCCTCCCAGGCATTACCTCCTCCTTTTTTGGTGGGAGGTGGGTGGGGGGGGGGGGAGTTCGTCATGATACTATGTACTTAGTCATTACCTCATTCTTTGGAGTCAGTGTAGAATATGTTCCTTCAGCATATATATATATATACTAGAAGAATACTCATTCAAGGACGGGTAAAATTAGTTCCTCAAACAGAACAGTTTTGCGCCACTTTTATGTCCGCTTACGAAGATTAAAATCTGGCTCAGTCATAGAAGGTGCATTCTTCCAGACATTACTTGCATCCTCGGGAGGTGGCTGGTTTATTGCCGATTGCCTGATGTCTCCATACCAGGAAATGCCGACGGGTCCGTTCTCGGCTATTTTTGTACACGTCCAGAGTTCCCCTCCTCCCTCAAAAGTAAATTAAACTAAATATAGCCCACATTTGGACCCCTTATGTCTAGCAGCTATGTTCCTAAATTCATAATGATCAATTAATTAGTTTAGGAGTTAATCCTGTGCATACAAATATGTAAACATAAAACATACGTAACATTATAAAGATCGAGATATACAGTGTGTTTTAAAATGATGCATTTCTTCACATTTTACAACAAAAAAATAGGCTTAACATAAAACACCTAAAATTATAGGTTAATAACACCTATAATTTAAGGTGTTTTTAAATTTAAATTTTGATATTTCGAGTGGTCTTCTGCTCTTTATCAAAAAGGGTATTTTTTTGTTAAAAATTGAATGAATAATAAACCGTTATGAAAAGCTGGAGATTTTCAACTTAGTGAAACGTTTATTCTTTGTCCCAAGGTACAAGTCGGTCGGCACGAAATCTCTCTACTGAATGGCAAAGAAAACTATTGTCTTTTTTTAAGTCAACGTAAACGTATTCATCTCATGGTGAGAACAAATGATCACTTGAGCCAACAAAGTTTCATTTAAGAACGAAATCCTTCTCAGTCTTTAAAATACTTATGTATATAAAAAATTATATAAATATATGTTCTATGCTAGTCTTTTTCACTGGTTCCTTTTGTAATTGTTTTTCTCGTGGTTCTTTCTTCTGCTAGCTTATTCTTTTAGACTGTGTTGTCGTTTTTTCTTTTGTATCTAATGCATTTATGAACACCTGTCTTGGAGTCACTTATTAAAATCTATATCTTATATTCTACATCTATATTCCTATTGTCACTGCTGTTTTGCTATTATTAGACTGGGCAAGTCTTCAAGAGGGAGGAATACAAATCATGCGTTATTTAGGCCATGTTCCTTGGCTTTTTTGGTTAGGAACAAAGTGTAGTATCTGTTCTGATACAATACTTCATATTTGCTGTTATCGGTCAGTGAAGGAGACCTCCTTCTAGATTGAGGTAATTTTAATTTTTGTCCCAATTCAGAATGCCCCTTTTTGGGGAGCTTGATTTTTTCCAGCATTAAACACAGACCTTGTGCCTAACTCTGCCTTCGTGGGGAAACAAGTAAATAGGGACAATAAAACTTGTATTGGTTGTGGCTGTTCAACTGAAACCTGTCAACACTTTTATAAATACTTCATGAATATTTTCTGTGGTTTGCCTTGTCCGAACCCCACACAAGATTATAATAAATTTTTGACCGTTTCAAAATATTAATTCCATTTGGACTTTTAAGATATGGAAGCTAAAAGGATATCTCGTATTCATGGCAAATTTTGGCTCTTGGAATTATATTAATAATCCCTGTTAAATCCTGAATAGCATACTTTGGAAATATTGAATTATTAAATCTCAACAAATAGAATAATAACTATTAAATAGAATTTTTAAACACTAATTATGGAAGAAAAGCAAGAGATTTTTGTGTTTTAAAAAATTCCCCATGATTTATTATTATAATTATCATTTTTCTTTTTTAAGAGTTCTCATCGAAAATGCAAAACTGGATTAGAATTCATAATTACGTAACATGGATAAATATTTTGTGTTGTCATTTCTTGTATCACTCTTTCTTTTCCTTTCTCTCATTTACCGTTTTCTCTTTCGCTTCTTTTCCTTCTTTGATTTTTCTTTCTTTTAACAAGAATAAATCGATAAATGTTGCTTATTATTAGCAGGTTACTGCAGTTTCATGGATCATAAGATGTTTATTGATGAAATTCTTAAAATTATACATTTGTCAAATTAGTTTCAATTTGTATTCAAATCTATCAGGACGGTTAAGATTTTATGATAGATTTCTGATGATAGGATGATCGATGAAACTGCAGTAAAGTGCTAAGATAAGCTGCATTATTTATTATTGTGTTATATATTCCGACACTCTCTTTCTCATCATCATCTCTGACTATATCTCTCTCATCATCTTTGGCTCTCTTTCATCATAATCTCTGGCTCTGTTTCATCACAATTTTTTACTCTCTCTCTCTCTCTCTCTCTCTCTTTCTCTCTCTCTCTCTTTCTCATCATCTCTAAATCTTTCTATTTCTATAATCATCTTTGACTCTCTTTATCACTCCTGATTTTCTCTCTCCAACCTCTCTTACTCCATCATCATCATCATCATCATCATCATCATCATCATCATCTTCAGCATCTCTAACTCTCTCTCTCTCTTCATCATCATCTCTATTTCTCTGTTTCTCGCCATCTCTCTCTCTCTCTCTCTCTCTCATCATATATGACTCCCTCTCTCTATTGCCCTCTCATTGTCATTTTTGACTTTCTCTCTCTCATTGCCATCTGACTCTCTTTCCTTGTCGTCACTGATTCTCTTTCTCTCATTGTCATGTCTCTCCAACATCTCTGACTCACTCTCTCGTCATCATCTCTGACTCTGTCTCATCACAATCATCATCATCATCATCATCATCTCTGACTTTCTCTCTCTTCATCATGTCTAACTCTTTCTCTCTCTTTTCATCTCTTTCTCCTTCTAATCATCTTTTTCTCTCTTATCATCTCTTTCTCCCCTCTCTCCTTGTCATCTATGACTCTGTCTGTCTGTCTCTCTCTCTCTCTCTCACTCATTATATTCCTTTTATCATATTTTCCTCTCTGCTTTTTTATTCTCTTCCCACCCTTTCCATTATTTTTCTTACTTCTTTCTTTTCATTTCCTTTAAATCCTTTCTCTTCTTCTTCCCCTCTGTTAATCTTTTTCCCTCACTTTTCTTTCTTCACTTGCTCTTCCCTCCCCCTCTATTCTGCTCAGCTCTCTTCCTATTCTTTCACCTTCCTTTCTTCCTCTCTCCCATTTTCTTCTCCCTCCCTTCTTATTCTCCCCCTCCTTTTTATATTCTCCCCTCGCCTCCTTTCTCCTTCCACATTTCCTCCCCCTCATTCTTTCTCCTTCTCTCCCTCCCTTCTTCCTCTTTTACTTTCTATTAGGATTAGACTCTTTCTCTTTTTCTTTTTCCATACCATTTTGCTATTCATTTTCTCTCCTTCCCTGTACTCCCCCATTTAATAACTTCACATCTTAAACTGATCTTATCAAATGTCTTCTTGAATGTTACAAATGATTTACATCTCTGAAAGCCGATGAACAACAACAAAACGAAGAATTAAAAAAAATGTTGCTTTGTTTCGAAATAAGGTTTAGAAATTCTCACACGTTCGATGGTTGTTTGTTTCTTTTACATCTACACTTATCATCTTTTCCCATCTTTTTTTGTTGTTCTTCTTTTCTATCCAATTTCTAACCTTTTCCTGATTTAAATTTCAATTGGCATTTATTAAATTCTTTCACTGCCCGTTTATCTAACCATTCATTCATTCATTCCTTCCCAATTCATTCATTATATTTGGGTGGATTTTTTTCACCCTCCCCTTCCATCTTTTCTGATTATTCAATTCTCCCGAAACTTTCCAACTTTCCTGTCCTTCCTATTCCCTTCCAGCATTGTATACCTTTTATTATCTACATTTTATTTTTTTCGATTGCTCTTTTGTTCCTTTACGTTCCTCAGAGTCTGTCCAGCTTACGATTATTTGTCGTTATCTCAGTAAATCCATTTCTGGTAATTTCTTATGGTCTTCCCCTTTTAACTATTTCAATCTACGACTGTTTCAGCAATTCCTTCACTTTGATGATTTATCCCCCTCATCTGCTTTCAACATCTTAGCATTTTTTTCCTACATATTTCTCTTAGTTCAGTTTTTTTCCTTTGTTTCTCTCTTTCTTGGTATACATACAAGATTTTTTCCTTTGTTTCTCTCTTTCTTGGTATACATACAAGTTTTTTTCCTTTGTTTCTCTTATTCTTGGTATACATACAAGTTGTTTTCCTTTGTTTCTCTCTTTCTTGGTATACATACAAGTTTTTTTCCTTTGTTTCTCTTATTCTTGGTATACATACAAGTTTTTTTCCTTTGTTTCTCTTATTCTTGGTATACATACAAGTTTTTTTCCTTTGTTTCTCTCTTTCTTGGTATACATACAAGTTTTTTTTTTAAGTCATTTATTTTATAATTTTATTAACATTAAAACTATTTTTCTGATACTAACAAAACTTATACATAATGAACAATACATATTAAAAATGTATGTCATTCAAACGAATCTCCCCTACTTGCTACACACTTCTGCAAACGACTCACACATGGTTGTATCAAATTTTCCAAAATTTTCTTCTTCAATAAATGACTTTAATTAATCAATTTTTGCGGTTTTCTTTCTGAAAACTTTTTTTTTTAACCCGAAAAGAAAAAAATCAGTAGGAACTAAGTCTAGTCATTGTAACGCGCCATTTCGCCCTATTCAACGCCCAGGAAAAACTAAAACAAGATGGCATGATAAAAAAAAATTTAATAAAACAATTTCTTTTTTTGTGCAAGTTTTTTTGTTATGAATACAGTTTTGCTGTTATTAAATTTTTTAAATAAATAATAACTTTTGAAGACCGTATTTAGGCCTGTCTAAAAAATAGCCGACTTTAGGCTAGAAAAAATATTTCAAATACGTGACGGGTTGGGACCCTAATCTCCTTTAAAGTAGGCCCCTTGTGCTTGCACACACTTAGCCCACCGATCCATCCACTGCCGGAAACACATCTGGAAGTCTTCTTTTGGAATGGTGTTCATCTCAGCCGTCACGTTAGATTCAGAAGGTGTTTGAAGAAGATGCTATGTGCAACACAGATTAAGGAGTGGTTCAACCGATTCAAAAATGGCCGCACATCAGCAGAGAGTGACAAGTGTTCTGGCAGGCCCCAAACTGCTCGAAGTGCAGCTGTTGTTAAGAGGGTGCGAAAAAAGAAATGGTGCGGAACGTGACGGCAGAGATGAATACCATTGCAAAATATTGTATAACTTTTACAGTTATTATATTAGTTTGCTTCTAACATTATTTAAGGGATCATCAGTTGTTTACCATGAAAAACTGTTTCGGGAATTTCTGAGTTGCATTTTTTCTTGAAGATATATTTCATTAAATATTACAAATAACTTGTGTCTGCATATCTTTTCTTTGATCTTTTCTAAATGCTTATTAATTTTTAAGTTTCAGGCTGGAAATGCCAGATGTATTAGCCGTACATCAGCTACATAATAATTATAAAATAGATATTAAAAAATATAATTGATAAAGATGTACTTCCCCATCGATCCAAATAAAAAAAATAAAACTTATTATTTATTATAGCAAATTTAAAACCTCAAACCTCAGCATTATCAACAATTCTTCCTTCTCGGCCAGGGTTTTGGGTAAGACAAGTGTAGTATATGAGTGTAAATTTCCATTGGAAGACTGTGTCTCTGACAATGAAGAAAAAAACACATATGTAGGCTTGACTACGACAACTCTGTCGAGACGTCTTACTATGAACTTATCTGACACCAGCGCAATAACCCAACATCTAAAAGCTAACAATTCTTGCCCCCCCCCCCCCGCTCTCAACCTCTAAAAATTCTTGTAGACAACACAATTATATTAGGACACGAAACTAACAAACTACAGATATTAGAAATTCGACACATAAAAACTAAAAAGACATCCATCAATAAAATTAATTCCAATAACAGAGAAAATTTTTTCAAAACTAATACTAATACTACAACTAATCACACTGTTCCTGCTAAAACAATCACTAAACATTTAAAAGTACATGTATTTTACTTGATACCAACCCCTGAAGATAATTCTGGAAGGAACTGAAAGTTGTAGGTTATACTAATACATCTGCCAGTTTCAGCACGAAACTCATAAAATTAATCAGGAATTTAGAAAAGATCAAAGAAAAGACACAAGTTATCTGTAATTTAATGGAATAATTTAATGAATATGCAGACACAAGTTATCTGTAATTTAATGGAATAATTTAATGAATATGCAGACACAAGTTATCTGTAATTTAATGGAATAATTTTATGAATATGCAGACACAAGTTATCTGTAATTTAATGGAATAATTTAATGAATATGCAGACACAAGTTATCTGTAATTTAATGGAATAATTTAATGAATATGCAGACACAAGTTATCTGTAATTTAATGGAATAATTTTATGAATATGCAGACACAAGTTATCTGTAATTTAATGGAATAATTTAATGAATATGCAGACACAAGTTATCTGTAATTTAATGGAATAATTTAATGAATATGCAGACACAAGTTATCTGTAATTTAATGGAATAATTTAATGAATATGCAGACACAAGTTATCTGTAATTTAATGGAATAATTTAATGAATATGCAGACACAAGTTATCTGTAATTTAATGGAATAATTTAATGAATATGCAGACAAAAGTTATCTGTAATTTAATGGAATAATTTAATTAATATGCAGACACAAGTTATCTGTAATTCAATGGAATAATTTAATGAATATGCAGACACAAGTTATCTGTAATTTAATGGAATAATTTAATGAATATGCAGACACAAGTTATCTGTAATTTAATGGAATAATTTAATGAATATGCAGACAAAAGTTATCTGTAATTTAATGGAATAATTTAATTAATATGCAGACACAAGTTATCTGTAATTAAATGGAATAATTTAATGAATATGCAGACACAAGTTATCTGTAATTTAATGGAATAATTTAATGAATATTCAGACACAAGTTATCTGTAATTTAATGGAATAATTTGATGAATATGCAGACACAAGTTATCTGTAATTTAATGGAATAATTTAATTAATATGCAGACACAAGTTATCTGTAATTTAATGGAATAATTTAATGAATATGCAGACACAAGTTATCTGTAATTTAATGGAATAATTTAATGAATATGCAGACACAAGTCATCTGTAATTTAATGGAATAATTTAATTAATATGCAGACACAAGTTATCTGTAATTTAATGGAATAATTTAATTAATATGCAGACACAAGTTATCTGTAATTTAATGGAATAATTTTATGAATATGCAGACACAAGTTATCTGTAATTTAATGGAATAATTTAATGAATATGCAGACGCAAGTTATCTGTAATTTAATGGAATGATTTAATTAATATGCAGACACAAGTTATCTGTAATTTAATGGAATAATTTAATGAATATGCAGACACAAGTTATCTGTAATTTAATGGAATAATTTAATTAATATGCAGACACAAGTTATCTGTAATTTAATGGAATAATTTAATGAATATGCAGACACAAGTTATCTGTAATTTAATGGAATAACTTAATGAATATGCAGACACAAGTTATCTGTAATTTAATGGAATAACTTAATGAATATGCAGACACAAGTTATCTGTAATTTAATGGAATAATTTAATGAATATGCAGACACAAGTTATCTGTAATTTAATGGAATAATTTAATGAATATGCAGACACAAGTTATCTGTAATTTAATGGAATAATTTAATGAATATGCAGACAAAAGTTATCTGTAATTTAATGGAATAATTTAATTAATATGCAGACACAAGTTATCTGTAATTCAATGGAATAATTTAATGAATATGCAGACACAAGTTATCTGTAATTTAATGGAATAATTTAATGAATATGCAGACACAAGTTATCTGTAATTTAATGGAATAATTTAATGAATATGCAGACAAAAGTTATCTGTAATTTAATGGAATAATTTAATTAATATGCAGACACAAGTTATCTGTAATTAAATGGAATAATTTAATGAATATGCAGACACAAGTTATCTGTAATTTAATGGAATAATTTAATGAATATTCAGACACAAGTTATCTGTAATTTAATGGAATAATTTGATGAATATGCAGACACAAGTTATCTGTAATTTAATGGAATAATTTAATTAATATGCAGACACAAGTTATCTGTAATTTAATGGAATAATTTAATGAATATGCAGACACAAGTTATCTGTAATTTAATGGAATAATTTAATGAATATGCAGACACAAGTCATCTGTAATTTAATGGAATAATTTAATTAATATGCAGACACAAGTTATCTGTAATTTAATGGAATAATTTAATTAATATGCAGACACAAGTTATCTGTAATTTAATGGAATAATTTTATGAATATGCAGACACAAGTTATCTGTAATTTAATGGAATAATTTAATGAATATGCAGACGCAAGTTATCTGTAATTTAATGGAATGATTTAATTAATATGCAGACACAAGTTATCTGTAATTTAATGGAATAATTTAATGAATATGCAGACACAAGTTATCTGTAATTTAATGGAATAATTTAATTAATATGCAGACACAAGTTATCTGTAATTTAATGGAATAATTTAATGAATATGCAGACACAAGTTATCTGTAATTTAATGGAATAACTTAATGAATATGCAGACACAAGTTATCTGTAATTTAATGGAATAACTTAATGAATATGCAGACACAAGTTATCTGTAATTTAATGGAATAATTTAATGAATATGCAGACACAAGTTATCTGTAATTTAATGGAATAATTTAATGAATATGCAGACACAAGTTATTTGTAATTTAATGGAATAATTTAATTAATATGCAGACACAAGTTATCTGTAATTTAATGGAATAATTTAATTAATATGCAGACACAAGTTATCTGTAATTTAATGGAATAATTTAATGAATATGCAGACACAAGTTATCTGTAATTTAATGGAATAATTTAATGAATATGCAGACACAAGTTATCTGTAATTTAATGGAATAATTTAATGAATATGCAGACACAAGTTATCTGTAATTTAATGGAATAATTTAATGAATATGCAGACACAAGTTATCTGTAATTTAATGGAATAATTTAATTAATATGCAGACACAAGTTATCTGTAATTTAATGGAATAATTTAATTAATATGCTGACACAAGTTATCTGTAATTTAATGGAATAATTTTATGAATATGCAGACACAAGTTATCTGTAATTTAATGGAATAATTTAATGAATATGCAGACACAAGTTATCTGTAATTTAATGGAATAATTTAATGAATATGCAGACACAAGTTATCTGTAATTTAATGGAATAATTTAATGAATATGCAGACACAAGTTATCTGTAATTTAATGGAATAATTTAATGAATATGCAGACACAAGTTATATGTAATTTAATGGAATAATGTAATGAAAATGCAGACACAGGTTATCTGTAATTTAATGGAATAATTTAATGAATATGCAGACACAAGTTATCTGTAATTTAATGGAATAATTTAATGAATATGCAGACACAAGTTATCTTGCATTCAATGATGCATTTGCCATACTCATTGTGTAAAAACGGAACAAGGAATAAACAAAGAGACAATCTAAATAGAACAAAAAGAATTAACACAGATATATGCTGATTTCAATATTTCATTCAATTTATGGAACTTTGTTAAGAAACAGCATTTTATTAGACAGAGTCAGTAGATATACAAAAGTCGAACTTGTGGTAGGAGAAAGAAAGCCCCAAAAGGCAGAGCTGGTAAGGTAAAGAATAATGTTAGGGTGGAAAGAGTGGGGTAGGCATTAGGGCAGCGTAGGGTGTGTGTTTACAGATGATTGGTTGATGATAAAATTTTAATAGTGAATTTAGTTATGTGCAATAGAGAATGCATATTAAAGACTGGAGGAAATAGACATAAAGGCAAGTGTCTTGACCTTAGTAGGAAGGAATTTTATGGTGGAGGAATGGTAGTTTATTGAAGGCAAGGTGGTGCAAATAGATTCTTGAAAAAGCAGTTGGCATATTAAGGTGGTGGGGAAAAGAAATGGTCAAGGGAAGTGGAAAGTAATTCTGCTAGATTATTCTCCCCATTAAACATATTTTTCATACACACACAAAGATGTACGAAGATTCACAATATGCATATATGTATGTTTTTAAATACACCTGACCGAATGATTTGGTAATGTACCCAATGTCATTTATTTTAAAATTTATTTCTTTGTATATTTAGATCCTTACATCATTTGTGTTAATCTCAGGGCATTAAACCGACTATATCGATAGTGTTGACCATAAACGCCACTTAAAGAGTTTCTGTTTATATTCATATGTGTATAGATGTGTAGGTATATGAATGTATGAAGAATTAATTAAAGTTTTATCTAAATGTTTTTATGTATTTGTTATATATATATATATATATATATATATATATATATATATATATATATAGCTCTATTTGATATTGAGCACTTTTTATAAACCCGGTTTAAATTCTTTGGATTAACCCTGTGAATGTTTTACCTGGATTATTATTATTATTATTATTATATATATATATATATATATATATATATATATATATATTAATGTATTTTATGGCTTATTCTAACACATAGTACGAAAAAACGTTTCCTAAAAATTGTATGTATGTATGTATGTATGTATGCATGCATATATATATATATATATATATATATATGGGGGGGGATATATGTTGGTGTGTGTATGTGTTAATCAAAACATGTATGCCTTGTTTCACTTCTATTCTTATGCGAACGAATGTGTGTGGTCTCACAAGTGACCAAAGAACTAAACAAAACAGAGTGTCTGAAAGATCCACTGGGATGAAGAACACTTAAAGATGGACCGTAAAGATAAAACTCTATCACGGAAAGATATATGTGTATAAGTTGGTGTGAGTGTATAAATATGTATGTATATACACACAAGTGTACGAATGCAGATATGTGTGTGGATACATAACGGTGTTTGCCTCCACCACTATTTCTTCAAGAGGTTGGACTTTGAATAAAGTTGTAACTGACATGTCTGCACATATGTAGTCAATAATGTTTGTTTAAAAAAAAATATATACTATAATATAGCTCTCCTTGTTACTGAGCACTATCTTATAAACAGTGGAGTTTCATCGGATGCACATCAAGGAAAAAACAGTGATACAAGTACTATCTATTTTATATATATATATATATATATATATATATATATATATATAAAGTGCAAATGTGTTTGTATACAAATATACATACTGAGCACTGCCACTATAAGTGCAAAAAACATAAATCTAATGTTTTCTTTTTTGAATTAACTTCAACTTGAATTGCAAGTTTTGTTTTTCTTCTGCTAATTGATTTGTAAGCAAGAACTAGTGTTTTAGTGAATTGCTTCCGAAATAGCGAGGAGTAAATATGCCTTCAAGTGTTGGATCAAAACCTTTTTCTATTTTCCAATTAAGCACAATTAATTAGCACTCGGCGTAAAAATAGAAATTCAAAACTCTTTTAAAAGCGAGCATCATTTTTGGTTTCCTTTTCCTTTTTTTTACTCGCCATTTCTTTCTGAACTGCACGACAATTTATTAAAATATCAAAAGCAAACATCTTGGGGGCATTTGTTTTGTTATTTGTTGAATTGCAGGAATCAAGAATTTTACAAGTACAGAACTTTCTGCTTTGTAGTATTGTCTGTTAGTCTTTTACAGCTTTTACTTGTTTCTAATGTTTGTTTTGCTTTTATTCTTGTCGCGATCGAACCAACTTCTGGCAGCAGAACATCGTATTTACTCTATGTTAGATTGTCTTAAATTTAAAACATTATTTTTGGATAATTTTTGTAATTTTGTAGAATTCTAGCATAATGGTTAATGTTGAGGATCAGTATTCTTTTTTATACTAATGAAGCACCAGTCGAGGATAAGAGTTAAAGAGATGGATGGATTGTCAGTTGAAACGATGAAGAATATTATGAGAGTATTGGAACTGACGAATGGAATGAACAAAGTTGGATTACTTATGAGGACGGTAGAAGACACGTATTTGTTGACATTTGACTTGAAGATGGCTATGTTGTAATCAGCAGGGAAGCAGTGCCATAGTATTGTGTTCCACAAATAGCAAGTTCTTGGAAAGAAACTTAATTCATGGAAATTCTGTTTGATGTTAAGCACATGAAAGAAGAAAGGAAAGTTCTTTTCCTTGTAGTAGTGAGACAAGTTCTTGCTGTGAATGTCTTACAAGGAGGAACCAGAGATTAGAGCTCAGTTGGGTACCTTCCATGGAAATAATGATAGAGCAGAGAAAGACTAGCAACGTCTTTTCTGTAAGAAAGGAGTTGTGGAAAATAGAAGAGATCATCCCACACTAAATTTCAAAATCGATTTATTGAAGTCAGTTAGAGCTCAACAGTGGGTTTCTTTGTTTTTGTTTTTTGTTTGGTTTTGTTTATTTTACAGTATATCAATGCTAAGTTTTTTTTTGTTTTTTTTTAAATAGAAATCGCTCTAGACAAGGTATGAAGCCACTTGATTTAAGGAGCTAACAAGAACGAAAGATGGTTATCGCAAATTATTTGTCTTAGTCTTGAAAAGACCAAAGTTATATATAGGAGGAAAACAGTCAGCAGGAAAAGAGTTCCACAAGCCTGCAGTTCTTGGAAAGAAGCTACTGGAATAAGAAGCTGTATTACAATTAGGTATCAAAACAGCGAATTGATGAAGACCACTAGACCAACGAGTCAAACGAGCTGGTACAAAGGAAGCAGGGAATTGATCACATAACTCTGAAGAACACATGGCATAATAGTATTTATAGAAAAGACTGAGACTATCAACATCACGTCTGTGAGAGAGAGAGAGTGCAGAGAAGAAGAAAGGGTAGGGCCAATCTAATTGCAAACACGCTTCTGCACCTTATCGAGAACTCTCAAATGGGACAGAGATTCACCAGCCCAAATATGACAACAGTACTCGATACATAATCTGATAGTAGATTTATAGAGCTAGAGAATAGCCTCAGGTGTGAGAAAGTGTTTGGAGCGATAGAGAGAACCGACCTTACGAGAAGCAGAAAGAGCAATGGATCTAATGTATGAACTCTTAGAAAGATTTGATGGGAGAGAAAGACCAAGAAGTTTCAGAGTCGATTTCTCCTCAAGAGCAAAGCCATCTATGAGAATCTAAAGAAGAAAAGGGGACATGCCTACGATTGAAAGACACGAGCTGTCTTAACAGGATTAAACAAAACAAGCCATTTCGTACCCTAATCCACAACTGAAACCAGGTCAACTTCTAGATCAGCTGCATATTTCCATTGATCCGAGGAAGATGGGTGAAAAGCAACTCAGGGTATTTAATGCTGAAGCATAATACTTATTTTTTCTGAGAAGAATGTTTCCTCGCAAGATTTGGACCCGTCTGACGAACAAAGAATTAAAAATACTGACTGCACCAAGTAGTATTAGTAAACATAATTTTGCTGACTAATAATTATTTATTCACAATTTCTCATTTTATTTTCAACTACAAACGGTAATAAGTTTTATTGTTAACCATTTCAGGTTTTAATGTTATCTATTATTATACTAAATGTGAGTTTATTAACGTTCTTCCCCCCCCCCCAAGCTTTTTTCTATGTAAATAACACAAAATATATGCTAAAATATCTGTTAGTTATGAGATTTAGTTATGGTTGAAAAATAATTTGTTTGGTTTTAATTAACCGTAATTCAATTTATAGTTAACCGAACAAGTCAACTATCTCTCTCTCTCTTAGCTATCTATGTATTTCTCTCATCTCTTCTCACTCTATGTTGATTCAACCACTCTCTAATACTTCTTAATGTCTCTGTGAGCATTTAGAAAAAGAGTGACTCTTCTTTCCAGCATAGTCATCTAATTTACATACGTATGTCTGTAAAACCACAAACACGTATATAAATTAGATGGCAAAATGTAAGTTATTTTTAATTATGCAAAAAGATTTCTGAGCAGATATGTCACAGTTTATGAATTTTCGAATGAAATCAAAATAGAATAAACAGTGGTAGTGGTCGTGACTCAACAGGTCACGGGTAGGTCAATCTTTTGATAAACTCAATTACAACACTATTGTAAACAAATAAAATAAAAGTAAATTCGTATGAGTAAGCATGTTATGACTTTTTTGACTGGCTTGATTCTATTGCTGGCATTAATTTCCCCATACTTACAGGAGGGACCATGTGAAGGTTGCCAACATCCATAAGTGAAAGTAGTTCTATGGAGCCAACTGGATTTGAACTTGGTACACTCAAATCCTCAGTCCACGTTGTTACCTATTTCACAACTGGCACCTCCCTGTAAATAAATTTATACAATTAATTCAACATTAGTTGATATTTTATCCATAACTGTGCCGAAATTATGGGTTTATATTTTTCCTAAATGAATTAGTGCATAAATGGCTACATAGACCTGCAAGAAGTTCAACTTGGCATAGCCGATACTGTAGTCTGTGACCGTATCCATTAGGCCAATTATGTACGTTTCTTTTCCATTTCTTCTAAATACTTTCAAATTCAAATCGAATTTATTTGGCAAAAAAGTTAAACCAGCCATGTAAAGAGACACTATCACTACATATATTCACAAAATTACAGATATTCTCCTTCTTTGCCACTTTTAGCATTTTTTCGCTCTTGAAAGACCACGCAAAAGTTATGCAAAACGTTGAGTTCTTACGTTTTCCGCTGTTTCTTTTTTAATTCATATATATATATATATATATATATATATATATATATATATATGAACTTAAATCATAAGATACTAATTCAAAGAGTTTGCCAACATTTCGACTATATTAGGAGGTGAAACAGAAAGCGGGGGGTGGAGAGCAGTAAAAAAAATAAAGAAAGTAATATGATTTCATGAGCATAGTGAAAAAGTACATTGTAGTGATCCTCATTCAATCACGAGCAATGTCAGGTTTTCCTACCATTGTGTGTGTATATATATATATATTTATATATATATATATATATATATATATATGAATGTACACCTTTTGTAAAAAATGACAGAAAAATATAATGCTTTGCTAGTGTTTGCACTAATATCCATATTCTTATAAAATAGCATTTCAATCAGTTAAGTTTTTTAAAAATAAATAAGAAAATGTATCAAACTGGAATGTTTAAAAAGGAGAAAAAGAAGAAAAAACGTATAAATCGGTATACAAAGAAGAACGGAATAAAAAAGTTTCATTATGAAAATAGAGTGAGATTTTCTTTCTGTACTGGGATTATTTACTTTCTCCCTTCCCCATAACACTTTAAATAGTTTCCTACAGCAGTCGGGATGGATATATATTTACATATATACAAATGAATACAGCAGAGAAGATCACCACTGGCAGACCCAAATTGTCTTGGGAAGACGTGGTCAAATGCGATAGGAAAGCCATGGGTATAGATTCTATTAATCCTGACCAAAGACAAGAATGGAGAGGAAAACTTAAATCGAGACTAGACAATTAGGCCCCACCCCCATCAGAGGATTAATTGTGGCCTGATTTAACAAAGTAGTAGTAGTTGTCGTCGTAGTCGTTGTCGTCGACGAGGACGACGACACATTGGTCTTTATTATAGAGTGGAATATATAATTAGTATCGTAAAAAAATTGTAAACAAATGAATAATTTCATTTAATACAATTTCTTTCACTTCTAGTAATGTGTTTGGTAGCTCAGTCGGTAGAGTACTGAGTGGACATCAATCACTGGTGTCCTGGTTTATATACCTAGCCACACTGATAAGTCGTAGACGACGAAACAGCTATCTGGGTGACTATATATATATATCATTAATAGTTCATCTTTCAAGGCTAAAGCTCGATGAATGTTAATTTTTTAACAACAGGGCATATATAAATAAACAATAGAATTCTACATTCCAAGGACCACTTCTCAAAAAAATCCTTAAACTTAACAGTTTGTTTCGTCTATACAAAAACAACTGGATATAGATATATATATATCTTGGATTTTGCATATGTGCGACTCTTCAGAAGTCCAAAAGCCTTACTTATGACAAGTAAGCTATACAGAAACATTTGTTTCATTCCTAAAATAATTCGTTAAACATTGAGCCTCCAAAATTTTTTTCGGGATTAAAATACAAACGTTTCTGTGTAACTTGTCATGTGTATATTTTTATACGACTACGCAGTTTTACTCATGTATTGATCACTGTTGAAGGAAATACTGAAATAATATATGACCTTATGATATAAGTATGTATATTAAATTGTAATATACTATATATAGTGGAGGAAATTATATTTTTTCTTTGTTTTTTTTTTTTAATGGAAATCGCTCCAGACAATACATGAATCCACTTGATGTAAGGAGCTAAAAAGAACGAAATATGATTATTGCAAAGACAGGAGATGCCTACTGGCCTTAGTCTTGAAAAGACTAAGGCTATAGGTAGGAAGAAAACAGTCAGCAAGAAGAGAGTTCCACAAGCCTGCAGTTCTTGGAAAAAAGCTACTGGATTTCTGCATAAGTGATGGTTTCAAGCATAAAGCAAAATTCTTCTGTAAAAGTATTGAATCATCGAGATTAGCAATATCGTAAAAATGTAAACAAATAAAATAAAATTCATTTAAAATCGGTATAATTTCTTCCACCTACAGTAGCAGGTTTGTTAGCTCAGCGGGTTGAGTGCCAGACTGTCACAATTGGTAGTGATTAACGTTAAAGTGTTCTAATCTCAGGATTGATTCACTCACTATCTCTAGCTGCACTGATGGCTAACGAAACATTGAAACAGAGTAATGTGGATGATTATGCTCATTATATATGTAAAGGAGTAAGGCTACCAACATTTGTAAAAGTTTTTTTTCAACATGTATTTATTATTTTGTTATTTTATCATTTTGTTATTTTATATAACGCGTTTCAAGCGGTGGTCCGCTTTCATCAGATATGTAAATCCATTTGAAGAAATGTCTTTCGATTTGAAAGAGTGTCGTTTCATTTGAGAAAATTTGTTATTGTTTGACGTTTTTGCGTATGCGTGGTTTTGCGTGTATATATATATATATATATATATTTTCATTGACTTCTTGCAGCCTGGACTCTCCCCCAGCGCTTACAGTAGCCACGGCTACTACTTTTCCTTATCACCCCATCATGTCAACCCAAAATTTGGATGTACTTGCATGACATTTTTCTTCAAATTATCATCCTGAGGAAGTCTTCCAATAAAGACGAAACGTTGATGAATGTATAAAAAATATCTCTTGGTTTTTTTCCTTTTTCATTTCCCATATATATATATATTTAGGCAGCATTCTTTCATCTAAGCAAACATTGTTAAACATAACTGAATACTTCTGCTTGACTATATCTTTTTTAATATTTTACATTTTTTCTAGTCATTTTTTCTGTGTCAAAATCAAAAAATAAATGTATATTCGATATATATCACTAACACTTTCGATTCTTCGTCGAATCATCTTCAGGTGACAATGACTAAATGAAAAGCTGGAGAAAAGAAAAGAATTTTAAAAAGCAGCCGAGAACACGCATATAAAGTCGTTCAATGTTAAAAGAACAAATCGGTGCAATTTCAGAAGAAATAGCATCAAAGGATAAGTTGTATTTATGCTAAGCATTTAAAAATATTCTTACTGGTTTCATACGTAATCTTATTTATTTTAGGTTGTAAATTAGGCGCAATGTTGGCCTTCAAACAGGTTCTCTTCTTTTCTACAGCTTTTTGTTCACTTGTTTTTGTCACCCGAAGATGATTTGACCAAGAATCGAAAGTGCTAGTGATACTTATGGAAAAGTGCTAGTGATACATATAGAGCTATCATTAATGTTTTTGATTTTGACACAAAAAAGATTATTACCAAAAATTGATAAAATAAACAAGGGTATAATCAAGCATTAGAATTCTGTAATGTCTAACAATGTTTGCTTTATATATATATATATATATATATATATATATATATATACCAATAATAAATGTGGCTTATCTTATCTTTACTGCAGTTTCATGGTTCATTACATGGTAATAGAAAAAGAAGAAAATATTTGTTTGAATTGCTCTGTACTCAATAATTAGACTTATTCACAAAGCATCAGTAAATTCTTTGCTTAGAAATATGTCGGCAGTCAAAAATGTGTGTATAATTTCTTAATTTATTTATTTGTATTTACTAATGGGTCATCATTTATCAAGGCCAAACGCCACTCAAGGATAAAGGGTTAATAAAGATGGATAGATTGTCAGTTGAATGATTAAGAATATTATGAGATGATTAAAAATGATGAATGGAATGAACAAAATTTGATGACTTATGAGGACGATTTATTACAAGTATTTGTTGACATTGGGTTTGAAGACGATCGTGTTGCAACCTGCAAGGAAGTAGTCCCGTGGCAACATGTTCCAAAGCTGGGAAGTTCTTCGAAAGAAACTCTATTTATGTATATTCCGTTTGATGTTAGGACCACAGAGAAAGAAAGGAAAGTTCTTTGCAGTTGTGGTAAGAAGACGAGTTCTTGCTGTAAATGTCTTATGAAGAGGAAACAGAGATTAAATTTGTTCTAAATTAATGTTTCTTTGTTTATTTTATCCGACACTTTTTCAACTTCACTGAAAATGAATTGACAGCAGACACCATCGCTGCAAAGTGTGCAAATACTCTTTTGTTTGCCTTTATGGAATTTTCATGAAGATTGACAACACATGAATGGTTTAAGTTATGAATATTCTCACAGAGGATGAATTGGGGCTATTTTTGTTTAATATTAATATAAAACTGTCATTAAGTCCTTCCTGCAATTTATCATAGTGCTTAAAAAGAGACGACGTTATAGATCATTACTGAGGAAGTCTGTTTAAGCGAGACTAAGTGTCCAATATTAATGAACTCGGATCAGACAATAGCTGAATAGAATATCAAAATCATACTTTGCTGTGAAGTTTTGTCTAGAAAAGTCTACCTTTGTAGATCATTACTGAGAAGGACTATCCATCATCATCATCATCAGTTTAATGCCCATTTTACACGCTGGCATGTGTTAGATGGCCTTAAGAAATTGACTTCCAAACTGACTTATCTCTAGCCAGGTTTTTATTTATCCCTCTTTCTCTCAAGTCCATTTTTATCATTTCCTCCCATGTTTCCCTTGCCCTCTCCTTATGAACAGGACCTGCTACCATAACTGTTCTACATCTACTGACCAAAGAACCCTCATCTATTCTTTCAAGATGGCCATACCATCGAAATCTCTCATTCTGCTCACATCTCCCTACACTGTTAAGATTTAATCTTCCTCTGAGATCATCAGAACTAAGACTGTGTTATAGACTCAGATTAGGCATCAATCGTATAATTCTCATATCATTTCTCTCCATGCAGCGCATGTCCCCAACCCTCATTGGTCACGTTTCACTTCCATACATCATCACGCTGTATACACATATCTTGATCGACAGTGGTAATACTCTGCTGGTTAGCAATGACAAAAGTTCCCTGAACTTCCTCCATCTACTCCTAACTCTTGCAATCACATTAGTACTTGCTCCACCCTGTGCTCCAATGGTATTACCAAGGTAACAAAACCTATCGCAACCTCAATAACTTTACCATCCAAATATACTTTGTTCGAACTTGAGTTCTCATCCACCGCCATTGTCTTACATTTCTTGCATATAAACTGGTTATCCTCTTTCAACCTACCAGTAATCTCATTGCACTTCTTGTATACCCAATGCTTACAAGTACCACAAAAGATTAAATTGCACCCGACCCCCTTTCCACAAATTTATCATGTAGTCTTTAATGAAAGGGGAGTCTGCTATATGTTAATCCTCCTTTTGGGGCCAACATTTACAATGCTCTCCATATACTTTTTGATGTTTATGGTAAAAAAGGGGGGACAATCGTTTTAATATATCGAAATTATACTATGCTGTGAAGTCTTGTCTAGAAAAGTCTACCTTTGTAGCTCATTACTGAGAAAGTCTTTTCAAGCTGCATTTATCATATAGTCATTTAATGGAAAGGGAGTGTGCTGTATTTTGTTTCTCATCTGGGGGTCAACATTGTGCCTAATTTGCAATTGTTATTTTTCATTTTGTTGCAAATTAAAAGATTAAAATTTACTTTATTAGCTGACCCGTGACCCGGTGTTGCCCGGGAAAGTCGATTAACCCAAGAAATTCAATGCCTAATCTTGAACGATTGAATTATTTGCTGCTTATGATTGACCAGCGCAAACACAGACCCTCACAATGTTAATGTAAAACAGCAGATGAAACAATTGATGCAATTGAAGCTGGAGTAATAACAATGTTGCAATGGATAGTTGTTGCAATCTTGTCATCTTCTTTTTTTATAAGTAAGGAGGCAAACTCACCAGCCATTGGCTCACTATTGAGATGCCCACGCATGTTTGTAAATAATGTAACAGTCTTGATGTACTTTCACAAAATATGACAATTTAATGCAATCATTGAGCTCATCAGTGGAAATTCTACGTGGAACAATAGGAAGTGTTTGTCAGAAGTCTGCTCCTTATTTAGTTATGCGATACCATCCTGAACAATTGATGCCTGCTCATGTGGTTGGTAACTAATTTCACGTGTCCATGCAATACTTCCCTAAGAAAGAAATGTGCACTAAATGCTTTTTTGTGTGCATCCTAAAGTTGTTTTCGATGAGACACGGCATATGTAGTCAACATAATGGCAAACAAATGTCTCAAATTTTCAGATATGGATGCTTCCTGTAAAGTAGCATCTCAGTGGTTAACACCCTGAAGTAGTTCATGTGCACTACATGCATCCCTGAATGTATTCATAATGTGACCATTGATAGTTTTGAGGTCATTACAGCTCTTTGGACCTCTAACATGGTATATAAGCAGTTTCAAACAATGCAAAAATGGGATGTATCCTGTTGAAAAGCTGGTGATACCAGATCAGGCTGCCCTGTGGCTCCCTGAGACGAAATTCACCTACATTGACGTTTTTTGTTTTTCTTCTTTTTTTTTTTTTTGTAAAACTTAATTATGTTCTACAAAACCAAAAACAAAAACAACAGCCCCTCTCCCTTTCTCCCTCCCCTTTTTTATTTTATTTTTAGAACTTGAAGCATAAATCTTTTACTATAATGACCAGATTCGGCATTAAATAACCCAAAAAGGGTTGATATGCCGTAAAACAAAACTACCAAACCAAAAACGATGATTAAACATTTGAAGATATAAAGAACTTGAAGCATAAAAACTTTTACTATAATGACCAGATTCGGCATTAAATAACCCAAAAAGGGTTGATATGCCGTAAAACAAAACTACCAAACCAAAAACGATGATTAAACATTTGAAGATATAAAGAACTTGAAGCATAAAAACTTTTACTATAATGACCAGATTCGGCATTAAATAACCCAAAAAGGGTTGATATGCCGTAAAACAAAACTACCAAACCAAACCTGTTGAAAAGGTTACCTGGTGAATTTGAGTTACGAAGGAGGAGATAAATATGAGCGAGTGAAAAGGTTTGCTACCTTCTTTTTAGAAGATGTTTTTGTGAGAGGCAGATGGATTGGAATAAATGTAAGAATATTTTTAAGGAGACAAAATGTAATTATTTTTTTTGTGAAACATGCATTAGGAATTGCTGTAGATTGTTAGCGGAAATTTATCACATATAAAGTTTTTGGTGTGAAGTCTATAATTGCCAAAGTTAAAAAGCGACTTCACCTTATATATCAGATTAACTTATTTATGGATCAATTTACTTATCTATGAGTTGCCTCTGGTTGTTTTCAACAGTATTTAAACTCCCTTATTTCATCGGATGTTAACTCACGTGTTTCTTCCATTAATATTCAACTGCAACTGACTTAATTTCAAATCTTTCTATGTCACATGACTGAATTAACCAATCAGCTATCTTCCTCGTATTATGGGATAGGTGAAGCTAGAGTCGAACCTTGTCAATAATACTTAAGTAACTTTTTTAATGTGGCAATTATTTCATTCTTAACTTGAAAAAACATATTACTGCCAAATGATATGTAACCCAATAAGTTCTTCATAATACTGGCCTTTTGCTAGACTATAGCTAAATAAAATATCAAAAGTTGTATTTAGAAAAGGCGTAATTGCTGAGTATCACTAAATATGTTCAAGCTACACTGAGTACCACATATGATTGGCCTTATACCATACTATAGCTTAATAAAATAGCAAAATGGTGCTTTGTTATGAAATGATAGTTAAAAAGGCCGTCTTACAGATTATCATTATAAAGAAAATGTGTTCAAAATACACTACATGCTCAATAATACTGAACTTATGCCAGACTTAAGATTAGTAAATGTGAAAATGGTTCCTTGCTTTTTAAAAAAAAATAAAGCTGACTTGCATCTAATATACAAAGTAAAGTTAGTCTCTTTCTCGAGTTATGTCATCGATAGCTTTCTTCCTACAAAATCAATATTTGATTCTGGTTCGTCAGTTCTTTTGGTGGATCGTTGCAACCTGTTGTTAGGAACAAAAAAATGCAATTCGATTTAATTCCTTCCAGAAAATACTTTGGCTGGGTTCGGAATTATTTTCATACGGCGCTATCTTTAAAAAAAAAGGATGTAACTATTAATTCGTCAATACAGATATTCTTCGCTTAGTTTGGAACAAAAAAAATTATATATTTCAGAATTTTTGAGATAAGGATCGTTAAATTGTATTTTATTTTACTATCATTATCATCTTGGGTGTTACTTTCACAATGTTTCCAAACATTTTCAGGTTCATGTTTTCAAACTAAGGAATCTTTATGTCGAACTCGAAATCGTTCTCTGCTAAGAGTAATGTTTCCGCTTTTACTGTGAAATTCCCATCTAAAAGCAATGTATTCTGAGACCAATGTATTCTGGTTATCTAAGAGCAATGTATTCTGAGACCAATGCATTCTGGTTATCTAAAAGCAATGTATTCTGAGACCAATGCATTCTGGTTATCTAAAAGCAATGTATTCTGAGACCAATGCATTCTGGTTATCTAAAAGCAATGTATTCTGAGACCAATGCATTCTGGTTATCTAAAAGCAATGTATTCTGAGACCAATGCATTCTGGTTATCTAAAAGCAATGTATTCTGAGACCAATGCATTCTGGTTATCTAAAAGCAATGTATTCTGAGACCAATGCATTCTGGTTATCTAAAAGCAATGTATTCTGAGACCAATGCATTCTGGTTATCTAAAAGCAATGTATTCTGGTTATCTAAGAGAAATTTACTCTGGTTATCTAAGAGCAATAAATATATAAATCCAACTTGATTCGGCATTACATAACCTGAAAAAGGTTGATATGCTACAAAACAAACAAACAAACCTTCTAGTATCTATTTGGGAAGAAAAATCAAAAGGAGAAATACAGTTTAGATTTTTTGAAGAATCAAATTGAATAATACGGTTGGGGATGAACTTATAGATACTAGGGCATGACATGACCAGCCGATTGATCGGATAAGGCCTCTTCAACCTCCCGTTTAGCTGAAGTGGAAGAATTGCTCAGCCACCAGGATCCTATCTTTTTTTTTTTTACTCTTCTGCATAGGGTTGCAGTCGGCAAATTCGTGGCCCTGTTGATTGTTTTTGTTCCTTCAGCCATGACTGGATAGAAATGTAAAGTAATTTTTTATTGTATATTTAGTTCGTATTGCTTGTATTGAATATTGAACCTTCAACCTCCGGAAGACTATTACTCTGAACCGATTGTTACTCAACGTCATTATCCGTTGTGCCACGGGTCCATGTGGGCAATTCTAGCAAGGATTTTGAGAATTTTAAATATAATCTAGTTTTTGATGTGTGCATATATCTATGTATTCAGAAACATATGCATGTGCGCTTACACACACATATATATATATATATATATATATATATATATATATATACACACACACACACATATATAGACACACACACATATGCATAAGTTTCTGAATACATGTATATATATATATATATATATATATATATATATATATGCATGTGTATGCATATGATATATGTGCATATATATATGTGTTTATGTATATATAGATATATATGTAAATAGCTTGAAGTGCATATTCCTCTGTACAATGCACATGTCTACCTACTTGTTGATAATCCTGAGTGCAGATCTTACCAATTATTTGTTTTCATATTGAACAATAGCAAAACCAAATTATCATCTCCATGAAAATAATACTCTTCAAAGCGATGGAGGAATCGAGAAATCATCATCAATTGTGTAGAAGTAATCAATTTCAAGAAAGAAACTTCATTAAACTTACCGGAATAAGGAATCAGAATTCCAAGTACGTTTTACCTGACTTGGAAAAGTTTAAAGAGCTCTTCATCAAAACAGCAATATCTTAAGCACATTCAGTTGGAAACTTTATTCTTATTCTTATTATTTGGCGTATTTTAAATATGATAAAATAACAAAAGCAAAAAATACAAATAAGGATTTTTAAAAAAAGTTATTGTTTTAAATAATAATAATAAAAAGAATGCAATATGAAAACTATAAGGAATTACTTCTGCTTTGTTTCAGAAATTTTTAGATGAGGATTGGTAGTTTGGAATATTTAGACTACTATTCTCATCTAGGATGTTATTCTCACACCGTTTTCGGACACCTGGGCACGTGATGCAACAGCTAAAGGTGTTAAGTAGCAATCGGTTCTAAGCGACAGGTGATACTAGAGGATGAAATAAAAAACTTTTACCCGGTCATGGATGATGGAATGAGAACAATCTACCCTCGTGGATTGAATAAATGTTTCAATTCAAATTCTATATAGATTCTCGAGTTTGACAGGATGCACCTGACAAAGGTTGGAGGTTACATCGGCCGAAACGTTGTGCAAATAGCATCCAAGATGAGAATAGTAGTCTGAATAATCCAAATACTTCTGCTTGTTAATTTAATATATATTTATTTTATTATTGGTAGCATTATGTATATACTTTTTTACTATTATATATACAATTATATTATCAAATAATATATTACATAGTTTTCAGTATTTACTTTAACAGTGCTCAATACATGAATAGAGCTTAGTAGTAGTATTAAAATATGCTTATGGCAAGTAAGCTACACAGAAACTTTGTTTCATTCCCGAAGGAAATCATCAGGCTAATGTCATGAATTTACATTTTATGATTGTTTTTCTAGTTAAGTAGTGCCTACTCTAGCTTTCGACCAATAAGTCCTTGATTTTATTACCCCCTAGCTACCTATTCATTTCCATCAGTTTACTCCCTTTGTTTGAAAGAGATTTTAGTGCTCTCCACTTCTAAGTGAGTCAAACAAGCAAGGTGAGCATACAATGACATAGGAAAACTAAAACATTTCGTATGTCATTGTTCTATTGTTAACTATGGCCGTTTGAGATTTAGTTTACACTATAATATAGGAGACTTCAGATTTATATTTTTAGCACTACATCGGCTTTTTATTTAAGTGCATTAGTTTTTTATTAGTTATCTCAAAATAAAGTTTATTCTGTATCTACAGTGACTATTTCGCTTCTACAATCAAGTAATTTTGTACATCTTTAAATTTAACATTTCTAGTTTCTCACTCAAACATAATCTACACAAATTATCTAAATATCTACATGTCATAGCCCATCTTCATATTTACCATCCACTCTCTTTAAGTTCCCAATAGTGGTTTGATAATGATGTAATCGTTTTTGTTATTGGATGTGTTTTTGTGGTTATAATATCTTTTTTTAATTTCTAGTGCACTTCCCCATATAATATGTTTTGTTATTTGAGTTTTCATTGGAATATATTATGATTAGGTAGATTATGCGTTATGCTGTACAGTTATTTTATAAGGGGCAATGTACTCTTATTTTAAAGTTAGATTTTTTCTTATTTGCATTTGGGTTATTACTATTTCTATCAGAGTCATTACTATTGATTTTATTTGATGATTATTATCATTTTATTATTATTGTTATATTTGTCACATTTCCTTCAAATTTTATTTTTATTTTCCACTTTACTACTGTCATTTAATATTTTATTATTATGAGGTTTGATTATCATTTATAAATTCTTACCGCAACTGTTAGACAGTTTTAAGTCATTTGTATTGACTATTTTATGTAAAGGACTAGTTATGGGAAAATATTTATCAATAACATTTACGAATTTCTTCCCTAGTTTAGTTTTCAGCATCTGGTTATATGGTGGTGTAAACCAAATTATATTTCTCTTTCTTCTATTTTTGTTATCTTGTTTTTATATTTAATTACAATATTATACCTGCTGTTTTGATAGATGTGTTATAAACGTTACTTAAATTTTTAAATACCTTTTCATTGATAGAGTTATTAGAAAGCCTGCATTTAATAGAACTAGGAATATGTTTAATTGATGGGGGTGGTTGAACTTTAGGTTCACCTATATTGGGTTAAAATTATCTTTTAAATATGGCTCATATGTATTTTTATCTAAGTTGAAAGTGTCATCTAAAAAGTTTGTTATTTTTATGTTTGCTAATAATTCGACTCTTAGACCTTATTTTTTCATCACCATATATGTTTTTACCATTTACATTATTAGAGTTCCTGATTATAGCTAATTCATCATCTCTATATAGGCCAATATAGCTGTTTAAAATATATATTTATCAGTGTGTACAGAATATATAGATCTGATGCCTTTGCAGAGTCTAGGGCCCTCATCACCAAATCGAAAGAATTCGTCCTTCCGATCTTTATCCATTGATCATAACCCATTTCTACACTGTTTGATGATGTAGATTTCATCATTAGATACGTCTTTTACATCTCTGAATGTTAAAAAGTTCTTCAGCTATTGATGAATAAAAATCTATGATGTGGACGATTAAGAAAGTATATTAATTTTTATTTCGCAGTTTTACCCCAGGCTTTGCCTCCCCTCTTTGGGGAGGAGTAGGTTTGTTGCTTGCTGTCTGAGGCGCCTCTACCGGGGAATGCCGACGGGGCTGCCCAGGCAATTTTTAAATAGCCAGAGTTCTCACCTCTCGAGCGCTGGCTTATCTAATCCCACTTTCCCGACCTTGTGTCACATCTTACCTTGTGGAAGGTAGATAAATAAAAAGGCTTTCGACTTTGCATATATTTTGACTTTGCATATATACAACAAACATTGTTTGATTTTGTAAGTGGATATTGATGAAATATATGTAAAAATGAAGAAAATTGGTGAAAAATTGTTTTATGAAATGAGTTGAGATCTTGTTTTTGATTGTTCGGTTTAATAGTTAGTTGGTATATTGGTTAATTATTTGTTTGATTCATTGGTTAATTATTTGTTTGATTCATTGGTTAATTATTTGTTTGATTCATTGGTTAATTATTTGTTTGATTCATTGGTTAATAATCTGTTGTTTGTTTTGTAAATTGTTTGTGTACATAGTTGGTGATTTTACTGGTTGGTTGGTTGGTTGGTTGGTTGGTTGGTTAATTCTTCTTGATTGGATCCTTTTTATATTAACATGCAGGTTTGAGGGGCATCATCCACATTGGTGGGCCCCGTCCAGGTAGCTGTCTAGCTACATGCTTAGAAATATCCATGAAAGTTTTGCAGCAAAATTGGTTAATTGATTGTTTAAATAGGTATTTGCTTTATTAGTTAGTTTATTGTTTCATTGATTAATTTATTGTCTGGTTAAATAATTGGTTAGTTCGTGTAGGTGGTTAATTGATTGTTTGGTTAAATCGTTGGTTGGTCCATTGGGTGGTTAATTGATTGTTTGGTTAAATCGTTGGTTAGTCCATTGGGTGGTTGATTGATTGTTTGGTTAAATCGTTGTTTGGTCCATTGGGTGGTTAATTGATTGTTTGGTTAAATCGTTGTTTGGTCCATTGGGTGGTTAATTGATTGTTTGGTTAAATCGTTGGTTAGTCCATTGGGTGGTTAATTGATTGTTTGGTTAAATCGTTGGTTAGTCCATTGGGTGGTTGATTGTTTGGTTAAATCGTAGGTTGGCCCATTGGGTAGTTAATTGATTGTTTGGTTAAATAGTTTGTGGTTAATTGATTGGCCAGCTGAATAGTTGGTTTGTTCATTGGGTGGTTAATTGATTATTTGGTTAAATAGATTGTGGTACATTGATAGTTTGGTTAAATAGAGGGTTGATTTGTTGGTTGGTTAATTGATTGCTTGGTTAAACGGTTGATTACTTGATTGTTCGGTTAAATAGTTGGTTCATTGGTTGATTCATTGTTTGGTTAAATAGTTGTTTGATGTTTTTGATTGGTTAATTGTTTTGGTAAATAGTTGATTGGTTAATTTTCTAGGCAAATGGATTATTTGTTTATTGGTTGGATCAAATGTAGTTGTTTGATTGATTAGTTGGATCGACAACAGTTGGTGCGATGTTCGGATAGAAGTCGCTGAGCGTGTATCTACTTCTCGCGGCATATCGAGAGCTTATTTTCAAAACCTTAGAGTAAATCCTCCTTCAGCAGTTAACAGTAATAAAAACTTTAAGCATGTATATATATATATGTCCGCTTCTCTCAGCAAATGGATTAAAGCAAAAAAGAAAGACATATAAAAAAAAAAGGGGGGAAGGCAACAAAGATGATAGATTAGATGCGATTAAAATAGAATAAAAGACGGAAATATTAAAGGAAGAAAGAAAACGAAAGAAACGTTTCCGAAGATAGAGACAAGAACGAAAGTATCAAGTTCATATTCTCAATTTCCTTATGCAAGTTTTATAGATGTTATTGTGAGTATGATTTACGTTGGGTTGAAGAATGTGGACGATTTACATTCACAATAGACATCTATACCCGAGTTTAAAGTTCCTTTGTGTTGTTCTTTATCAGCTTGGGAGGGTATTATGATGGGCGGCAGTGATGGCATTTTAACTGCTGCGTTTCCTCAACTTGCAAGATCATGTACATCAGAACCATGACAAAGGCGTTGTTGTTGTTGTTATTATTACTTTCCTAATAACAACAACAACAATAACAACAATAGTGTTACCTATTATGCTACAATCTTGTGTACAATGGTTCAGTTAACTTTGAAGCATTGCTGAAATAGATGCCGCCAGTAAATTGTGGAGATGCCAGCACCATTTACATTCATATCGAGTTACCTTCTTGTAGTTATTATTTTTTCTTCTTGTACACTTGCTTTCTGATATGTTTCTGTTATTTTAATAGCGATTGCTCTGATTTTAATCGTTCTTCTCATATCATCATCACTTTTTTTTTCCTTTGTGGTGAATGCTGTCTCTCTTTGTGTAAGCTGAAAGAATTACTCAGACATAGGTTTGCGAAAATAAATTGATATCTTTTGTATGGCCTCCTCAAAGTCTATTTTCGCTTTTCTGTTTTCAGGCTAAGATAGTAACTAGGAAAGCGCAGATTTCGACGTCTGATTTGTTTGGTGTCAGAGAGAAAAGAGACCAATTCTAATTGTGTCCTCTTCTATTTTCTATGCTCTGAATACGATTACTTAACCTTTTAAATATGATTTTTATTTTGTTTGTGCACTCTGTGATGTGCATGTTCTTATTCAATATTGATTTATTTTCCACTTGCATCTGCATCAGTCTGCCACAAGACTGTAGACTTTGAGCGCTTTCTCAGTGCATTCAGGTTTTATAATTGTTGCCAATAAGTGTTTGACTAGATAAGAATTATTAAAAAAATTTTTTTTTTAACGTAGTTCACCCCAAACAAGGCAAGTTGCCACTGTAGATGTAAGGGGTTACTGCAAATTAGGGTAAAAGTTTATGGGGTCATCCTAAATTGAGAACTGTGCAGCGAGATGCTTGTTCACTTTAGTTTCATTTCTTTGGCCTAATATTTTCATCAATGTCATTACCTCCACCAAGGAGGTTATGTTTTTGATCGAGTTTATATGTTGGTTTAGCACTATGTTTGTTTGTTTGTATACAGCCTCATGCCATCTCGCTTGACCAATCGTCATCAAACTTGGTCAAAATATTGGTCATGGTCTAACTTAGAACTGATTTAATTTTGGGATATCTAGGTCAAAGTTACAAAAAAGGTGAAAGTTCACTTTGAGTAAATTAACTCATAGAGATTCGCTACTTGGTCTATATTGTAGCCAATGCAGTCCCGCATCTTATATGACCTAAATGTTGAAAAGTTTGGTCTCGGTCAAAATTTTCCAGAATTTCCACTTTCAATTTTTCAAAATTTGATGTATCGATCTGATGCTCTTTGATAACAGTAACCACCATGCAAAATTTCAGTCTGATCAGATAAACAGGTTTTGTGTTATCAACGTTTCCATGGTATAACTTTGGGAATACTTCATACAATATGGAAAAGTAAGATTTAGATAAGACTTTGGCCCATCTTTATGTTGTCAGGCAGAGGTATGCAGTCTCATGACTGACTTATGTTCTTGTTTCTATTTCTTCTTTTATGTTTTGGCCGATGTGTTCTCCAGCCTTCTTCAGGTGTATTGTTTATTTACAGTGATCTTTTACTATATTTGTTGTTACTGATTATTTCTTACATACTGAACTGTTGATTTTTACTTATTTTTAGATTAAATTCGTATGAATCAGCATGGTAAGAGTTTTTTGAGTGGCTTGATACTGTTGTTGCCATTGGTTTCTATGATTCTTTCAGGTATTTACACAAGGGACTGCGTGAAGTTTGCCAACATCCATAAGTGAAAATAGTGTCATGGAATTGACTGGATTTGAACTTGGCACACCCAGGTCGTCAGTCTGAATCGTTATCCACTTCATCACTGCCACCTTCCTTTAGATTAATGTGCATTCATGTAGAACACGAAATGAACGTTATCATAACCCATTGCATTTAGATTGTTTTTTTTTTATCTTTGATGTTTAACCGATAGTTCTTAATATTGTATTCACATCTTTATTAGGTTGGTTGATAATGTTAGAACACTCTAGCATATGGGGGTTCTCTTTCAAGCATCTTATTCTCAAGTGTTGGTCTCTTATTAATTATTATTGTTTTACTCACATGTGCTGCTGAGCAACCTATATTCATATGTGATGATAAGCTGATTCCTCTATATCACATCTAATTACAGTTTTTTTTTTATGTTCTTCCAGACTTATTTTAGGTCAACTAGTTTCTCTGTTGTAATCCTTGCCATAACTGCACAGAATAGAATAAATACAGTTTTTTTTTTTTTTACCATATTTTCCCATGTTCGGTTTTAGTTAAAAAAGACATCGTCCTATTTGGTATAATGGTTAGAATATTTGCTAATGAGTCAGGAGACTAGGGTTCAATCCTCGGCCGAGTCATACTAAAGACTCATAAGACGGTACTTGATGCATCCTTGATAAACACTCAGTATTATAAGGTAAGAATCAAGGGTAAGTGGAGTAATCCTACATTTTGGTGTAGTAGCCAATGAAAACAGAGCCTTTGATTCGCTTTATTTTTAAAAAAAAATTTCAAAGTTGAACATTTTCTGAATAATGTCCTCGAAATGTACATTATGAGAACATTTACGTTCTTATAACAGATAAATAAATAAAGAGGGATAAATAAAGTTCTGGCCAGAGATAGGTTTGTTTGGAATCAATTTCTAAAAGCCATCATGCCAGCATGTAAAACCAACGGTTAATCGAATATGATGATGTCATGCTTCACGCAATTGCTTCTCTCACGCTATACATAAGTGTTAATTAATGTTAACAATAAACAGATATAAGTACATAATGATACACAAATATGCAACACCAATCATATTTGAATATGGAAAAACGTCACTGTTAATAGACACTATGACTGAAGAAGGCACATCAGCCGAAACATCAAGGTTAATGAGGGCAATAGTCTAACGAGAAAGAATGTAAACAAGAACATAAGTCAGTCGTGAAACCTGCATACCTCTGCCTGACAACGTAAAGATAGACTAAAGTCTTATTTGGGCCTTACTTCTCCATATTGTATGAAGTATTTCTAAAGTTATCCCATGGAAACATTGATAACTCAAAAACTATTTATCTGATCGGACTGAAATTTTGCACAGTGGTTACTGTTATCAAAGAGCATCAGATCGATACATCAACTTTTGAAAAATCGAAAGTTGAAATTCTGTCAAAATTTCAATCGTCACCAAACTTTTCAACATCAACATAAGATGCAGGACTTCATTGGCTACAAAATGGGCCAAGTAGCGAGTCTTGTTTTAAGATAATTTGTCTGGTTTACTTACTCTGCAATCTTTACTATTGGGTAACCTTTTTTTTTTTTACTAATAAGTCACCACCTAACAAGGCCAAAAGCCATCCGAAGATAAGGTGTAATAATAGAGTGACACAGTTTATTTTATTACATGTATTTATTGGATTTGAAGATGGACATGTTGTAGCATGCCAACAGAGAAGCAGTCCTGTGGAATGTGTTCCACAAATGTGAATTCTTGGAAAGAAACTCTGTTTACGGAAATTTTGTCGGATGCTAGACACACGGACGAAAAAAGGAAAGTTATTTTCAGTTTTGGTAGGGAGACGAGTTCTTGCTATGAATGTCTTACAAGGATGAACCAAAGATTTGAGCTCAGCCAAGCACCTTCAATGGAAATAGCGACAGAGTAGAAAAAGACTAACAATGTCTCTTCTGTGAAGAAGGGGCTTTAGTGAACAGAAGAAATCTTCCCTCACTATATTGTAAAGTCAATTTTGTACTCTGTCAAGGTAAGAAAGAGTGTTTATGAGTGGCACCTCCCCAGATGGGGTAGCAGTTCCATCATCTTTCTTCTCTCCACCTCCTGCTGACTTTTTGATGGCTCTCTCATGTTTCCTTCTTTTTATTTATTCTTTTTATCCACCAATTGTCTTTGGTAATTCTAACACCCACCCATATAACTCCTACACCAACCCTCGTCATTGAAGCCCCTCCAGTTTATCTCTTTTCAAAGAACAAAAAAACTCTACTGCTTTCTTTCTTCTTTTTTCAATCTTTAGTAGTTTCTTTGTTTTTATCTTCAGTGAGGATTTATTATCATGGCCCCTCGAGACGGATTCTTCAGTTAACTTATGTTGCATATATTCTTTTGATGATTTGAAACCTATGAGAAGATCTGAGATAAATAGGTTTTAATGTTCAAATATGTATCTGAAGTAGTATATATATATATATATATATATATATATATATATGAAAAAGAGGAAAACCAAAAATTGTGTATATGTTCAATGACATTTCGTCTTTATTCAAAGACTCTCAAGATGAGAATAAAGACGAAACCTTAATGAATATCTAAACAATAGAGTTGATTGTAATAAGTGATCGAGAGTAACCTCCCTTATTTTATGATTACCTCCCTTTTGGAGAACTCTTTATTTAGAAATATTTATTATTATTACCTACAAATATCGATGTTTCATGCTTATGCAATCTTCAGTGTAGGGAATGTTAATATATATATATATATATATATATATATATATATATATATATATATATATGTATATATGTATATTAGCTGTATCTACCAGCTGGTCTTTTGGCCGGGATCAAAGTGTAGTATCTGTTCCAATGGATATTGCACCCCATAGACTGGTATCGTCTTGGCCTTCGGGCTAGATTTACGCCGGTCTATGGGACGGTCCTGTGCAGTTCTAGGAGGTCCACCCTCCCAGGCTTTGCCTCCCCTCTTTGGGGAGGAGTAAATTTATTGCTTACTGCCTGAGGCGGCCCTACCAGGGAATGCCGACGGGGCTGCCCAGGCAATTTTTAAATGGCCGGAGTGCTCACCTTCTCGGGCGCTGGCTTTTCAAATGCCACTTTCCCGACCTTGTGTCAGATCTTACCTTGTTGGAAGAAGATAAATAAAACTAGCTGTATCTACCTGGTGCTGCCTGGTATGCAGTGTAGTCATTTTTTGCTTTTAATTTTCATTTGTTTTTCGAAGTTATACCGAAAAAGAAATAAAATTTTACTTGTAGTGAAGGAACTCTTTTTATATTCTTTAAAAAATGAATTATCCCCCTTGACGATTTAGATTTTATTTTCGGTTATAATTGAAAAATGTTCCCATATTACCAGTTGTCTGGACAGACTAGGTAATTTTAAAAATAAACTCTTACAAAATACATTATTATTGTGCCAATAACATGGTACTTCAATAATGGATGAAAATTGGCTAGTCAGAATCAAAGTTGGATATGTTAGCTTAAATGCTATTTAGGTCCAACATGTAAAATCGCCTAAGATAATGTTATATGTTAGCTTTGTTGTTATTATTTAAATGGAGTTCAGAGAGTAAGGGGGGGGGGATAACTTAGCTAAATCTCACAGTGGTGCTCGTTAATGTTTAGTTTGTTCATTAACCGAAATTTTATTTGTAAACCGATGCAACTTTTGTTCATAAAGCTAGATGTTTGTTAAGCAAGGTTTGACTGTATCTGTCAGAAACATATATTTGCTTTATAATGCAATGCCTGCTGAAAAGACTATCATGGTAAGTAAGGTCATAGCTAAAATCCTTTTCAGATATAAGTAGCAGGTTGTTGGGGGGGTTGGTGGGGACTATGGCTAAGGTAGTGAGGGTTGAATCGAATGTCTATCTCTCATCCACTCAAGTTATGACATCAAGAAAGTCATTCAGTTGCAAGAAATATTTAACCTTTGACCTTTCTTGAAATAATGATGCCTTTGTGTCGTTTGCTTCTCGCTTGGAATCTGTGACACATAAGGATGTCATTTAGGTAGATTCCACCAATTCTGTTACACGCACACACATACCTCTCTCGCTTTGTATTATCTGGAGTATTGTTAGAATTTTATCGCTTGTTAACTCTTGAAGACATTATAATGATTTTCAAATAACTTACTAAGTGATATCCTAGCAAGCATAGTATGTGTGTGCCTGTTTTATAAACGGTTGTGTACTTTTGAGTCAACTCTGAATTAAGCTGGTCATTAACCCTTTTGTCCAATTCATTACATTGTCATGTTTGTACCAAACTAACTCAAGTGATGTGATGATTTTACTTCCGGCATATCAACCTTCGTTTTTTCATTTTTATTTTTTTTATTTAATGCCAAAACACAATGCCTATTTTTATATCATACACCAGATGTTAATCGAATAAATACGCTCAAACACAAGGTTAAGAAATAAAGTAGATATCTTTTTATTGTCACTCTTACACTACACAACACAACAAATGCAAATACAAAATATTTATAGTCCTTTTCAGATTCAGTTTGAGTTTTTCCATATCTGTACTACACTATTTTTCCTGTTGGTTTAAAAATTTCAAAATAAAACTTTAAAAGTCCTCCTTTTTTCTGATAGAACTTGAACTTCCTTTGCATCTTGTCCATAATTTTGTTAATACCGCATAGATCAATGCAGAATTCATTGCTCATCAACAATATGTTGTATCGTGCTCCAACACTTAATAGAAATACATAAACAACATGAACACAAGGTTAGGAAATACTCTCTCTATATATTTTTATTCTCTAAATACTAGTTATGGTCCTTTTTATTAGTAGTGTTAGCACTCCACAACACTATTGTAAAAGATTTTTTAGATACCATTAATTGAACATAAGTTGCTATTTTACTTATATCTAGACGTTAGTTGCTGTTACATACTTTTCCCAGCTACATGAACCAACGGCCAATGACTGAAGTCAAGGAGAAGCTTCCTTAGCCATGTTCAGTCCCTAACAACATCTCAGGAAGAGATAAGACCACAGCTGTAGACCAGAGTGATAGAGAATGTTCTCTCTTCTATTGGCATGTGAATCCTCCCTTCTAAAGCCCTTTCTTCTGACTAGGAAGCACTATGGGTCCAGTGAAAGATACTCAAACACTTTAGAACAGGAATGGGGCAATCAAAAGTTTCTATGGCCAGATGGGGCTACAAAACCAACACAACCATCCAATGCGTTATCTGCCTTTTACTATCCAACAAATGCAGCTTGAAAGATCTTGCAGGACTGCATAAAGAAGTAGGAAACTATCGTATGACCACATGCTTCAAAGACACGCAAAGAAGAAGAGGTGATATTAATGCATAATTCGATTATAATAGATCTAATAGGATTTGAATTTTGTGTAACCAGTTTCATAGTTTGCAATGGTATCCATTACACCAATGCCACACCACACAAGTGATGTGAAATTTTTGATGTAGACTATAGAATTATCAAGCAGAGTTCAAATTCGGTCAGATTTAATAGATTAATTCATGACTTGATATTAGTGTGAAATGTTTTAACCTCTAGTCCCCTTCTTAGCTATTTGTAAAACATTTCCCCTTCAGTGAACAAGGATAAGTGTGTTTTGTGATTCTATCCAAAGATATTTATGCAAATGTCATCAGCATAGATGAACCGCTCAGTGTTCTGGCTCATTGGTTTGGTCATTAGTGTAGATTTTGTACAGTAATGGAGCCAGCACACTACCTTGAGGTAATCCATTCTTTTGTCGGTGCCAGCGACTTTGTTGTTAAGAGTAACATAAAAGCACTTGTCTTTTAAGATGGCTCCGATTAGGTCTGTGAGTGCCAGGTCTTTTGTCAGCTCCAAGATCTTTTTCAGGAGGAGACGCTGATTTACGGTGTCATATGCAGCAGACAGATAAACAAAGACAGCTCCCGTTACCAGTCCTTTCTGAAACCAATCTTCGATGGGCTGAGTGAGATTCAGGAGTTGGGTAGTTGTGGATTTTCCAGTCCGGTGAATGATGGCTGGTTCAGCAACAGAGGTCAATCTGTTGAGGATTAGGCGCTCGAACAGCTTAAGCAAGTAACGTAACAGGGAGATTGGGTGAAAACTCTTTGCATGTGCTGAATCTTTGCCAGGTTTGAGAAGAGCGATGATTTTGGTTTTTCTCCAGATCTTTGGGATCTTTCTTATTAACATAAAGTTGTTCATCAACTGAAGGATCCATTTTCGTGTCAAAGGTTCAAAGTGCTTGATCTCTTCTCTGAAAATATAATCTAGGCTGATGGCTTTACCAGCCTTAAGGGAACTGATGCTGATATCGAGCTCTTTAAGTAAGAATAGTTCAGTCATTCCAGTGCTCTGGTAATACTAAAGTCGGTCTATGTTTGGTCTTTGCTGTTTGGTAATGCACTTTCTATTGAGCAACAACTGATGTGCAATTTGATTGGCAGTGATGATGTACTGCTATTGCATTGAAGTTGATGGATCGTTGTTGATTTTATGGATTAGACTCCATGTCTTTTTTACTGTTCTTCGTCTTATCAGTTTTCTCCAACAGATTTTGCCATTTCCGTTGTCAGTTTTCTGATAGAGACGTCATGAGTCTCTCGACGACTTCGATGATACTTTCAGCAAAGGAGTCAGATTCATAGAGCTGTTGGTATTGCTCATATAATTTGCTGCTTTCGCCATCGAGTCCAAATATGTATTGAGTGTGGAAGCCTCTTGGGATGTTCTTCCGGGCTGCTTGGCACACAACCTGGTTAAACTGTCATAGTTTTTTGGGGTCTGCTGGGAGATGGGCAATATTCCTTTCAAGATCCTCTTGAAAGCCAGGCCAGTTCGCTTTCTCAAAATTAGATTCTTCTTCGAAATGGAACTGTGGCTGGGGTGATTTCAGCATTGACTGTGATGCCAATGGGACGGTGTTGTGTTTTGGGGAGTGGTTCCAGGACCAGCTTTTTGCTCAATCTGGTGATACTCTGGCTGGCAAATGCTGGTATATAACCTCTCCACGAACAAGACATTGGCCAAACCTCCCCGTTCTACGCCATGGATATTGGGCTCCTTGCAGCCCCAGACTAATTGGCTAGAGATCTTGGAGTCCTAGAGGTGTAGGGCCCACTGGTATGTGGACACGTCCCGACACTCATCAATCTAATGCTTGGTCACAGGGCATGTGGCAAATTCTATCTTTGAACGGCCTGTCACAACCTGGGTGACAGTAGTGTATGTGGCAGCTCATAAGTAATATGTGACATTGGTGCATGCTCAAGCGGAAACCACATCAGTGAGATGGGAACGGTGGAGGTCTTGGACTGCCAAGAGTGTCAAGTAAGTGAAGCATCCAGCCGTAAAATTGCCTTACAAACTATGTCTAGTCGAAATACGACTAGACAATCAGGCCCTGCCCTCATCAAAGGATTAATTGTGGCCTGATTCAATAAATAAACTGGAGATGATGACGATGGAACATGCTGCAAAGATAAAATGGAAAAAATTGCTAGTCAAAATCAAATATTGATTTGTCAAAATCTCTGGACGTGTGAAATTGCACATGGGACCCAACTCATCTCCTAGACTAAATGGTTGAACTGATATGATAATGATAATAATAATAATAATAATAATGATAATAATAATAATAAGAAGAAGAAGAAGAAGAAAATATCATGACTGATGTCCTTTATCGCATTCTTGTAAATACTTTTGCATCTTTATTCCTTAAATTCGAAAAATGGGCTTCTATCATTTTACGGAAATTTGTCTTGGGAGGCCCACATGGGAGCTTGGTATCACCCATTCACCTACCCTGCTGTTCCTCACTTAACTGCCGACAAGTGCATGTAATAAGAACCAGTGGATGAAGGAAAGGCGATGATGATGAATAACTTTTTACCTCCACCTTCCCAACCCCCAACTGCATCTCTGTAGGAATTCAAGGAGAGGGCTTGTTAGAGTGATGGATGAAAAGTAATCTGATACTCGTTGAGTGGTGCAGGAAGACTCCACCGCCGATGAAAGGCTCCTCTGCTGATATATTAAGTATGCAACAGCTTCTTGCCTCTCTCTTCGAAAAACAAAACGTCACCTTGTTCTGAACAATTAGTTTGATTACACAATCCTGCTTTATGGCGTTGTAACTTCATTTTTATCTCATGGGCTTCAGAAAAAGAAAGGTTTTATTGTTTCCACGTCAAAATTGGCTACCACCTCCTCTTATCTTTTGCTGACTTGCATATTTGGAATCTACAAGACACATTGTAAGGACATATTGGCACCATTTGTGTGTGTGGGTGTGCATCTCTATATAAAATTAGATATGTGTATATTTCTATGTAAAGGATTCACGCCTAAACTAATTAACCAATCCTTATTTATTTTGGAACACTGCTGCTAGGCATAGGGGTGAGTAATGTTGGCTATATTTAGTTCAATAGGTTTTATGCAAGGGGGTAAAGAGGGAGTGTAAGCCCTTTGTAAAAATTCAAATTCCATTGATTTTTGTGAAATTTTAACAATCGGTATTATTAATTAATAAATATTCACAAAATTTCAGTTTTTTTTTAAATATTTTATAAGGTTTTTATAGAGTATAATACAGGCACAACCTCCTATTTGAAAATTAAAATATTTCAGATTTGCATTAAATTTGATCTATAGTGATTAGACACTAATTAAGCAAGATTCTCTGAATTTCATATATATATATATATATATATATATATATATATATATATATATATCTTTGTTACACGGTTTGAATTTATTAAACTTGTAAAGGATTTGACTTAACATTTGTTTTATTATCATTTTCTCTTGTATAATAATTTTCTATCCCCAATATTGAGCATATTTTTATTGTATTACCAATTAATATAAAATAATTATTTTATAATACTTGAAAAACAATTATATATATATATATATATATATATATATATATATATATATATATATTCAATAATAAAAATATTTAAATATTATCTACATACATATACGTTTCATCCTTCCAGAATCATCAGTGTAGCAATAACCATTCATTCCAGTCACACGATTCGAACCCCAGAACAATAGTCATATTTAACTCCAAATCAGCAAAATCCGAGTACGCTAACCAATGAGGCTAACGTAAATTGCTACAGACAAGATGAGAAATAAATCCTATATATATGTCAAGGGAGCCGGCAGCTATAGTCGGCCATCATAACAGTCTTCAACAGTGAGGAACATATATATATATATATATATATATATATATATATATATATATATATATATATATATATTAATACTACTTAGCTATTGTTCAACCATTTCAAGCAAGGCTTTATCTTCAACAATACTCAAAAAATAACCCATAATGTATCTTTATATTTAAGATACAAAAAATGAACAAAATTAATCAGTTTAAACCGAGAAACTCACGTGATATTTATTTTTCATCAACAATCAGCTGTTTTGACGTATTTTCAGTGTAGCTAGATGTGGCAATTTTTAAAAAACTGAGATATGAAACCTGAGCGCTTGGTCAGCCGTTGGGATCTCTTACCCCTACACTATTGCCCATGCTGTGAAGTAAACGAAATTATAACGTTTATGCGTGTACATTTGCATTAGCGGCTGCCTAGAGCGCTCAATTCTTTTACGAATTAACGCAGGAAATGAAAGAATTGTAACCGTTTTGTTCTTCATCAACAGTATAAATTTGTCATTTCTCACTATGCAAGATTCTTTTCAGATGTCTTTCACTGATGTTTTATCTCTAAGTGGCGAGAAATTCAACAGCTCATTCAAGAAAAGAAGAAAAGAAATTCCCCCCTCCCGTTCTGCTACTACCCTCACCTCCACCCCACACATACATTCTTCCTAACTCCTGTCTTTACTTCTTTCTACCTTAACGAACCATCCTCTTTCACCCGATAACTACTCCCACTCAAACCAAACCATGCGATTCCTTTTTTTTTCTGTTAATTGTTAGTATGTGTTGGGTTAGGCGAAGGGTGACTAAAAAAAAAAAAATGATGGTATTTCCTCTCGTCTCAGATGTTAACACCCCCCCCCCCCACCCACCTCTCCTCCGCCAAATAAAACAATGATGATAAAAAAAAAAATGAGGTAGTTTCTCGTAAGGTAAAACTTGCACTGATGAATCTAATCCTGTGGTGAACGGCATGACAATTAATACTCCGTAAAGGCTGTTGAATATTATGTTAACATACTTATTATTATGCATTCTGTCTGTCTCTCATTCTCCTTCCGCCCTAACCCTAACCCGGTTTCGTTTTTTTCCGCTTGAATCTTGATGCAGGTGATTATCATCCGACACATGTTGGTCTCATTTGCCTGTTTGTACCTCTTAAATAGTTGGTAAATATTGTAGCGCTTCGCCGCCTGCAATACAACACCGATACAATCGTTAATGCCGACGATTAAAGGCTTCATGTTGTCATACTGCCGATCTGTTATTTTAATAATGGATATTAATAGACTCATTCATACCTAGCGACCTACCATATTTTGCATTACTTAACACCTGCTTTTATATATATCCAAATTAAATCAGCATCATCATCATCGGTTCAATGTCCGTTTTACACATTGGCATGTATATATTCAAATTAAATCATCATCATCATCGGTTTAACGTCCATTTTACACGATGGTATGTGTTCAATAGCTTTTAGAAATAAACTTCCAAACTAACCTATCTCTGGCCAGTTGTTTATTTATCCCTCTTTCTCTCAAGTCGAACTTTTCTACATCTACCAAACTAAGAGCCATCATCCATTCTTTCAACTTACCGTCGAAATCTCCCGTGATATTTCAATCTTACATGTTATAAAATGACGCAAAAACTTCTACAAAAACCGAATTCAAGATGGCCGAAATAAAGGTCCCATGTGGCATATTATCATTGAGCGTTGTCTGGGCCCATAACCTTTGATAGTAAAATATAAATTCACGGATATATCAAATCAAAACATATCTTGTTTTATGTGGACTTGATATTCCAGACTGGAGAATAAATTCAATAAAAAGGAATACACATATTTTAATGTAACACACGCATGAGGCGATCCTTTTATTTAGATTAGGGAGTCTAGCCAAAAGTAGCCCCCTACAGAAATTTACAACAGAGAAAAGGAACTAAGAGCAGATAACTCTTAATTCCCAAAACAAGGGATATCTGATTCCTGTACAAATATGGAACAAACGAGATAACTGTTAGCAGTTTAGAGAAATTGATAACTTCAACATGTTTATCCTTCTTTCTCTCAAGTCCAACTGTTCTACATCTACTAACCCAAGAGCCGTCATCCATTCTTTCAACTTGACCATACCGTTGAAATCTGTTCTGCACATATCTCCCTCTACTGTCCGGATTCAATCTTCCTCTGAGGTCATCAGATCTAAGCCTTTAACACTCACATTCCACATCCATCGTATCATTCTCATATAATTTCTCTTCATGCAGCGCATGTCCTCAACCCTCATTAACCAGGTTTCACTTTGGTACATCATCACACTGCATGCACATATCAACATTCAAGGTATGAATATGTATTTTTTATGCTTTTTGATGGACACTCATGTTAGCATAGTTAGTTTCATTATTAATAAAGCGGTTAATTTATCTACAAAGCTGTGTACATGGAAAATATATTTATATATAAACTAGTCTACGTGTGATATTTGTGGCATTTTGATTTCATTAAGAATGGCTTATCAGATATATCACAGTTTATGAATTTTCAAAACAAATGGTGGTAGCGGTTATGACTCAATGGGTAAATTCAATTTCTTCAGTAATCTACTTTTGATTTCATTGCACCGGAGGATTGACCCTCAAAAAGCCCAAACTTAAATATCATGGATTACTGTGTTTGGAGCTTGTTATTAGCAGAAATGTTGATCCAACATAGACTCTGTTGATGATTTGAAAACGTGCTTGGGATGATATCTCATAGATTACTCTTCAATATACCATGCAAGCTTGGATTTCTAGGTTAAGATGCTGCTATGAAGTGCACGGACGACATCTGTGAGTGTATTATACTATCAATCTTTGAGAAACTTCATAAAAGTTATTCTTTGTAAGAATAAATTATTGTTTGACACATTTCCTGCTTTTCTAGCTACCACTTTGTAAAAAAAGATAAAACAAACAAAAATATTATTCACGCATGAACAGAGATTTGTTTAATTAAGTAGAAAACTTTCATCTTGCTTCCTTATTTCCAGAAATTTCATAATAATAATTATTCTTCATCAGATAATAAATGCTAGTGTATTACTAAAGGAGTCTATCAAAATTTAGTAGAAAATTTTTAAAATTATTATTGGAAAATTATATAGACATATACATAATGAAAGTAGGAGAAAGAAAATAACATAAAGAAAGTCTTTTAGTTGGTATACTATCTCCTTTAAGGAGAATTAACAATTTCTTACTTTTTAGCCAGTTGTAAGTGGCAACAAATCCATTCCACTTATGCGAAAAATGGCACAGTGCAGAGTAAGCTTTCTTTAGGAAACACGGCCCTAAAAGTTCAGTAGATCAACAGTCTGGAAAAGTTAGTGTAAATGAGAAGACATGTTACGAAAAAATTTTCCCATGTATATATTCCTCATTTATACTTCTGGTGCTACCAGATCAGGCTGTCTGAAGATACCGGCTTCCAGACTTAAAATGCACCAAGCATTAATGTTATTGTTTTTCCCTTTGCAAAACTTAATCATGTTTTGTCAAACTAAAAACAAAAACATTTTTCCTCTACAAAACAACAAAACCAAACACTATGAATAAATACTTGAACATATAAAGAACTCGAAGCATAGAAACTTTTACCAAAATGACTGCATTCGGCATTAAATAACCTGAAAAAGGTTGATATGCCGTAAAACAAAACAACAAAACCAAACACTATGAATAAATACTTGAACATATAAAGAACTCGAAGCATAGAAACTTTTACCAAAATGACTGCATTCGGCATTAGATAACCCGAAAAAGGTTGATGGGCCATAAAATAGAACAACAAAACCAAATATCATGAATAAATATTTGAAGATATAAAAAAAACTTGAAGCATAAAAACTTTTACCAAAATGACCAGATTTGGCATTAAAATAACCTGAAAAGGGTTGATATTCCGAAAAACTACACAACAAACCAAACACCATGAATAAATATTTGAAGATATAAAAAACTTGAAACATAAAAACTTTTACCAAAATGACCGGATTCATCATTAAATAACCCGAAAAGACTTTCCTTTCTCCAACCATGTGCCTAGCACCAAGCGGAATTTTTAAGGACAGAGTTTCTTTGAAAGGGCTTTCCACCATATTCATGTGAGACTGCTTCTCTGCTGTTGGTCATCTTCAAATCCAGTTTAAAAAAATTCTTATCATAGACCACCCCAAAAGTAATCAAACGCAGTTCAGACAATTGATCAATTTTAGTACTCCTATAGTGTTCCTCATCTTTTGGCTGTCATTTCTGTCTCATTAACTCTTATCCACGAGTGGCTTTTTCTATATAACCTTTTCTCCTCCCTCTTCATATGAGTGTGCGGCTGCCATAGGTGCCACTTATGACAAATGCTCTTTTTCGTCGCGGTCTCTATTACCAGCTTTGATAACCAACGGCCAAGCCCTGGTCGACCACATTGGTAGGTGACCTGTTCTCACACCCTGTTGTGGTTGATGTGCTGCCTCCAAGTTTGACCTGGTTCCGGAGTGTCAAAGTTGACGACTAGTTTCTACTCTCCTGACAAGGACTAAATATGGTTGAAGCATCTTAGTTGATCGGTCCTGTCTTTGCCACGTTGTGTTTATTTCATTCAAAGTCAGAATTCTGCATCTGTTTCAGAAGGTTGGCTTCGACTGGAATCAAAATACATGGAACACAGCAAAATAAGAAGAGATCACAAGAATAAGCTTAATATAAAAATAAGAATATATTATCGAAAAACAGAAGAAGACCGAGCACAATAATGTTCGTTGGATATGCGGGGTTAATACCTTGGATTTAGACTGGCACTTTCTATTATTTCTCATCGTGCTATTAGAATTAATCTTAGCCAATTTTCTCAAGGGCAAGGCATTCCACAACAAAATCTTAGTGATTATGACAATCTCTGTCTTTCCCGCTCTGGTCTTCTCTGTTCTTTCTCAAAAAAATTATTTTCTTTCGTTTATATATTAAAGAAGGGATCATTGGCATTGCCCGGCTGAAGAACATCTTTCATGCGTTGTATTTTCTCATTGACTCCACTCGTCCATTATTCCACCCCCATCTCCTTCTCTCAGAGCTGGACATATCTTCCTCTCATGTGACTCGGACATATGTTATGACTTCTGTTGTGAGAATATGTTTTAGCTTTTACAATTTGCAAATGTCGGCTAGCTGTCAACTCTTAGCTATCAACACACTCGTCTGTCAAAACAGCCAGCTTGATCTTGTCATCCTCATGACCCATCTCACTACATCGTAGATTTTATATTGTCAAAATAAAACAATTTCAATTTTCTACTAATTACTAGTAACCCTTAAATTCTCTAGGCCTTCTTTTTTTTTCTCAGGCAGTTCACTCTGTCACATTGACCCTTGATAAGTGGTGACCCCAATAATACAAAAACCTAGGCAACTGACATTAAAGCGATCATAATTCTATGTTTGCATAGAAGTATTATTTCAGAATTGTCCTTCTCTTATACTAGTTGTCCTACTTTTAATATAAATTTCAATGCTTTCTTTTTGTTTACTAATAAGTCACAACTTATCAAAGCAAAAAGACACTCAAGTATAAGGATTAACAGGATGTATGGATTGTCAGTTGAATGATGAAGAATATTATGAGAGGATTGAAACTGATAAACAGAATAAACAAAGTTTAGAAACAGATCTAATTTTTTTCTGAATCAACACAACATTAACGATTCTACTTAGAAGGTCGTATTTTCTTATCTAGCTTTGAAAATATGTTGTAATTTTATTTATCCAAATATTTTTCCAACACTCTGGATGTGACATGACATTCATTGTCTTTCTCAGCCGCGACTAAGAATGCTTTTTATTTTGACACAGAGTTTCACTTGAGTCTGGTAAATTTGAAATGGGTGTTGAGTTACTGACATGTGTATTATTTTAGTGAAGCAAATGTAAGATGTTTTTTTTGTTTTTGTTTTATGTTGTGGAGATGTTTGCTTTGCATGTGTGTCTAACCTGGAAAGTGAGGTGAGATCACATGAATTATAATTTCAGACGTTTTTTTCCCACACATGCTACCATGTCATCCCTTCTCTCTCTCTCTCTCTCTCTCTCTCTTTCTATTCCCCCTCTTTCTCTCTCTCTTTCTCTCTCTCTCTCCCTTTGAGAAATTTGGCCTGTGTTGTTTTTAAATCCTTCCTTCCCCATCATCATATAGTTGACATTTGGCTGAACCCAAGATGTCTTTCTGAATGATAGACCCCCCTCCTTTCTCCCTCTCTTGCTCTCAAAATGTCCATCTTGTCCTGGAACTCCATCCCTCTCTCCCCCTCTCCCTCTAAGACTGTCTGTCTCATTTATTTCATCACTGTTTTTCTCTTTCTCTCTTTTATTCTGACTCTTTTCCTTGTCTTTTACTTTCTCATTTTGTTGTTCTCTTTCTCTCTCTCTCTCTCTCTCTCTCTCTCTCTCTCTCTCTCCAAACTTCTATCTCTCCTAACTTCTATCTCTCCTAACTTCTCTCTTTTTCCAAACTTCTCTCTCTCAATTCTCTATCTATCTATCTATCTATCTATCTATCTATCTATCTATCTATCTATCTATCTATCTATCTATCTATCTCTCTCAACCTCCATCTCTACTTATCTCTTTATCTATTTTTCTCTCTTTCTCTACTGTACTTGGATATTTCTTTATTCTTGGTCTCTTTTCCTCCCTCTATAATCCCTTCTCCTTCACTTACTTAATGACTTCTCTCTCTCTCCACCTTTTTCCATTCCACTTAATCTCTCTATTCTTCTTCTCTCTCACTTGTTCATTCATTTTCTTTCTATCTTTTCCTCCTCTTCCATTCTTAAAAAAGTATCATTTAAATTATTCTCTTGTTTCTCTCTTCCCTTTCTTTATTGGTACTCCCTTTCATACCAACTCACCTTATTAAACTTTATCCCCCTCGCCACAGTCCTCTTTTTTCATTTGACACTGGCATTACACTTCACACACATACACACACAGACCGACCGACACCAATCTTCGTTTTTCTTATCTTCAAGTGTGTATTTACATTTCCTATCATCATATAACCATTCCTGGTGGCAGAGTTAACCCCACTTGGCTTGTGGTCCACTAGGAAATGGTCGTTTGTTTAGAACCCTTCTAGCTCTTCCTGTTTTCTTTTTCTTTCTGAGAGCCTACCTCAGGTATTTAGGGTTCTTGGTATTTATTTTTCAGCGTTACTTCTTTGAGCCTTCAGAACTAGTTTATATTTTAAAGATGGAGGTGAGACAATACAAGATATGTTGGGTGGGTGAGTGTTTGACATAGACATGTTCACCAGCGAACCTTCCTTAGTCTGGGAAGGATAGGTGAATAACTGACCGGGATTAAATTAGATATGAGCAAAGGAAATGAAACAGCTAACCAGATAAGCTTGTAGAAAAGTTTGTAAATACAGTTTTTTGGGGCCTCCTTTCAGTCTCTAGAGACAATTACAGCAAGGGTTACGTTACTTCCAAGCACACCTTTTTTGAACCTGCATTGCTTGAGTAAAGTGGGAAGACGTCTAGTACGGTTGGAAACAATGTTGAGATAAGCAGAAAGAGACTGGCTTTATTTCAGAGTTTTCCTTATCCGTGACTAGTTGTACAACTAAAATTTAAGAGTCTAGTATACCCTACTATTTAATCCATACTTGGAAGAAGGATATACCTTTCCCAAGTATATTAGTGAAATTACTACCTAGCTTTACTTATGTATCGAGCACTGTTGAAGTAAATACTGAAAATTGATACATAAAATTTTATGTGGATACATGAAATAGTAATATACATATATATATATATATATATATATATATATATATAAATATATATATATATATATATATATGCATGTATATAGTATAAATTTTTATTTGTACAAACATTATTGGCTACATATGTGCATGCATGTTTTAGCTGCAACTTTATTCCAAGTCCAGCTTCCTCACACTGAGGAAGCTGGACTTAGAATAAAGTCGCAGCTGAAATATGTGTGCACATATGTAGCCAATAATGTTTGTATAAATTAAAATTTATACTAAAATGCAGCTCTACTTGTTATTGATCACTATCTTATTTTATTTACTTCTTCATGAGGTTAGACACAAGGTCAGGTGTTGAGTTGAAAAGCCAGTGCACTAGGATTAGTGCACTCGATCAGCCCTGTCAGAATTCTCTGGTAAGGGTGTCAGGTGATTAGCGATAAACTAACTCCTTCTTAAAGAGTAGGTAAAACCTGGGAGGGTGAACAGGACCATACCTCAGCGCGACAATAACAAATTCACTGTTTGACTGATTGTCAAGGATGACTCCCTGACTGGTACGAACAATAATTAGGTTGATCACTATGTTATAAACACTGTAGTTTCATTGGATTAACATCTTTGAACCAAAACCATGCAAACACAATATGTGTATATATAATATCTATAAATTCCTTTTCTCCCTCTGTGTGCCTAGAACTAAGAGGAACTTTCATGAGCAAAGTTTCTGTCCTAGAACTGCCCGTTTGTGGAACACAGTACCACGGAGCTGCTTCCCAGCTGACTATAACATTGCCATTTTAAAGTCCAATGTAAACAAATTCTTTTTGAGCCATACTCTTAAACAGTCACTTTGCTCGTCAAACTCAATAACCCTTATCCTCGAGTGACCTGTGGGCCTTGATAAGTGGTGAATCGTTTGTAAATATATATATATATATATATATATATATATATATATATATATATGATTATTTTTATTTACACAGACATGTACAAAATCTGCGACACTGGCATGTCGATGTTATCGATCAACAGCTATTATAAACTGAGATCTCATCAGGCAGAGTTAGAATCCGATCTTTCCAAATAAGATTAAGATCGGATTCTAACTCTGTCTGATGACATCTCAGTTTATAATAGCTTTTGATCGATAACATCGACATGCCAGTGTCGCAGATTTTGCACATGTCTGTGTAAATAAAAATAATCATATATAAAAGCTCTATTTGATATTGAGCAATTTTATAAACCCGGTTGAAATTCTTTGGATTACTACCCTGTGGATGTTTTACCTGGATTATTATAATATATATATATATATATATATATATATGTTCTGATATTACCTCCAAAGCTGGTTGTGTAAAAGATTTTGTTCATCACATAAGCCTACTCAGATCTTAGATTTAAAACAGAAAATGTCAAATGAAAACCCATTAGTAATGTTCATTCCAAAAGAATGGTGTTTTCTGTGGCTTCGATATGGGGTTGTCATTGTTTGCAGTTGAGCTTTCACAAATCTTCAAAATTTCCAATTTCTTTTGACAAACGCTTCTTCGTATTTTTGTCCAATAATAATTAACTCAGAATGTTACGATGATCAGACTTTCGATAACTTGGCTTCGTCCATCAATTAGATCATGTTGTCTGTCTTTTCGGGATGGGGAATTTTCATCCTTATTAATAATATTCGAACTACTTTCCTTATTTTGGTTGTTGTTATCAAGCAACAGCATACCAAGCAGCAGCTAAACTGAAGTCTTCATATTCTTTGTCAAGAAAATGGCAGCTTTACTTATAAAAGTTTTAGTTTTAGTTGAGAAGCAATCAAAAAAATGTATGCCTTCATTTGTTTTATGGCACAGTCTGTGTTCTTTACATAAAACCAAAAATTCCAATCGATTTCATCGAATATATATCCTATCCGTCCGGGTAGTTCTTTCAGTAGCACACTACTGAACCAAATTCATCATTCTCATTGGGTAATAAACAGAGATGATTATCCAATTAAAACGATGCATTTTTTATAAATGAAAAATTCAAAATTGGCGTCTAATTGCAGAGTACTTACATATTCGTACTTTTACTTCATTTATATTACAAGTTATACCATATTAAATTTAACTTCGTAAATATATATAGAGATATTCATAAAAAAGTTATTTACAAAACAAAACATGATCTTAAAAATACTGAACAGAAATTAAATTCAAAGGATACCCGGGCAACTCCGGCTAGTTACAATGTCTAAACTTAATTTCAGAATACTTTAAAAAAAAATATCCGACACATTTAAAATCTATAAAATTTTATTTCTCTATTTCCTATTAACAAAGATAAATGTCTATTTTCTTAAAAAAAAAAAAAACCCCAAAAAAACGCAATGTATTTGATTTGGAAAATAATAAATTGTTTTGACTACTCCCCATTGCCAACAGAAAAAAAGAAGTTTTCAGCAACAACAAATAGACTTTCAACATTCTTTATCGAAAAGAAAAGAGTTGCAATGGATTATTTTGTGACGTAAACATTCAATTGTATAGACTTTAAAAAGTACCATTTTCTAGTGACAGTTTATTGTTATTTGATACTGAAATAAAAAAAAAAATTAAAAAAATGGAGGAAAACAATAAGGGCTATACTAAGGAAGCAGATTAAAATGAAAAACTAGGCTATTCTAATCGGAGGAAAAGGTAATTTATTTCCTGTTTGTATTTATTTCTACCACATATCACCGAAATTACTTATACTCTTTACTCTGTCTCTTATAGCGTTCTTTTATATATATATATATATATATATATATATATATATATATATATATATATATATAGAATCATGCAGTGAGAAAAAAATTACTCTACTCTCTCTCCATATATATATATATATATAGAGAGAGAGAGAGAGTAGAGTAATTTTTTTCTCACTGCATGATTCTTTTAATCTCCCGGATGTTCATTCTGATTTAATGATAGTAGAATAATACTACTATTTCGAACATGAGAGAGAGAATGAAAATGAATGAATGGTAGTTTGCTTGAAGCATTGCTGGGAATAGTAATAATATGTTAAGAAGGCTGAGGGCAATGCAGAGTGCCGGGTAGGTTGTAAGCTGGAAGGAAGAAAAATAATAAATCGAAGTGGGGGCGGGGGACTTACTATTTATTTTTTCTTAAAATCTTACATAACAGCAAGTCTGGTTTCGGCTGTTTGTGTGTTGTCCGGATGATTATTAAAAATCATTTATTTAATATTTCCGGAAAATCTTCCCTTTGTCAAAAATAGTAAACACCAAAGGAAAAATCCGTCTGTATAGAGAATTCGCCAAAACAAAAAATAAATAGTAAGCCCCCCCCCCCCCAACTTCGATTTATTATTTTTGTTCCTTCCAGTTTACAACCTACCCGGCACTCTGCATTGCCCTCAGCCTTCTGAACATATTACTAATATATATATATATATATATATATATATATATATATATATATATATATATATATATATACGAGAGAGAGAGAGAGAGAGGGGGGGGGTATGAGAGTGTGTGTCTTATAAGCAAGTCTTGTAGCAAGTCGGTGTATTCACGGGTAATTGGAATGTTGGTTTTAGACAAGTTCAAGACTTTTTCTCTCCCAATTTTGTTACACACTGGAACTGATAAAGTAACTTCTCACTCACTCTCTTGGAATGTTTACATTGGCAAGACGAACTTGTTTTTTCTGTAATTTGTTTTAGTTTTACCCCCCCCCCTCCGAGTCTCACCCATCTCTCTCCCTTCCAGCATATAGTTTTTCCAATGGTGATAAGGGGTCGCAGCTTGTCGGCCCATCAGCCACACATGAACAGCAAAAAGCAATCTTTTTGCAGTCAGTATCACTTGAAATCCTTACAACCCACCGTCATGTTCTCCGACAATCCCCTCTCCCAACCATCTCCATCAACAGTCCCCTCCCCCATCGTTCAAACCGTACTTTGCTTGAAGGGAATCTAACCCAAGCATTTCCCCCTCTCTCTATTCCTTAAAAATCTGCCAGTATTTCCCTTCTCCTTCTCGGCTATACCTTGAAACGCTTTAGATCCACTCCATTCGCTACCCACAAGTAATATCCCTTCATGTACCCTTCCACGAGTTCACTCACGGTAGATGTATCCCTTAAGTAGACACCCCTCTTAGAATCTAAGACCCTTTCGCTACAAAGAACCCAAGCAATTCTCTTTCTCTCCTCCCCCCCCTCTCTCTCACAGGGCTTATTTATCTTTTTCCTCACCTTGTATTTTCTTACTCTCTTTCTTTCTTTTCCTCTTTCTAGATATTTTTCTTTTATCTCTCTATTTCCTTTTCTTTCTCTTCATCTTTTACTACTTATTTTTTTCTCCTCTCTCGTTTTCTTCTCTTTTCCCTTTTCTTCTTTTTCCTTTTTCTTCTCTTTCTCTTTTCCTTCTTTCTACCATTTTCCTATCTTTCACATTCCTTTTATTTTCTCCTTCTCTTTCCTCTACATATCTTTATTATTTTGCTCTCTCTCTCTCTCTCTCTCTCTCTCTCTCTCTCTCCCTCCCTCCCTCCTTATCTTAACTACTTTTATTCCTTTATCACCGTATGTAGTCTTTTTACCTTTTGTTTTATTATTCTCTTAACTACATTTCTTTTCTCATCATTCCAGAAAAATTATCAAACTTAACCGTATCATTGCCCCCCCCTCCGCCCCCAACAGCAACCTTTTTCTACTTCACTTCATTTCCCCCCTCTTTTTTCTCATAATATCCACTTGAATCCCCACCCACACTTCACATACTTTTTCATCCCTCCTCCCCAAGTTTTTTTTTTCTCACTTAAAACTATGAAGCTATCTGATAGTCACTTAGCAGCCCACGGTGCTACCAAAGCATTTGACCTATGTTATAGATACAGCAACAGACTGTTTCTGATGGATCTATTATCTGCACCATCAGTAGAGAGCGCAAGGGGAGAGAACTCTAGAAGGAGACACGGGCCTGTTTATATGGACAGGGGAACTCAACTCTGCTACGAGAATAAGGTTGAATGCCGGTTGCTGTGATAGAAGTTGTTACTGTGTAAAGAGGGAGTTATTGAAGAGATACTTTCTTTGTGATTTTTATTTTATTGTGGGAGGGTGCAGAAAAGGCTTTGGGTGGGGCTTATTTCTGCTTCAGAGGAATGTTTATGGTTCTTGGCCCTGTTGAATAAAAGAAAGAAAAGACAAAAAAACAAAATACACCTTCTTAATTCTTCACTCTTGAAAAACGCATTTTTGATGTTAATATTCGTTACAGTTTGTGAATATCACTGACTGTGTGTGCATGTGAGATAGATGGATAGAGAGAGGGGGGGCAATAGAGATATCATCGTCCTCTTCAAGCATATATGCACGTTTATGTGTTAAACAAAGTGTGTGTCCCCTGTTACTATATAGTTGGTTTGCTACAACGCTCAAGATGCGTTGAAAATACCTGCATTTGAGACTTTGTGATGTGTTTAAATGCACAATTAAATATTACATGAAACAGCTATTACAAAAAGCTCCATATGTAACTTTCTCCCTCTCTCTCTTTATATATATATATATATATATATATATATATATATATATATATATATATATAAACAATATTATAGCCTTACATCAATTAACCAACAATTGTTTATGTAATGTTATAAATGCTCTACTTGGTATGGGAACACTCTTGAAAAACTTGGTTTTATGTTCCCTTTTTCTAACATATTTAAACTTGATCAATTATATATATATATATATATATATATATTAAAAAGAATAATACTATTACGCAAGTGTTCACTTTTGTTCAAAAGTTTTTTTTTTGTTTTTTTCGGATTTAACAACACACCATTGATGAGTCCGAGTCAACATATTCTTGGTTTTTCTAATAAACGAGGTTAAAAATATGATTTGAATACGTACCAAGCAGCTGTTTGAGGGATATAAAAATAAAAATGTTTTAAACATAAATAAAACTCGGATTTTATTTATTTAGTTATATATATATATATATATATATATATATATATATATATATATATATATATATATATATATATTAGCAGGTGACCCAGTGTTGCTCAGGATTGAGTGAGGAACCCTATGTCCCCCTGCCTCTAGTTCATAACATCGTATTACCGTTTTTTTTTTTTTACGGTTTCTAATATCAGATTTTATAAGTGGGACCTAACGATATTCTTAGAATTTATTGAGGTGGGGGGTGGGGGTGGGTAAATACAATAACATTTATGAAATAATTATAGGTAACATTCAGTGATTCCTCCTTACCCGGGAATGAATGAATAAGGACTGCTGTGTCCTCTCACTCCAATCCCTGAACCCCATATTGCCATTGCTATTCTTATTTTTAACTTCCTATAAATTTCAATTTATAGATCAAATAAAGTAAAAGGTTTTTTTTGTTTTTTTATGGATGTCAAGCACAAACTCAACCCCCCAATATTGTTGTACCCCCTTTGATCAAAATGAAATATACTTATCTAAATACCCTGGGTTAATGTTGTTCCAGAATATATGTATATTGTTGCGTTGGTTTATTTTGTTGTTGGGTTTTACGGCATGTTAACCATCGTTTAATCATTTTATCTCAAAATCGAACATGTGTACGATTGATTTGTAGATTAATTTGAATCTCAAGAGATTTTTGTTACGCCTGGTCTTCCCAAAACGTCACTCATTTTGTACTGGTGAGGCTCAACATTGCTTAACTCAGGTGCGTTAGTTTGTTTTCAAAACTCTAGACGCTGTTTGTGAACAAACAGACGATAACTACAACTTCATATATTTAGATGAATAAATTGATTCTTTGAGATGAGGAAAGCCTTAACTTGTGGATTTGTTTTCCGTTTTAACTTAAAAAGACATCAATCTCTATTTATAATTCAAGATTTTTTTTTTATCTATATAATCTATATTTATCTATATAATCTATATTTATCTATATAATCTATATTTATCTATATAATACTTGACAGAATTGCAACACATTTGGCATGTCACATCATTGAGATGCCGGGTGTCATAGAAGATAAAATGTTATTAATACTAATACTGATGACACTTATAAGCTCGAAAACTATCAGTCAGAATTGTACCAAATTTTGCATGAATCATCCTTGGCATGCTGGATGATGTATGCATGTCAACATTTTAATACTACTGTGCTGCTGCTACTATTATTGATAATAATAATCATGTATGGGTAAAATGTTCAGTCAAGAATAAGGCAAAGCTCAAGGTTTTCAAAGCAGCGATTGAATCGATCTTACTTTGTGGATGACACTCTTCGACACTGAATGTTGCTCATTCCAAGAAACTTGATGGATCATACAGCCAAATGCTACGCGTCATCTACAAAATATTGTGGTAAGACCAAATAACAAACAAACTGTTGTATTCCTGACTTCCACGCATATCTGCAGTTGTTCCACGCCGACCATTGACGCTGGCTGGACATGTATCTCGACATGAAAAACTTTCTGAAAAAGTGCTCTTGTGGTCCCTAGAGGTCAAGCGACAGGCTGGAAAGGACACTGGTCTCTCGAGATTGGAGCTTCCGGTCGCAACGAGTGAGCGAATATCATGGCAAATGAACTTCGTGAATGCTTCACCGTCAATTGATGGATGACTCAAGACAAGACAAGATGGATAAAAACTAATATCTATAATTGTACTAAATTTGGTATAAAGCGCCCTTAGGATGCTGGATGTAATGAAATTAACAATACTAATTATGATACTTAAAGATCCTTAAAACCCTGTGCTATTATAAAAGACATCTCATGCCATTCTATTTCTTTTGATAGAGTCTTAGAGATAATATTGCCAGCTACATTGAGATGCATGAAACCGTTTTTATACTCGTAATAAAAAGTGTAAGCAATGGAAGGAAGCCATACACGTTTTAATTGGGCTCAACACCTCACAAACCTCAGGACATACAAAAATGCATGCAGGATAATCTTCATGATCGTCTGATGGCTAACATCTATCCTCCATACTGTTAGATTTATCTTCCTTGGGTTATCTCTATTTATATAAATTAGGTATGCGTATATGTACAGAATGCAGTCCTAAACTAATTAACTGATCATTATGAATTTTGGAGCATAGCTGGTATGCATAAGGGGTTGTAATGTGGGCTAAATTTAGTTTAACTTAATTTTGTGCAAAGGGAGTAAAAATTAAGTTGAAAGCTCTTTGTGAAAATTCAGATACCTCCGATTTTTATGAAATTTAAAAAATAGGTATTAGACACTAATTAATAAATATTTCCCAAATTTTTGTTTGTTTAGAGTACTTTAAGGGTGTTTAGGGAGCATAATATGGGCACAACCTCACATTTGAAAATGAAAATATTTCAGATTTACATTTCCATAATCATTAGAAACAAGATTCCCTGAATTTCAATTTCTTGAGATTTCTTAAGCTTAAACCTTAAAATTTAAACATCCTTTCAATCAAAATCATGTAATGGACTTTGATCAAAATTAGAATATTAATTCTAGACACAAGGGTGTAACATCATTATATCTTGATTTTAATCTTCGTAAGGAGACATAAAAGTGGTGCACACGGTTCTGTTCGTGGTATTAATTTTACGTCCTGATAATTCTTCTTGTTATGCATATATTATTGATGAAAGGAAGTGTGTCCAACATCGTCACAATACCACAGCAAGTCACCATAGTCAAGATAATGTCAAATGAATAAGAATCCTTTAATCTCCTCATGTAAACACTTCTGATTTTAGATTAATGTTGAATGCGGTTACATGGGATAACCCTGTAATGAAGCCATTTCAGCATGTGTGCAAATTATCATTAAAATATATTCGATATTCGATCAGATATAGTTGCTTTATTAAATTATAAATGTATTTCTGTGCACCCTGTATAAATATATACTTGTATGGAAATATAAAGAATAATTAGCCAAAACATGTCTCGATGTTGATTGCAATAACCACAACCTTCTCTATAAATCTAATAAACTCATCAGAACTGGTCTGTTTCACTCTCTTTCTCTTTTCGTCTCCTTCTATGTGTGTGTGTCTCTCTCTCTCTCTCTCTCTCTCTCTTTCCGCTTCCTCTCTCTTCTTTTTTCTTTCCCTTTCCTCTCGCCTCTTCTACTCCTTTTCTTCTTTCGTTCTATTTTTCTTTCGTTCTATTTTTCTTTCTCTTTCCTTGTCCTCTCTTTTCTCTTCCTCTTGTTTTTTCCTCTTTCATCATTCATTTTCTCATTCTCTTTCTTCTACCTCTCTCTTTTCTCTATCTCCTTATTTTTTTTACTTCTCCTTTTCTTTTTGCTCTCTCTCTCTCTCTCTCTCTCTCTTTCTCTCTCTCTCTCTCTCTCTCTCTCTCTCTCTCTCCATGTCAACCTGTTTCCTTGTCATTTTCACCCGTCGGATGCCGATGCTATCTTTTTGTATCTACTCACTATATCAAAGATTAGCTTAATAAAAAAAAATCGAAATTGTTAAACTTTCTTATTTTTCTTATTTTAAATGTAAAAACATTTCGATCCTCCTTGTCCTGGCTAGGAGCAAAGTGTAGTATCTGTTATGATACTGCACTTCATTTTTCCTGTCCTCGGTCAGTGAATGATAAATCCTTCTAGACTGAACTGAGGCGATTTTTATTTTCGTCCCAATCCAGAGTGCCCCTTTTTTGGAAAGGGAGAGGGAGGTGCTGGATTTCTCCACATTAAAAATCGACCTTGTGTCTAACTCTGCCCTTTTTGGGAGGCAAGTAAACAGGAACTTGATATTGAGGAATGAGACACATTTCTCAATGTATTCACATTGAAATAAAAAAGCTAATAAAATGAATGTATAATATATTTATTATACATTCATTTATTAGCTTTATTTATAAATAAAAATAAGTAAAACCATTTTATAAAAATTAAACTTGGAATTTCCATGGGTCCCGCTAGTTTTGTATTTTTGATAAAAAGATTTGATACTAGCTGTATCTACTCAGCAAGTGCTGGTAGTGCATTTTCTTGCAACCTGTCAATCAGCAAAATCCCACCCCTTCATTGTAGAGGTCTCCAGATACCGGAAAGCTTTCTATTCTAATAGTTTCTTTTCATCGAACTGCAGAAATTTAAATGTAATGTGCACAAACATCTCGCTACATAACTCCCCACTTAGGATGCCCTTATAAATCTGGTCCCTAATTCTCAGTAGCCCCTTACGTCTCAGTGGCAATATGCCTTGTTTGGGGGTGAATATAATTAATAAAAAATAGTAATAAAAAAAATTTGTATTCCATTTGTTATTTTGAAACCCTGCCGTTTTTCTTTCCTAAATTTTATATTTCTGTTCCAACGAAAAGGGAAGTAAGCCTGTAATGGACGAATACAGATTTACTTACCATTTAAAAGAATGACGGCTATACAAAAATAAATCCGAACAAATAGATTATTTTTTATAAGGAATTAACTCGAATTACATTTTATTTTTAATAACAACAAAGGGAAATAAATTTGTATTGAACGAATACATGTTTCCCCCATTTTGTTTTCAAAAGAATTTCAGCTGTGTGAAAATAAATTCAATCAGATAGATTATCTTTTGGAAGGAATTAACTCGAATTACATCTTTTTTCTTAACAACATAGACCAACGTTCATCAAAATAAAATAGCTATTTAGAATTAAATGTTGATTTCGTAGGAGAGAAGCTATTGATGACAAAAGTCGAGAATCCGGCTGACTTGATTTTATATATTAGATACAAAAAGAGATGTGTTGAAAGGATTTGTAGATGTTAAAATATTTGACATCCTGCCTTTAAAAAGAAGTCAATTCTTGATGACATTTTTGTACTTGCCGACGTCATCATAAAGTGCTGTTACCCTCACTTTAACGTGTCCTTATGTCAAACATGCTCACACCATTGAGACAAGGAATAAATAAAGGCAAACTGAGTTTGAAACAAGTGAGGTTATTGTATTCTTGGGTTGGTATTGTAATGCAAATTTGAGTGACCTAAAAGTGTGTGTGTGTGAACATATTTCGATTGTCTATAATGAACTGTTGACCTCAGTTAAAAACATTAGCAAACACGCCGCTCACGCCATATTATGTATGCATATATGTATGGTATTTCAATGTGTACCTGTTCAAAGAACTTCTTTTTTTCTTACATGCAATGTGACAAGTATACGTGTGCGACATGCAGACAAATATATTATTTTAGGGAACATAGCTTAAAATTATTTTCTTTCTTTTTATTCAAGCTTGTCTTTTCTGTTAGTTTAACCCCCTTCCCCCTCCCCAGTCTACCTTCCAAAGTCAACTCCTAAAAATGATGGCCTTGTTTTCTCTTCTTTTTTCCTACTTTTTATTTTCTTTGTCTCACTATTTTCTTTCATTTTCCTTTTTATCGGCGCTTTTTTCTTTTCTTTCCTCCTCCTCCTCTAAGTTTCCTGTTTTTGATTTCGCTGTATTTTCTCATTCTTGTTTTCTCTCGTTTTTTGTTTCTCTTTCCCCCCCTTTTCTCTTTCCCCTGTCTCTCTTTTCCTCCTGTCACCCCTTCCTTAGTTTTTCTCCTTTTCTTTTTTCTCTTTTCCTTCTTTCCTTTTCTCCTTTCTCTTGTTTTCACTCTTTTCTTTTTCCCTATCTTTTTATTCTGCCTTCCCATCTTTTTCGCTATTTTTCTTTTCTCTGTTTCCCCTTATTTCTCTTTCTCCTTATTTCTTTTTCTCTTATTCTCCTTTTTACTCTTTTTCTCTTTCCATTTTCTCTCTTTGCATTTTCTCTTTTCCCATTTTTCTTTAATTTCATCTTCTCCATTTTGCCGTCTTAGTTACTTTCTTTCTAATATATTTCCTCTGTCATCTTTCTCTCTCCCCTTCTATCTACCATCCCCCCACCCCCACATCCCAGGTTGACTCTGTCTTGTGTTGACACAGCTTTGTTTCATCCCCTGTTTACACAACGCTTGACAGTGAATATTTTCCTTGTGCTTCTCTTTTCGAATTGTTTTTCAGGTAAACAGTTGGTTTCATTCAAAGCAAACCCGACCCTTTTCCCCTCCATCCACTACTCCCCATTACTTCCTCCCCAGTGTGAGACTTGTTAATTAACCCCCTTGTGTAACAAAGTGCAAGACTGGGTGGCGGAGGCTATATCCAAAACGAGGCTGCCAGAATCGCTTAGACTTGGCTTTTCTTTATAATCTGGGATTCCCATCGAAAACTTAAGTTGAATTCCAATTATTGATAGTTTTCATTATATTTTCACAAATATCATTTATATATATATATATATATATATATATATATATATATATATATATATATATATATATGCTAAAGCAATTTTATACGTTATCACCGCCATCTTTTTTTTTAAAGATGGGATCGCCAGATTTATATATTTAAAGAATATTTTTACGCTAAGAAGAAAGAGATATTTCTTGTTTTAGAAAGCTATAAATTGTTACGATTTTCAATGAATAAAGAAGCGACATATTCGTTCTATTTATTTAAATGATATTTTACTGAAAATGGCAATTATTTTTACGGAGAAGAAAGAGCCAATTTTTAAGAAAACATGAGAGCATGGTTATGAATTTTATTATGGTTTTGTACATACATAGAGGACTATTTCTAGTTATCTACTAGAAATAGCCGTGACCCGTTGGGTCACAACCACTACCACTATTCTACTTTGATTTTATTCGAAAATTCATGAACTGAAATATATCTGTTAAGACATTCTTCTTGCATAACTAAAACTAATGCTTCTTGACTTCTAAATTACTATTATTATTATTATTATTATTATTATTATTATTATTATTATTATTATTATTATATAGAAGTAATGAAACTTATTATTTTGCCATGCATAAAACTTTATGGTGTATATAGACACACATATGAATATTTGATGCTGGAAAAAGAGTTACTCTTTCTGTAAATGCTCATAAGGACATTAAGAAATACTAGAGAGGGGTTTAATCAACAGAGAGTGAGAGGTGGTGAGAGTAATACATAGATAGCTTAGAGAGAAATGGGTGACTTGTTCAGTTAATTACAAATTACAGCTAATTAGAAAAATTAAAACAATGTTTTGTTTAAAAACATAACTCAATCCAAGAACTAAGGTATATTTTAGACTGTATATTGTTTTATTAAAGTAAATGGCGAAAAACCTTAGAAAAAAAAACGTTTTGATAATTCAGATTTAGTATACTAATAGACGGGATAGTTTACAGAAGATTAAAGACATTTTTTTTTAAATACTTTTAATTTTTCTGAACTATATTTAATGTAACGACTAGAAAAGACGTTTTTTGAAACATAAACAGAGATTAACTCCACGAAATATTAGATTTTTAAATAAAAACTACATAGAAAAATTCAGCAACATCCGATATAAATTTAAAACTTCAGCGCTATCAAACAAAAATGACTTTAATCAATCTTTGTTTTTGCATCTGAGTAAGGCCATGATTCCAAATAATAAGTAACAGATAATAATTGTTGTACTAAAGTAGGAACAAGGCTATTATTATATAGATAATAATAATAATAATAATAATAATAATAATAATAATAATAATAATAATAATAATACTCTTTCAGAATAATCATAACAAGATAAGGAATGAATAGTTTAGGATAAAACACGGACAAAGACTCGACTCTTGACTTGACTTGGAACCACAACAAAAAAATAATAATAAGGGATTTTTGAAACGCAGTTGATTTGGGAATTTGTAAAATGCAATTTTTTGCATGACATCAGTCAACTGACAATGTACAATGATAAAACTAGTAATAAAATAGTTCTGCAAAGTGTGTCAAGTAATTTAAATTAAAGATATTGTATCGAAAGTGGAAACAAAGAAACAATGATGCAGGCGTTTGTTTTAAAAACACAAGTGGAACAACAGAGAGATGGAACGAGAGAGGGGGAGAGACACACTGGGAGAAGAGACCCAAGACAAAAACGGAAGCAGATATTTACACATAAGACAAAGAATTATTGCAGTTTCATCAAATATTAAATAAACAGAGGTCATTCTTGATTTACAATGAATTAAAGCTTTTATGTGTTTTATTAATTTTTTCATATTTATGGGATCCACAACAACAAAGAACCTGGCTAAAGGGAAGTTACTGTCGACAGAAAAACGATAGTATGGATCAGGGTTATCATCCTTACACCACTCTGATATTAGTATTTATGACGATTATAATAGCCTCCCGATTATCACGTTACACATATTTAATCAATCAGAGCACTGAAACTGTAAGACATTGTCAGTGGATTAAAGTAGCTTACCCAAAGAAATTACAGGAAGCACTATGACAAGGTGTCCATGTCAGAACACTGGCAGATATACAGAAAAAATGGAATTGAATGTATCAACAAGTGGTGTAACCATCAATTCATGGCAGTTGCAGAGAATGAAGCTGTTAGAATTAACTACGATATGACTATACAGATAAGAAGCTGAACCAATATGAATCCAATATAAGTCTAGTGAAGAACAGTGCAGAGGAGTAGATATTGATTAACATGGCTACACCAGCAGACCAGGGAGAAAAATAGATAGATATAAATTCGAAATCTATTGAATCCAAACAGTCTCAAAAGTGACAATGATATCCATTGTGATTGGTTCATTTAGAAATATATCAAAGAACTCTAAGACCTGGCATTGGAACTTAGATCTATCAAACCTCATTGTAAGTGCACAGTTGTGGACCATTCTTGGAAGAGCTCACATACTGCAGAAAGTGCTTTCTCTTTGAGTTGCGGAAGTACACGAGGTATGACTCAGAAGACTCAGTAAAACATCAAATAACTGGAGAGAAGTGCACAATAATAATAATAATAATAATTAATAATAATAATAATTAATAATAATAATGATGATAATAAGCACTAGGAAGTCCAAAAAAACCTGGAGAAAAGACTGGGAGAAATTGGAATCAAAAGACGGCAATGATCAAAACAGCTGTAATCTTAAGAAAAATCCTCGAATGTGGAAACCAACCTGCATAATCTACGAATGGTAACTAGTCACATGGAAGTATAAGAAGATAAAACTACAGGAAAAAAACACCACCGCATGAACAGAAACGGAAAGAAACATCATCAGGTAATTTGCGGTGGTAATCAAAAAGAGGTGGAGAGAACTAGAAATCTGAGGAGGCTTGTTGTCACTCAGACTCCAGGAAACATCATCGGTTGTTGTCGGTGAGCAATCACTGACGATTATCTGTGTGATAACTCCTAGTGAGTACAAATAATAATAATGGGTTGAAGAACATGGAATATGAAGAGTGATCAGGTTTATCCCACTCAGATGATAGTTTCTCCATTGTGCTTAAATACTAAGAAAGGTCCCAGAGTATTGATTATATTTACTCTCACATAAACTCTAGTTACTATTCGTCTTAGTAGTAGTAGTAGTGATAATAGGACTACTTGCAAATAATAATCAACACTAATAATACGCACGCTGTGTATCTGTTTCAATATATGTAGTTCATAAATCAGAAAGGGTTAATTCCGTATATATGAGAAGCATCTGATTGGAAGTATCATATATGAGTGACGATTGTTTGTGGTCGCTTGCTGAAAAGTAGCAATAAATGATCATTGGAATGAAGCTAATTTTGATGAGTATGATGTAAATAGTTGATTGTTTACTTGGGAAATACATTTTATTGTGGTATAAAAAGTCTGCCTATTTCTTATGCTTGTTTTATTTGTTAAAAAATATAACATTGCTATCTGTCATTTTTGCCAGAACAAGACTAGTAATACTACTACTAATAATAATAATAATAAGAAGAAGAAGAACCAAAAGAAATACTGAGAAAAGCCCTGGAGAATTAAAGAGAATTACTACTACTACTACTACTACGATGATGATGATGATGATGATGATGAGGAGGAGGGGGAGGAGGAGTGAGGAGTTATGTATCTAAGTAGTGATTCGGTTCATCCCACCCAGATGATAGAACCATTGCAGAAATACTGAGAAAATTCCTGGATTATCTAAATAAATAAATGCAAAAGTTTTTTTTATTTCTTACTCCTATATCAAAAACGGCTTACTGTTATTTAAATCAATAATACAACAAAGTATTTTGAAATACAATATATAAAGTACAGATGAACGATTCAAGGATAGGTATTTAAATGTCTAATTTGCATAATTATTTTTTTAAACAGTTCATAATAGATTAATGTTTGATGTTATTAATTCGTAATTTTATTGTCCTATTTTATCCATATATATATGCAGTAGTTTCGTTGATATTAACAGTAATTAATTAAAGTGATTTGATAAAAAAAGAGAATAAATTATTAAATTTTTCTTAAAATATTTCAGACAGAAAGATATACGAAGCATAAGCAAGGGTTCAGAAAGGGGAAAGGTTGACCCCCCCTTTCTCTCTCTCTCTCTCTCTCTCTCTCTCATTAGTGATACCATATAAAAGTGAAAGGGTGACTGACTGCTCCCTTCACTTAGCGACCGACGCCACATTTTTTAATTGTTTTTAATAAATAAAAAAATGAGCACGCATACACACAGACCATTATTTCCTCTCTCCGTTCTTTTTTTGGCGATCTTATCTAAAAGATCAAAATTACCAATTACAATACTGTATATATCTTAGAGACGAAAGCCCTAGATCTTTGAATGTCTAATTTGTATAACTATTCTTTTTTAAACAATAAATTGATATTTGGTATTATTCATTCATAATTTTATTGTCTTATTTTTTCTATATCTATGCAATAGTTTTGTCGATATTAGCAGTAATTAATTAAAGTGATTTAATAAAAACAAGAATAAATTATTAAACCTTTCTTAAAATATTTGCTGATAACTAATCAGGGGAGGTAATTTAAATTAAACTAACAAGAAAGAAAGATATACATGGCAGAAGCAAGAGTTCAGAAAGGCGACTGACTGCTCTTTCCTGTTAGTGACCAACGCAACATTTTTTTTATTGTTTTTAAATTCAATGAAAATTTGTAAATTAAAAAAAGAGCTATGTTTAGCTATTTATAAGAATATAGGCAAAAGTGTTTGTCTTGTCTTTACAAAAAGCTTATGAATAAAATGTTTAATATTAAACATTTTGGTTTCAAATAGCAGACTGGTGATACCAGATCAGGCTGCCCTGTGGCTCCCTGAGACGAAATTCACCTACATTGACGTTTTTTTTTTTTTTTTTTTTTTTTTTTTTTCTCTTTTTTGTAAAACTTAATTATGTTCTACAAAACCAAAAACAAAAACAACAGCCCCTCTCCCTTTCTCCCTCCCCTTTTTTATTTTATTTTTAGATCTTGAAGCATAAATCTTTTACTATAATGACCAGATTCGGCATTAAATAACCCAAAAAGGGTTGATATCCCGTAAAACAAAACTACCAAACCAAAAACGATGATTAAACATTTGAAGATATAAAGAACTTGAAGCATAAAAACTTTTACTATAATGACCAGATTCGGCATTAAATAACCCAAAAAGGGTTGATATGCCGTAAAACAAAACTACCAAACCAAAAACGATGATTAAACATTTGAAGATATAAAGAACTTGAAGCATAAAAACTTTTACTATAATGACCAGATTCGGCATTAAATAACCCAAAAAGGGTTGATATGCCGTAAAACAAAACTACCAAACCAAAAACGATGATTAAACATTTGAAGATATAAAGAACTTGAAGCATAAAAACTTTTACTATAATGACCAGATTCGGCATTAAATAACCCAAAAAGGGTTGATATGCCGTAAAACAAAACTACCAAACCAAAAACCCTGATTAAACATTTGAAGATATAAAGAACTTGAAGCATAAAAACTTTTACTATAATGACCAGATTCGGCATTAAATAACCCAAAAAGGGTTGATATGCCGTAAAACAAAACTACCAAACCAAAAACCCTGATTAAACATTTGAAGATATAAAGAACTTGAAGCATAAAAACTTTTACTATAATGACCAGATTCGGCATTAAATAACCCAAAAAGGGTTGATATGCCGTAAAACAAAACTACCAAACCAAAAACGATGATTAAACATTTGAAGATATAAAGAACTTGAAGCATAAAAACTTTTACTATAATGACCAGATTCGGCATTAAATAACCCAAAAAGGGTTGATATGCCGTAAAACAAAACTACCAAACCAAACCAAATAGCAGACTTTGTGAACCAATAGCGAGCTGGCACAGCCAGCTAGTATTAGATATACTCCAGTTACTTCTAGTCTAATAACGATAATAATAGTAGTAGAAGCAATAATAATAATCTAACATATAAAGTTATCTTGTTAGATTTTGAAAGTCGGATATAAATAACATTTAAGCTGATATATCAAACTTTGATTCTGGCTAGCTAATTTTCATTTGTTATTGTTGTACCATGTCATTGGCACTATAATAACATACTTTGACACTGTCTATTTAAAAAAATGAGGTAGTCCCGCATAGACAACTGGTAATATGGAAACATTTTTCAATTATAACCGAAAAATGAAAATCAGCAAGGGGAATAACTAATATATTTTTAATAAAAGAATATAAAAAAAGTTGTCATCCTTACAACTAAAAGTTTGTTTCTTCTGTATAAGTTTAAAAAATGTGGCAACAAATAAAAATTAGAAACTAAAATGATTTCACTGCATCCCGGACAACGCCGTGTAGGTATAGCTCGTATATAAATGAGACAATGCTAGTGGATATTTGGAAGTGCCTATAAATATGAGATAAGGGTTTGTGAGTTTTTTGGGGATACATTATTTTCTGAGTTCTAGCCACAATTCTTACTCTTTGTCTTTTTCACAAAGCAGCATAAGGATTCCCATGGAACTTTGTTTCCTTGTCTGCAGTTAGAATTTCTTTTCTATGGGCTGAGAAAGAAAGATATCTGCTTGGAAATGTTCAGTGTAAACATATTTATCTATGGTCTCTCGTGATAGAAATAATTGACACACGGTTGTTTTATTTCATTGCACACCCTTGATCCACCCCACTTTGCTTTGACTTTGAAACGTTGCTGGGAAAATTGCGTTTGGGGGAAAAGGCAATAGAATTGATTTAACTCCATCAGAAATAAACCTGTTCACATCATTCCAAAAGAAGCTGGAATTGTTCAACGATAAAAAAAATTTAAAAATCCTCATTTTTGGTTTCTGTAATATACCTTCAAGCAGGTTTGATTAGAAATGACGTTTTTTTTTGTTGTTGTTTGGTTTCGTCTTTGATTCCATTTTACTGGTTTACAGATTAGTAATTTTGTAATTTTTTTTTAAAGATTGAACAAAAATTCTTGTTACTGTATTTAGTGTCGTTTGTGACTTCTGCACGTGATCTTTAAGTGTGATACAAAGTTATGACATGGTATTGTAGCAATGTTGGCCATGTAAAAATAATGTAAAAAATAATGTTTCAAACGGGATTTTACATATAAGGTTAGACTAAGTAGAAAAATTGAAAATTCCATTAGAAGTTAAAGGTTAGAAGTTAGAGCTACATGTCAGGATATGACGTCATAGACAGAAAAAGGAGCTAACAATATTTGAACAAGTTTAGTTTTCATCTCAATTTCACTCTTTTGTATTTTGCCAGGAATCAATCATTAATGTTAAATTCTTTAAATCATACATATATAGTTATCTTGTCAGATTTTCAAAGTTAGACTCAAATAGCATTTAGGCTGACAAATACATTTTTGCTTCTGGTTAGCTAATTTTCATTTGTTATTGTTATACTATGTTATTGGCAATATAATAATGTACTTAGTTGCAATTTATTTTTAAAATCATTTAGTCCGACCCAGACGACTGCTAATATGAAACATTTTTAAATAATCACCTAAAAATAAAAATCAGCAAGGGGATAATTTGTTTTAAATTGAAGAATATACATGGAGTTGTCTGCCTTAAGTTTAAAAGTGTGGAAACCAACTAAAATGACTTAACTGCATCCTGGGCAACATCAGGTATGTATAGCTAGTTTAACAACATTGCATAATTTCAGATTTTTATATTAAATTGTTAGCCTATAAAATAGTTAACGTTGTTTTTCCCTATATAATATAACAAGTATAATAGTTTGAATAATTGAAGCAACGGTTTCTTGTTGGTTTAAGTTTTTTCCTCCCTTTGATTGGTTGTGACCTCTTCATAACAGTTGTAGTGGTGACGTGAAAAAGAAACATGAGTGTTGAACAGTAGTTGCGATAAACACTGTCTGGAAAAGCAAGACAGGCACTCCATTAACCTGAGCTGATTATATCTTTTTCCCATGTTAAGCATTTTGTATAAGAACAAGAAAGTATCAATAGATTATTTTCTTATTTAATAATCTATCCCTGCAAAAATGCCACCCATAGAATCGTTAATAAAATTCATAAACTTTTCTGAAATCCAACCATATTTGGTACAAATAAACTTCAGTCTATGTTTGACTTCTCCACCAAGTTACAGTCATAGATGCCCAACAGTTTTTGTGTTATCGCCGTTCAATAAGCATATCTAAATACGATATGCAAAATTGTCAATAACTCTGACACATTCCTCTCTAGTCACTGCCCTGATTTTGCCTGCTGTGATGGCCTTCTTCAGTTTAAAGAAAGTCTGGGGATTTTTGATAGATAAAAATCTGGTATGTTAACATTTAAATGCTTTATTTTTTATATCGATTTGACATCGAAAATACTGATTACATATTTAGTGAGTGCGCTGATGCAATATCATACTAATACCTACTCACATTTGCCAACAGGCTCGTTGCAGATGTGAAACAAGTTGCAGTTTAACACATATTATATTAAATAGACATTTTGTTGAAATGTCTTATATTTGAAACAAAAAGCATTTAAGGGTTAAGGTGATCACTAAAGTGTTCTTGCATATCATTGAACGGTGGTAAAACAAAGACTGTTGAACATTCATGACTGAAACTTGGTGGGCAAGTCAGACATATACTGAAGTTTATTAATAACAAAAATATTCGATTGCAGAGAGGATTGTGAATTTTATTAACGATTCCATGGATGGCATTTTGAGGAAGTCACCATATAGTTTATCATAGAAAACAACAAATTACAATGTATTTTTTGGTTTTACAAAGATATCTGAAATAAAGTAATTGAAATTAAAGAGAATTAATTTGGATGTAAAGGTATTGGTTTTTAATTATTAAAAATTATTAAATTTACTTGGGATTAACAAGAAAATCGTCTATTTTTAACAAAATATGTTTGAATGAAAATTTTCTACCTTGAAAAATTATAGATATATAATTACATATTGTGATTGTGTTTACGATTTATTGATATACTATACGCATCATATTATGTTGTTTCATCTAATTTTTCTGTCTTGTTTTGTAGGTAAGTGTTTTCGAATTTCCGTTTTTGAAATGTGTTTCAACTTTAAGGTAAGGAATCATCTCAACCAAGAATTTTATGTTTTATCTGTCATTTGGGTGTCTTTTCTTCTTTTTGTGTCTTTGAAGCATGTGGTCATATGACAGGTTTCCATTTTTTTTTTGTTGACACAGTCCTTTGCATCATTATTGAACTTTGCGAGATTTTTTAAGCTGCATTGGTTGGCAGATAGGGGGCAGATAAGGCAGTGCTGCATCATATGGTCCTCCTCTCCACATTCGCAGATGATTGAGTCGGTTTTGTTGCCCCATTTAGTGATAGCAACTTTTGATCGTCCCATTCTCGTTCTCAGGCTGTTGAGCGTTTTCCACTCGACCCATGGTGCTTTTTAACTGGTAGGGATAGTTTCAGAAGAAGGGATTCCTATGTCAATAGGAAGGGAGTTATTCCCTAGCTTTGTGGTTCATAACTAGTATGTCTAATGTCTATTAACAACTATTTTTCTCTACTAATGAGTAACTATTAAACACGACAAAAAGCCACTCGAGGATAAGAGTGAATGAGATGGAAAGATTGTCAATTGCGAAATGAAGAACTTTATGAGAGGATTGATAAAGACGAGTTCTGGCTGTGAATGTCTCACAAGGAGGTACCAGAGATTATAACTCACTCGAACATTTTTCATCTAAATAACAATAGAATAAAGAGACTAGTAACGTCTCTTCTATAAGAAAGAGGCTGTAAGGAATGGAAAAGATCATCCCGCACTAGATTATTTAATGAAGGTGTTGGACCAGTATATTTGAGTTATGTCCCTTGAACCACTTTCAAGTTATCTTCCCTGAATTATACTGGCAACAAGTAAGAATGACTCTTCACTTTTCAAGTAAGAAAAAGACTCGTACATGCATTGTGCGAGATTTGAAATAGAGATTTGCTCTCTTTCTTGGTTTGGCTTTAGAGACCGGCAGGCGTGTCTGCTCGGCTCTCTGTTTATTCATGGTTTTATACCATTGATGCTGTATTATCAGACCTCATTTCTGTGGCAGTTTAGACGGGACTCTCCAGACAGCTAGCCATTCTAGTATGACACTTTCACCACTGGTCATAGCAGAATGGTTTCCAGACATCACCGAAGTAAGTTGTATTTACTTTTCATAGCCCAGCATTCTCTATGTTTTTATCCTGGCAATACATGTTTATTTCGATTGTGATCGAGACATTTACATGGAATTATTCTTTGTAATTATGTCTGTTAGTGTGAACCCCCTTTCTTGTATTGTTACACTTTCGCTACTGGAGTGTGTACTAACCATCATACATCCATCAGGAAACCAGGTTCTAGATCGTTTGCTGACACAATGCTTCGGATGCCGATATTAATTTATAAAAAGGTTTATTAAAAAGAGAAAAACAGTTACAGAAAAAATCAAAGAGATTACTTGCATACACGTAAGAAGAAAGATAGAGAGAGAGAGAGAGAGAGAGAGATAAATGAATAGCTTGTCTTGTTATGCCTAACTACATTGTGTGCCCCCTCTTATTGGGGACGGCATCTTGGAGACATTTCCTCTGTTTGACGTCTCGCAAGGAAAGAGACAGAAAATCTCTGTCTAGAAATCACGTGGTTTCACAGACTTCCATTCTAGGGTCACCGCCGACCCTTAGGTGTCACTCAAACTTTTCCAGTCAGACAACGGGCCTCATTATGTAACAATATCATGTTGTATTATGTCTCACTTACATCCTTGACAAACCTTCTCTGTAAGAAAATAAATGTATGCATATATGTAAATGCAGCAGTCTCTTTATCATTGCCATTTTCCATCATTGTCTTCCCCTGTTTACTTCCGTGTTATCAAGAAAACCACAGATTTAATATGGTGGCACTCATGTTGAAGATGAATGTTCACTATGAAAACATATAAAATGGAATATCTAATATTCAAATTTCATACGGGTGTAATTGTAATAAAAGCATTAAATTCTTATTATTGATCTATTAACATCATAGAAAAATATTTGATTGATAAAATTCAAGAATAAGAATAAAAATTGTAATATAGGGTTCAGGGATGGGAACAGGAGTACACAGAGGTCCTCATCCATTCTCTGTCAATGAGGTTGTGTGCATATTAGTATTTTTTACAAACACATATATATGAAAAGGGGAAAAGAAAAATTATTTATATATTTATCAACGTTTCGTCTTTATTTCAAGACTTTCTCAAGATGATTGATATGTAGAAATAACATACACATACAATATTTGAAAATATGTGATGCTTTGCATATGTTCAAAAAGACTAAACGTTTATGAATATATAAATAACTTTGGTTTTTACTTTTTCACTTTCCATCATGTTGGAATATTATTTCCATAATTTTCATCATATATATATATATATATATATATATATATATTATATATAATGATAGAAAAATCAAGCTCTTTATAACAGTTGTTCCGAAACTGAATCAAACCTATTCATCAGAATTTTGTATATATAAAGAGCTCAATATCTTTTCAGATAGAGCTTTATAATAATAATAAACAATTAATTTGGTGATCTAAACACTTTAGTGCAATTTCATGGTTTATCCATTCATCAGAAGTTATTGATAATCTTTAATGATGTTATACATAATATAATATAAATCGGTTCTGATAAATGGATAATTCATGAAACTGCAGTAATATAGATAAAAGTTCTTTCTTAGGCTATAATGTGTTCAATTGTGGAAGTCAGATTTATGACTAATTTAAAAATATAATTTTTTAAAGAATTTTTTTAAACTGAAAAAAATAATATTTTTCATTTATTTATAAATTACAATTTTTATTTATTTAATAATATTAATATTAATACACTGTTGAATGCTTCATCCAATTTACTATATATATTATTATATTTAGTATAATGAGTTAACTTTAGTTTACATAAAGCGTTTCGCCTGTATATTTAAGTCACACAAAATACATGTAAAAAAAAACTTCCTTGGCTTTGGGATTGAGTTATGTTTTAAAAAGAAATCCTTTTTAATTGTTCTAATTAGCCGTTTGACTATGCCACTCTTTTATACTATTTCTATCACTCTCGCTTCCCTCTCTCTTTCTCTGCCCCCCCCTTCTCTCTCATTGTTTATTAACTGTCAAAAGTAATAGAAGTAATTATAAAACAGAAAATTGGAAAAGTCCATTATAAACAACTCTAGAGTAAAACATAGATAAACAGAGAGGAGATATATAGTGAACAGAAAGACTACTTAAAAAAAAAATTTAAACTGGCTTTGCAAACTCACTTTTTCCTGATTTAAACAATCTAAGTCGAGTTTAATGGGTTAATTAACGGGTCACATTTTTTTCTAGTATGTATTTACATACACACATATATATGAGAGAGAGAGAGAGAGAGAGAGAGAGAGAGAGAGAGAGAGAGAGAGAGAGAAACTCATTTTTTTCCTATGATAAAGGTTCAGATTTATTTCTGTCTAGTCATGCAGTAATGCAGAGTTATGTGACAGTGGGCAGCGACTATAGTTTGTGTAAATAGAGCAGAACACTCGTATAAGAATAAATAACAAAAAGATGTTGAATGTGTGTATGTTGCGCATTGCTACAGACTAATGTTTGCCAGTTACCGTTGCCAAGAATAGGCATTTCCATAGGAATTTTCCAAGGCACCACAACTCCACCTCCACATAGACGCAGACAATCCCTTTATTTGATTAGCTTTTTTAAAAAAAAAAATTCTAATTGACTTTCTGTGACTAAACTTTAAACGGTACCTTTATCTCTAAAAGGAAGAATTCTGAGCTCCTTTCAAATGTTGATTTTGTTTTTCTTTAGTTTCCTGCCAATAATGGTCCGAATTGAAAATACTTTGGAATCTTCGCAAAAAAAGCTGATAATTATAATACATAGGATTGAGACAGTTCGTAGAGTATATATATATATATATATATATATATATATATATATATATATATATATATATTTTTTTTTATGAAAATCGTTTCAGACAAGGCATGAAACCACTTGATGTAAGGAGCTAACAAGAACGAATATGATTATCGCAAAGACAAGAGATACCTATTGGCCTTAGTCTTGAAAAAACCAAGATTATAGCTAGGAGAAAAACAGTCAGCAGGAAGAGAGTTCCACAAGCCTGCGGTTCTGTGAAAGAAGCTACTGGAATGGGAAGCTGTATTACAATCAGGTATCAAAACAGCGAATTGATGGAGACCACTAGACCACCAAATCAAACAACTGGAACAAAAGACGCAGGAAATAGATCATATAATTCTGAAGAACACATGCCATGATAGTATTTACAGAAAAGACTGAGACTAGCAACATCACGTCTGTGAGAGAGAGAGAGTGTATAGAGAAGAAGAAAGGGTAGAGCCAATCAAATTATAGATATGTTTCTGCACCTTATCAAGAACCCTCAAACGGGACAGAGATTCACCAGCCCAAATATGACAACAGTACTCCATACATGGTCTGGTTATGGATTTGTAGAGATAGAGAAGCAACACCAGAATAGAGAGTGGTATCATCAGAATAGATGTTAATTTTCTGAACAATATTCTCTGGAAGATCATTTATATAGAGAAGAAACAGTGTTGTGCCTAGAATAGAGACCTGAGGAACATCAGCATTGATAGGAAAAGAGAATGAAGAGACACCGTCTAAAGTTACTTGCCAGCTTCGATCAGAAAGAAAAGACCTAATAATGTCAAGAATCTCACCCTGAAGTTTGTGTAGGAGACCAGAATGCCACACTCTGCCAAACGCCTTCGAAATGTCAAACACAATGGCTAAACCTCCCTCGAATTATCCATAAACTGACAGATCCGCTCAGTTACAACAGTTAAAAGATCAGCAGTTGAACGAAAACTACGAAAGACATACTGAACATCACTGAATAGGCCCAGACTTTCCAGAAAATGAACAAGCTTGCCGAGTAAATATTTTTAATATCCACACACATATATTTTTCAGCTTAACCAAGACTCGTCAGTGTGGCTATATATAACTACCACCGGTCACTGTATTCAAACACCAGACTAAAGTCACCTTTGACTTCCATCCGACGCCCTTACTTACCCACACAGCCGCTGAGACAGTTATACAAAGTAGAAGAGAAATAATCTTATTTTTCATTTAACAAACATAAGCAGCTTTCCGAGAGTGTTCATTCTTCCAAAGGGGAGTGAACTTTAGTTAGCAGCTTTTCATATTTCCCTGAGTGCTCTTCCTCTGAGGGGAGCTTTAAGTAATTATATATATATATATATATATATATATATACTTTCACTGTCCACATAGACGAACAGTGACCAAAAAGTTATAAGGTCATCGTCTATCTCTGCTTTAGTTGATGACATCACCATTTTGTTATTCCATCACTTATGACATCATAAAGGATTTTCCCGGTGTTTTTTACCTGTTTTATTAGATGACGTCATCCCTTTATGGCACCATCCAGTGTGCATGAAAACAAGCAAGATGCTCAGAGTTTTTAGTATTATATCCTTCACTTTATAATAAAGACCACTGTGTATTTCTATATTTTTATATAAATAAATGTGTATCAATCCCGGCTCACAAAAGTTAGCGAGTAAAAAATGTGCCTTTTCTAGCTTTCGGACAAAACCATTTTAAGTGGTAAGAGGAAGTGAGAAATAAATAGCAAACCAGACAAGCCCCGCTGTCAGAAGTAAATTCAGAAAAGAAATCCTCCATTCTAAATAAAAAGTCAGCAGTAGATGTTTTTTTTTCTTTAGGTTATTAGAAATGATAATAATAATCATTTATATAATACTTCAATGGATTATGCTCCAATGAATTGGCTACTCTGGTGCCCCCTCGACGTAAATTCACTAGACCAACTCGACAATCAACTAAATCCCATCCATTCACTGTGGAGGTCCCCAGATGCCGGAGAGCTTTCTACTCAAATAGCTTCTTTCCTCGTGCTGCTGGCCTCTGGAACTCCCTCCCTGCCCCCTGTTTCCCCGACGGTACTGTCATGCAGAAATTTAAAACTAACGTAAACAGACATCTCGCTGCTCAGATCCCAATTTAGGTTGATCCCCCCCCCCCCCCAAACCTTCTCCCTTTTTTTTTCTCAGTAGCCCCTTATGTCTACAGTGGCGGCCTGCCTTGTTTGGGGTGAACTATGTTAAAAAAAAAAAAAATTTTTAAATATGAAAAATTACTGACGTAGTTCTATGATTTTATATGAATATTAGTGCGAACACTGGTGAAGCATAGTTTCTTTTTTCGTCATTTTTGGCAGATGGTGTAAACTTAAGAGAAAAATGATTAGATAGTGAAATAACTAAATTAAGAATAAACTAGTTCAAAATATTTTGTTTTCTTTTTCTAACAAATTCTTCTTATTAGACAATTTTCTACACTTGAAAAAATATTTGAAATATAGAATTGCATTCACATCTACTTTACTGACATAGTTCTATGATTTTATATGAATATTAGTGTGAACACTGGTGAAGTATATTTGTCTGTTTTACGGCATATCAACCCTTTTTTAGTTGATGTAATGCTGTAATATAGAATATATATATATAATATTTGTTATTGTTTATTATCTATGTATGTATACGTTTCGTCCTTAATAATCGGGACTCATCAGCATAGAGATGTGACTATTAACTACCGGTCATGCGATTCAAAACCCCGGATTACGAGTATTTTGCAACTCAAATCTGACGCCTTAACCACGCGGGCAATGTTGAACAGCGAATAAATGGTGATAATTTTAACACTTTATACGGCGGCTTGACATCATAGAGCGTTCAACTTTTAATAAAAGGAACGATCCATTTAAAGCTAGCGACGTCATGCTGTGTTAATACTACACTTACAGTGCTCTACTAGACAGATTTTCTAGGAGCTACAAATAATATTTTCTTTTTGTTTCTTTTTTAATCATTGTCTTGACTTGCCAAGTAAGTTTCTGAGTTTCTAGTGGTAATTTATGGAGTATGAATCTGAGAGTTTTTTTTCGGCCATCTCAAGTGCTTTCAGTCTTTGCGATTGTTTTCAAGAGTTTTTTTTCGCTCTGTTGTTTTTATTATTTTTGCTCTGTAGTTTCACGAAAATTTAAATCACTTGAGATGGATGTAAAGAAAATTTTCAGATACATACTCCATGAATTACCACCAGAGGGCCTGGAAACTTGCTTGCCAAGTGGAGACAATAATGAAAAAATAACGAAAAGAGAAAATTCTGTAGTCTTTAATCAGATATGTATCAATAACAATTTTCTGCCCATATATATATATATATATATATATATATATATACACACGAGGACGAAATTGCTTACTTACTAATGATCACAATAAATCGGAGAGGATTTGGAATTGGTACAGCCAATTTCATAGTCTGCAATAGTATCCATTAAAAGAATTATGTTTATAAAGCTGCCGATTTAAGTTCATGAATTAACATGTTCTGTCATCTTGAATATTCACACAACTAGGCCACTGTGAGATAGGGTTTCTTCTCTTGTTTTCTGTTTTCCTGCCTTCCTGCATCTTTGGCACTAGCTAGCCCAAATGTCTGGCTATTGTTTCTCTCTTATCTATTGATGGCTTCTGTAGATAAATACCCTCAGCATCCTGGAACCCAAGACCTTCCTCTCAGAACCGGAGGAAGTGAAATTAATATGGTATATAGAAATCCTGATTATAATGGTCAGTTTAGTAGACGTTTGGGTGTATAGAAAATCTATATTTACATGAGTAGAGGTTTATAATGTGAAAATATGACAATTGTTATTTTATTTGACATTATATTCTTCAATTAAAAATATAAGTTATTCTCCTGGCTGATTTTTATTTTAAGTGATTATTTAAAAATGTTTTATATTATCAGTCGCTTGTGCTGGACTAAGTAATTTTAAACATAAATTGTAGCAAAGTATATTATTATATGGCCAATAACATGGTACAACCATTACAAACGGAAATTGGCTAGTCAGAAGAAAAGTTTGATTTGTCAGCTTAAATGCTATTTGGGTCTGACTTTGAAAATCCGACAAGATAACTTGATATGTTAGATTAAACTGAACTAAATTATCTATGAAAAAAAGATCTTAAAGGAAAAATCTAGGTTGTAATACTGTCAGAGCGAGGATCAGAGTGTAGTATCTGTTCTATGTCAGGAGGTCATCCTCCAAGGAAGTACCACCTCCAAAAAGGAAGAGGGATGGGTTTATCACCTGTTGCTTGAAGTGTTCTCAACAGAGAATGCCAACGTGACTGACCAGGCTAGCTTTGTATCTGTCCAGAGTTCCCCTTTAAAATAAGGAGTCAGAGTCAGTTAGAATTCTTTGGAATCCTCAGAGTCAGACCATATGCCTTCTGTTTTTATATTATTTTCTTGTTAAAAATTCATTAAAATTAGGGGTGAAGGGTTTAGCTTTCCATAGAGACTCATTGACAAGTATTCAATTTGATGTTACCTGTAATAAATGTGGAAGGGTCTGTTGAAATTATTCTTGCCTTAGAAGGCACTAAAAAGTCGCCAGAAATTTGGAATTTTTTTTACTGGGTTCAGTGATGTTTCGACATGAAGATTATGTTGAAAAGAATGCACTTAAATTGTAGACCTTGAACACCATGTGAGATTCTAATAGAACAATGAAGCGGTGTCCTTTGCAAGGGGTCTGCATACTTGTCATATTTGTATCAGAGAGTGTACAAAGGCACATTCATTCGACACATGTTTAAAACAATAAGTATCAGACAATTCTTGAGTATAAGCTGTTGCCGTCACACACACATGCATATATATATATATATATATAAGATAGATGAAAGAAGAGGGATAAACATGTACGAATGACAAATTTATTTCAACTTCGATTGATCAATGCAAGGTGTACTCGGTAAAAATAAAAATATGTTTATTATTCCTTCCTTAAACCAAGACTTTTCAAAGATTAAAGTCTTATCATCAGAGGAATTACATAGATAGATAAGTTGGCAGTGGAAAAGACAAAATTCAAAATTTTAAAAAATATTAAGTAATGGAGAGTAAGAAAGTGCGTGCAAAAAGATATAATATAAATTTGTCATTTGTACATGTTGATCCCTCTTCTTTCATCGATCTTTATAATTGCTCTATCTCGTATATTGAGCCTAAACGATTTCACTATAGGTTCTATCTACTAAAACTATACTTTTAGTTTCATATTATATATATATATATATATATATATATATATATATATATATATATATATATATATATATATATGTGTGTGTGTGTGTATAGTAGGTGATTACACGTCCCAAATGAATTCTCTAAACAACAGTTTTGAACCATTTCTATTTCTCCTTCCAAAGATTAAAATCAAGATATAATGATACTAAACCTTATATCTAGAATCCTTATTCTAATTTTGAAAAAAAAAATCATTACATGATTTTGATTCTAGAAAATGTCTACAATTTAAAGCTGAAGGTTAAGGGATCTTCAGAAGAAATTCCAATTCAGAGAATCTTGCTTATTCAGTTTCTAATTACTATCGATCAAATTCAGTGCAAATCTGATATATTTGAATTTTCAAATGGGAAGTTATGCCTTTTTTATGACCCCCTACCCCGAAAACCCTTTCAAATACTCAAGAAACTTAAATTTAGGTAATAATATTTATTAATTGATGTCTAATACCTATTGTTAAAATTTCGCAAAAATTGAAAGTATCTGTATTTTCACAGAGGGCTTCCAACCTCTTTTTATTACCCTCTTTACATAAAACTAAACTAAATTAAACTAAATATAACCCACATCACAACCCTTGCACATAGCAGCCAGGTTCCAAAATTTATAATGATCAGTTAATTCGTTTAAGAGTGAATCCTATACATACAAATATATAAACATACCTATCTTTATATAGATGGAGATATAGACAGATTCTAATAAATTAAAAAAAATTTTTTTATGATATTGACTTTTTACAAAATTGTATCATGATTATATATAATTATATTATCTTTTACTTACTTTATATTGATATAATTTTCTTATAGCCAGAGTTTCCCCAAATACCATTTCGTCAATCCGTATTTTGTTTCCCCAATTAAATCAGAAAAGGTCAAGATTGAAAATAAAGAGGTTAATATGACCCTAAGGATATTATAGCATTTAATTGATTTAAGAGTAGGTAATTCTTTAGTTAGATTAAATGTAATGAGTCAACTTTTAATTATCTTATTAAATTTACTTATAAAATTTTCCTTAAAGCAATTTTTCTGGTTCTCTAGTCGGAAATAGTTAGAATGTGTTGAACATTGTGTCATTACACCAATGTTTCTTTTTTATTAGTGGAAAAAATAGAAATTTTCATTCCTTTTCTTTATCGAGACAAAAGATACTGAGTTATAAATCAGTGCATATTTATCATCATATTCAGTTTAACATCTGTTTTAAATGCTGGCATGCGTTGGACGGCTTTTAGAAATTGACTTCTAAACTAACCTATCTCTGACCAGGTCTTTATTTATCCCTTTTTCCTTTAGGTCCATCTTTATCATGTCCTCCCATGTTTTCTTTGACCTTCCCCTGCGAACTGAACTTGCTACCTCAACTGTTCTACGTCTACTAATCCAAGACCTCTCATCCATTCTTTCAATGTGGCCATACCATGGACGTTTTGTGTTCTGCACACATTTCCCTATACTGTCCAGATTTTATTCTCTGAGGTCATCAGACCTAAGCTTGTCTTTAAGACTCACACTACACATAAATTTTATCATTCTCATATCATTTCTGTCCATGCAACGCATGTCCTCAGCCCTAACTGGTCAGGTTTCACTTCCATACATCATCACACTGTGTACACATGCTCTTCTCGTTAGTAATAGAAGTTCCCTGAACTTAGTCCATCATCTCTTAACTCTTGCAATCACACTAGCATATACTCCACCCTGTACTTTAATGGTATCACTCCGTTAGTATTCCCTGAACTTCTTATTCTTGCAATCATATTGACATCTGCTCCACACTGTGCTCAACCTCAATAGCTTCCCCATCCAAATATACTTTCTCCATATCTGAGTTCTCATCTGTCTCCATTGTCTTACATTTCTTGCACACAAACTGGTTATCCTCTCTAAACCTACCAGTAATTCCACTGCATTTCTTGTGTACCCAATGCTTACAAGTACCACAAAAAATAAATTACACCCAACCCACTTTCCACAAACTGAGCAGGGAAACTTTTCTCTTTCTGGGACTTTCTAACACTACAACCACTGACCATCACTTTGGTTATGGTAACATTCACTCTCAGAGCTTTACTTTCCATAGCATTCCTCCAAGTTTTTAACTTAATAAGTAGACCTCCTATTATTTTACTGGCAAGTACAAAATCGTCAGCATACAGCATCTCTTCTGGATAACCTATACGAAACTCTCTGGACAATGATTCTAAGAGACACATGAAAAACAACAGACTCAGTAGAGAACCCTGATGTATTCTTACTTTAACATTAAAGCTATCACTAAATGTGCTATTAATTCTAACATGACTTAACCTAATGTAACTTTATAAAAAATGAATTGACTAAAAAGAGAAAGATTAATATTTCTAATTCAATCGAAGTTTTTTCCTTTTTCTTTTTCATAATCTTTGAATGACTATTTGATGAGTCTTATGCATATGTTGCATTCTTGGCCAGCTTCATTTTGCCATCTTGTGCGGTCGTACATGGACACTTCTCTTCAGCGACATCTCTCTGGGGGTCGATACGTAACATAAGATAATTGAGAGCTTTGTTTAATTTTTTTTCATGGAAATCGCACTTTTATTCCTCTGGGATGATGACTCTTTTTTCAGCATTGCCATCTCATTTAGATAATGTCTGTACATGCTACAAACATGTGTAAATTAGATGACAAAATAATGGGTTGCTTTACTTCTATATTATCCATAAAGATAAAATAGAAATAAAGAAGACTTTCAGTTATGCAAAAATATCTTAACAGATATATCACAGTTTATTAAATTTCAAATGAAATCAAAGTGGAATAAATAGTGGTCGCGGTTGTGACCCAACGGGTCACAGGTATTCTAGTGTCTATATATATATATATTTGAATAATATAAAGATGATTATTATATATTAGATCCTATTGTGATAAGGAGATGTTTGATATTGGGGATAGAGCATTATTATATGAAATGATGAAGATAACAGTAAAGTTACATGCTTTACAAGTTTATTAAATCATCAAGTGTTTAAACAAGGAATATATCAAAATGACCTTTAATCCATGTATTTTTAAAGAATCACTCTTCTCCTCAGAAATAAAAAACAGTAAATTTTTGTTGCATATTTTCAAATTAATACTTACCAATAATTAGCAAATTGTCTGTCTATCTGCTTTTCACACCTCATACCAATTATAAATCACTGTATCTTGCAGATTGTTTAAAACAAAAATATTCTTTAAAAAGTTTTTTATTATTTTTTAAATTTGTTATTCTTGTTCGCCTCAAACAGGGCATATTGCTACTGAAGTATTAGAGACTACTGTAATACAGATTTATAGGTGTAAAGAGTTGGACAGCATAATGTTGGTTCACATTACATGTAAATTTCTACATGTTGGTAAAGTCGGGAAAACAGGGCACAGGAAGGGAGTTCCAAAGGCAAATAGTTTGAGGAAAAAAAGCTATCAGAGTAGAAAATTTTCTCGGTATCTACAGTGAAGATGTGGGATTTTGCTGCTAATCGGGTGGGTTGCAGCTATTTATGTTGAGGGGGTACAAGTGCTGCAAATTCATCGGAGCACATTCCGTGGTGTAATTGTAAAACAAGCACAGGTATGAAGCACTGTGATGATATGACAGGGCTGGAACTTGGCAGAAAGTGCAGGATCTATTAGGTTAGAAATTCTTTTTTTTTTTTGCACCTTATCTGAGAGAGAGAGATAGAGATAGAGATAGAGAGAGAGGGAGAGAGAGAAAGAGAGAGAGAGAAACTAGTGATTGGTCCATCAGCCCAGATTTGGCAATGATACCCCATACACAGGCGAATAGTGACTTTATAGAGATATAGAATACTGGCAGATGTGAGCCTACCTTCTTTGCTTTAGCAACATATTCTATGTACTTATTCAAACTCATGTTGCCTAAGAATTTCAGGCCGAGAAGTGTCCTCCTGATCGTGACATTGATCGATTTTCAATGTGAACACTGGACACTGACTTTAGGACCAATGAAAAGTAAAGAAGACAATTTTCTGTTTTCAACACCCCACTCAGATTTATAAATGATTACCAGTGACAGAATATTGTCCTGTCTGGTGAATAGTTCGAATTATTCACTCAACTTAACAATACAGGGTATTCTTTGTCCCAGCTCCCACTAAGGTCTTGGTGTACTCACGGTCGTTGATTCTGCCATGTCCTGTAAAATAAGGGCAATCGGTGAATAAATAAAGGAGATATCACATAAAGTGTACACGGGGCCCGTTTTTTTTTTTGAGTCACCCTGTATAAAGCCGGGGATAAGCACCGGACTAAAAGTCTTTCAGCTGAGCAAGGGACTTAAAAACAACAGCAAAAATCACAAGCAATAAAGTTTCTTTGTTTTTTATTTTATTTATTTATTTAGCAAATACTAACATTTACGTTACTGTACAATTTTGATAGTAAACATTTATTTAAAAAAAATAAAACGAATAAACTTAACAAATACACACCACATCTGTTGCAGATCGAAATGTGTCTTTGTAATGAAAGTAAAATAAAATCTCCTTTTTTTCTTTTCTTTTTTGTGTCTTAAATTTTGAATGTAACAAAACTTCAATCAGCTGTAAATATCATCATGTGATGAGAAGACATTTCTAATAAAACATTTTTGATTGTTTTTATTAGAATTTAAAGTAAAAACATATTTATATTTATTTTTCCAATTGAGTTGATATGAAGAAGAGGAAAACTTTGTTGTCTTCAGCAGATTATCCGGATGGTGGCTCATAACATAAGCAGTTGGAGTCTTGTTGTGTAGATAACATGTAGCAGCAGTTTGTTCTCTCTTCTTTCTCATTGTTGTTGTCAGCTTATTTTTTAATAACAAATAACAGCGAAAACTATTAAAAAATGACAGCACAAAATCATTTAGGGTTTAACAATTCTTTCAGTGTTTTTCTTTTTCTTTTCCAGTATACATACATAATATCCCGAACCCATCCCCCAATAGGGGGATGTGAGCAGATGTCCCAATGCTTGACCATACTCTTTTACAGTTCGTTAAAAAAAGAGAAAGATTTTCTGTTACGTGTCTCTGGTGACTTCCTGTCTGACACAATATCCTGACATGTAGCTCTAACTCCAGTTTTTACTTCTACTGCTCCAACCTTATGCTTTCTCTAACCTTATGTGAACAAAAAACCGTTTTAAAAATTATTTTCACTCACTCGCATATAATCTTGCTACTATATATAAAAGACGAAAATTATCTGTCAATTCCTGATAGATTACTATACCTAAGAATGTAAACTTTTGTAGGAATGATATCCTTACCTATGCATATTGTCTTGAAGTGGTCATGTTTATGGTTTTCCTTTAAATATGTCCCAACGAAGCATAAACCATCCTTTAATTAAATTTGTTTAATTTTGATGATCATAGTTAACTTATACAAATTTAAATATATTCACAAACTGCGAGCAAATTTGAATCATTTTAATTGGAACTTCACAAAATTAATGCTTATTCTAGCCAGTCACTCTAATTGTGTAAGCTTTATTTTTTTTCCAAGAACACATTACCACTTGACTGATTCCCTTCAGACTACAACAGGGTCGTTTTCAAATACTGTCATAAACCGTCCTTATAAATGATTAAACTGTGTTCATTCCACTCATCATTTTCAACCCTCTCATAATATTCTTCATCATTTAGTTGTCAATATATTCACCTCATTAACCCTTATTCTGGAAGAGAGAGATGAAACGAAGACAGGAAGAATGCTGCCTGTTCTGGTTTTAAGTAATATTAGAGAGAGAGTGGGGGGGATTGATTCGGTAGCTCAATCAGTTAGTATGTCGTACTTAGAGGTAGTGGTTATGAGTTCGAACCCCACCCGGGCAATAAGCATTTTTAATCTGATTTTGTCCTAAAATCAACTTAAGCATTTCAAATTACTAGATTGTTTCGTTTTCCTTTTATTTTGTCTTGTAATCTTTACAGAAATTAAGATCCCGGGCGACACAACATAACCCTGCTAGGTGAAAATATATTACTTGATCTTAATACTTGCAAATACTTCTTCAATTGTGTACATGCATGAGTCTGTCTGTAGATGTTCAGTTTAATCAGCAATAAAAGGAATCTTCTCGGCTTCACTTGTTTATCCGTTGAATTTCAAGTTGAACCTGGAAACCTCACTCGTCTATCTTTCATCTTTTCTTTCCGTTCTTCCTCTTTTGCTAAAAAAAAAATGATACAAAAGCGATAACCGAAATGTCTTTTTGATTGTTTTATGCTCCTTTCCCAGTTATTATTAAATCAGACTTTTTCATCTTTGAATTAAAGTAAACCTTACCAGTCGCATTTGAGGAATTTTTATTTCCATATTTTTTTTCTCCTCTCAGATAGCATTATCCCTCTTTATTTCCTTGGCCCCACACCAATTGTTTTGAATTTATTTTCAATCTGAACTCCCTTTTCCTTCGTTACCTTTCCTGATTTTTTTTTTCGTTTATCCCCCCCCCCCCGCCTCCTGTAAATGTTTACCCCTTTTTATTTTGGCTCCGTCTTGGCCCCTTTATTTTTTGTATTGCTCTTGCATTTCTCCCACCCCCATTCATGCCTCCCAATTTTTGTGTTATGCCCACCTCCATCTCTTGTATTACTTCCTTCTCCATGATTTGCATTGCTCCCTTCCACCGATCTTGCATTACTCCTCCCCCCTCCCCCGATCTTGCATTACTCCTCTCGTCCCCCCTCCGATCTTGCATTACTCCTCCCCCCCCCCACGATCTTGTATTGCTCCCCTTCCCCGATCTTGTGTTGCTCCTTTCCTCCCCTATCTTATGTTGCTCCCCTCCCCGATCTCTTGTGTTGCTCCCCTCCACCGATCTCTTGTGTTGCTCTCCTTCCCCGATCTTTTGTGTTGTCTACCTCCCGCGATCTTGTGTTACTCCCCGACACCAATCTTGTGTTGCTCCCTTCCCCCCTCCCCGATGTTTCGTTGCTCCCATCCCCTATCTTGTGTTGCTCCCTTCCCCTGCTCTATCATTGCTTCCTTCATTTGCTCGAGCGTTATTCCCATCGCCTCTAGCATTGCTCCTCTCCCCATCTCTTTCATTTCTCCCCACTCCATCCATTTCTCCATATCTCTTGCTTGCTCCTCTGCCCATTTTTTTCATATCTTCCCCTTCTCTTGGGTTGCCTCCCTCCCACTGCTGCCCTTGCATTTTTTTCTTCAATTCTATCTACTCCTACCTTTCTCTCCTTTTCTCATTCTATTTTCATTTAATTTCCTTGTTTAATATTTTCCCACTTTCCATCTTCATCCTCTGTTCTCCTTTTATTTCTTCTTTCTGTAAACATTAAGAATTCGTCCCACTCCCCTACTGAATACGCTTGTAAATAACAACACTCTAATTATCCTTTCCCTTCTTCTTCTTCTTCTTCTTCTTCTTCTTCTTCTTCTTCTTCTTCTTCTTCTTCTTCCAACGTAAACATATTTCTTTTGTTATCTAATTCTTTTCAATAATCGATAAATACATTTATTAACTTTTGAATTCAAAGTTGAAAGTGAGTGAAATAGAAATTAAACAATTATTAAAATAAGAGATCAAAATAATGGCACTTGGTAGAGTGCATACTTCCACCAAGGCCTAGCAGTTGTCTTGAATTCAGTCGATGCCTAATTTAAGGTTATTGGATTTGTAACGATGAAGAAAGTCAAGCACATACCTCTACCATAAGCCGTCAGTTTCTTCGCCAACTCATATCCAAAATCAAACTTATAGTCATCTAACATATACAATTACCTTTCCGGATTTTTAAAGTCAGATCCAAATAGCGATCTGTCTGACATATTAATACTTGATTTGAACGAGCCAATATTTTCATTTCTTCCTTTCACTATGTTATTAACACGAATATATTTGATTTTGCTTTATTGTCTTGCTGGAAACACTTATTCCACCTAAGAAAACATTTAGAGTAAATATGTTTTCCCTTACTCATAGAATACTCTTCTTAGAAAACATTGCTATTAGAACACATTAATCTTAGAAAGAAATTTTACAGTGAGAGTAGGAACATTACTTGGCCTTTTGGCTAAGATCAAAGTGTAGTATCTGTTCCGATGGATACTGCACCCCATAGACTGGTATTGTCTTGGCCTTCGGGGCTTGATTTACGCCGGTCTATGGGTCTGTCCTGTGCAGTTCTAGGAGGTCCACCCTCCCAGGCTTCGCCTCCCCTCTTTGGGGAGGAGTAAGTTTATTGCTTACTGCCTGAGGCGCCCCTACCGGGGAATGCCGACGGGGCTGCCTAGGCAATTTTTAATGGCCAGAGTGCTCATCTTCTCGGGCGCTGGCTTTTCAAGTCCCACTTTCCCGACCCGACCTTGGGTCACATCTTACCTTGTGGGAGTAAGATACAACTGGCCTTGTGCCTAACCTCCTGGGGAGGTAAATAATATTACTCTTCTTGGCCTTTTGGCTAAGATCAAAGTGTAGTATCTGTTCTGATGGATACTGCACCCCATAGACTGGTATTGTCTTGGCCTTCGGGGCTTGATTTACGCCGGTCTATGGGTCTGTCCTGTGCAGTTCTAGGAGGTCCACCCTCCCAGGCTTCGCCTCCCCTCTTTGGGGAGGAGTAAGTTTATTGCTTACTGCCTGAGATGCCCCTACCGGGGAATGCCGACGGGGCTGCCCAGGCAATTTTTAAACCCCACTTTCCCAACCCGACCTTGGGTCACATCTTACGTGTGGGAGTAAGATAAAAACTAGCCTTGTGCCTAACTCCTGGAGAGGAGTAAATCAATACTCTTCTTGGCCTTTTGGCTAAGATCAAAGTGTAGTATCTGTTCCGATGGATACTGCACCCCATAGACTGGTATTGTCTTGGCCTTCGGGGCTTGATTTACGCCGGTCTATGGGTCTGTCCTGTGCAGTTCTAGGAGGTCCACCCTCCCAGGCTTCGCCTCCCCTCTTTGGGGAGGAGTAAGTTTATTGCTTACTGTCTGAGGCGCCCCTACCAGGGAATGCCGACGGGGCTGCCCAGGCAATTTTTAAACCCCACTTTCCCGACCCGACCTTGGGTCACATCTTACTTGTGGGAGTAGGATAAAAACTGGCCTTGTGCCTAACTCCTGGAGAGGAGTAAATCAATACTCATAGAATACTCTTATACATTAAAGGAATTGATTATGTCATGATTTATTTCCCTTGACTTTTGCAAAAAATACACCTAAGTAACTTATTAAAAATCCCTGTGTCACAAAATAATTTTACAATATTAAAAACTCACCAAAATTTCTTTCCAGTTATCTTTTCTTTTATGCCTGGACAAGACCGTGTAGGTACAACTAGTGTAACCATTCTAAACTCTATGATATAAAGCAATGTGTATTTATTTATATAGGTCTGTCTAAAAAGTATCCAACCTTAGGTCAGAAAAAAATATTTCAAATACCTGACGGGGTTGGAACCCTAATCCCCTTCAAAATAGACCCTTTGTACTTGCACACACTTAGCTCACCGATCCATCCACTGCAGGAAACACCTCTGGAAGTCTTCTTTTGGAATGGTGTTCATTTCTGCCGTCGCGTTTCACATTATCTCGTCTCTAGTCTCAAAACGAGAACCTTTCAGTGGCGTCTTCAATTTTTGAAACAACCAGAAGTCGCAAGGAGCCATGTCTGGAGAGTAGGGAGGTTGGCAAACGACTGGAATTCCATGTTTAGCCAAGAAATGTTGGATCAATTGGGATGAATGTGTGGGGTGTTGTCATGATACAGTTGCCAATTTTTTGCTGTTGACTTTTCTGAACTTTTGCGCCGAACTGCACAATGGAGACGCTGGAGAACATCTTGAACGTACTCCTTTGTAACTGTTTGTCCTTCTGGTGCGTATTTGTGATGCACAATTCCACGGATATCAAAGAAGACAGTCAGCATCACCTTGATTTTGCTTGGCCTTGGAGACTTGGGATGCTTGCATTGCGACAACTGTCTTTTTGTTTCTGACTCATCTCCAGTTATCACGGTGTTCACAAATCCAGGATCAGTGTTGGCAGTTTCCAGAAGGTCCTGTGCAACTTGAAAACGGAAGTCCTTTTGTTCCTGCGACAACAACTTGAGCACAAATTTTGCAGCCACTCTGTATATGTTCAAATCATCACGCAAAATTGCATGTGTGGAATGTTTACTCACTCCGGCCTCTTGGACGATCTTGAATGACGATCTTCCATCACCAAATTTTGCACCCTCTCAACAACAGCTGCACTCTGAGCAGTTTAGAGCCTGCCAGAACCATGGTAACTCTCTGCTGATGTGCAGCAATTTTTGAATCGGTTGAACCACTCCTTAATTTATGTTACACCCATCGCATCTTCTCCAAACACCTGCTGAATCTTACGAATTGTTTTGCATTCAGAATCACCAAGCTTTTGACAACATTTTATGCAGTACCTTTGCTCAACATGTTCAGTCATCTTGAGATAATTGGTAATCTCACGAATATGTTGTGTAGCACATAACTCAGTGACCGACAGGCAGTAACTAACGTGCAGGAAGGCGGTGATAAAATTTTACACATATGCATGAAGGTGTATTCCTTCACTGTATATAGTGGTACCACCCTATCGTCTCTATTTTGCATGGAAAAATAAAAGTTGGATATTTTAGACAGGTCTCGTATATACATGGACGGCGGCACCGGGGGGGGGGGAGGGGCTTGCCCCCCCCACTTTACGGTTATCAATAATGAAGTTATATATGCATGTGTTTAACCGCCCCCCCCCCCCACTAGTTAGGAGAGTCCCCCCACTGTCTCGCCGGTCCTAATATATATATACATATATATATTCATTCCATCGCACATGATTTAGTGAGTGGAAAACTGCCGATGAATAATGGAAAGGGAAGTCAGACCCCCCTTCGCCATCACTCTATTTCCATAAGACGTTTTCTTTCTTTTTTCATTCCTACTTTCTATACAAATTTATGTTTTTCTTTACAATTTTTCTTTTATTATATGTTCAGCAAACGCCTTTGATGTTTTTTTAACATCCTGTGTAATTGTTTTGATGTCTAGCTGCCAATTCAAATTCCTTGCTCTCATATATATATATATATATATATATATATATATATATATATATATAGTACGAACATTTATGGCAAGTAAGCTACACAGAAACGTTTATTTTATTCCAGGAGGGAAGGAAAATAATCAGGTTAACTGCTCTACTAATCTCTACTCACGTATTGAAGTAAATACTGAAATATATACATAACATATTATGCAAGTGTACACACCCTCCGTAAGAGATTTAGGGGAAAAAATGCTTTGCCAGCATTTTCACTAATATTCATATAAAATATTTTGTCTTTTTTAAAACTTCCTAGTTTGAGAGATTTTCTTTCTTTCATGTTCTGTTTTCTTTTAACTTTACCAATTGAGATATTATTTTATATGAATAGTAATGTGAATGCTGGCAAAGCATTTTTTTTTAATCATTTTTGATTGGATGGTGTATACTAGTAATATAAGATTAGTAAATTTGGACCAAAAAGAGTTAAATAATATTTTCCTTCCGTGGGAGAAGAGGAACTATCCAGGGCCGGTTTAATCATTAAGTGATATAAACCTCATGTTCTGGGCATCAAGGAAAGAGGCGGCACTACTGGGAGAACAAGGCACTCCTGATGCATTATCTCTATTATGTATGGAAGCAGATGTTTAGTGGATCTGACCAAAGATCTGTTCAAAGAGTTTCTAAGTAAAAACAAAGAGAAAACTTTTCAAATATAAATAAAGTGGAATCAAATATTAGATTCATAACTTGCTTCACCAGAAGAGAAAAATTGCTGGTACTTCTACAGAATATGAACCAAACTAAACAGACTCTTACCGAAGCAGATTTCCGGAACCAGCCAGAAACGAATAAAGCAGTTCTAAGTCTGCATGAAGGGAAAATATGTACAGAGGACGACTGTATTTTAACCCTAACTCATGTACTAGTTGACTGTTTGCTTTCAAACAACAACAAATTTTTTTTGTCAGGGTGTGGTGGTGGTGGCTAGATGGAAAAGTTGTTTCATTGTTTAACTTCTTCATGAAGAAAAATATATTTAATTATTAAGAATGTTTTTATTTAAATTTGACGACAGCTTGGTTTGACTTTGCTTTTCCGGTTGTTTATGAAAATTTAATTCAGCAAAAGTTCGTTTAGTTCGGTTCGTATTCAGTAGAAGCACCAAAATGCTATACATACTATATTTTTCGTTTGATAGATAACTCCCAGGAATTGTATTGACCTCCCCTCCAAAATACCCATCAATCATAACTATTAACCCTATAGACCATGTATCTACACTTAACTACAAAAGCCTATTACTTCAAGTAATAAGGATCAGCAGGAGAAGAGAGGGCACTACCTTTTATAGACAAAACAAATCGTTAATGTTTTAACCACAAAAAAAATCAAAGAATTATACAAATTAAATAAAATTTTCATCATTTATTCAATAAATTATATATTTACCCGGCATTGCCCGGGCGGATGGCTAAAAGAAAAATAATTCAAATTAACTTGTTTACAATATTATGTTTTTTTTTTCTCTTTACTAATAGTTCACCGCTTGTCAAGGCCCAAGGGCTACTCGAGGATAAGGGTTAAAGAGATTGTCAGTTGGACGATGACCGTGGAAACAATTGGTGGGATGGGCAGAAGATTACTTAGAAGGAATTGATTATGCAAGATGGCAGATCAACAAGTATTTGTTTACACTAGACTTGAAGACGACCATGTTGTAGTCGGTTGGGAAGTAAACTCGTGGTATTTGTTCCACAGATGGGATGTTCTAGGAAAGAAACTTTGTTCCTGGAAGTTCTGTTTGGTTTTTGGTACAGAAGGAGATAAAGAAAAGTTATTTGCTGTGGTTATAGCTAGGCGAGTTCTTGCTGTGAATGTTTTGCAGAGGGGATCAAGAATGGTTTTTGGTACAGAAGGAGATAAAGAAAAGTTATTTGCTGTGGTTATAGCTAGGCGAGTTCTTGCTGTAGATGTTTTGCAGAGGGGATCAAGAATGGTTTTTAGTACAGAAGGAGATAAAGAAAAGTTATTTGCTGTGGTTATAGCTAGGCGAGTTCTTGCTGTGAATGTTTTGCAGAGGGGATCAAGAATTGGAGCTCAGTCGAGCATCTACCATGAACATAATATTACAGTAGAGAGAGGCTAGAAACATCTCTTCTGTGTGAAAGTGGCTGCAGGGAAGAGAAGAGAAAAGATCATCTCCCACTAGATTGTGAAGTCAGTTTTATATCCTGTCAATAAAGAGTGTTTCAAGCAGAAGCTCCCCATCTATGCCAGAAGTACTCAATCTTAGGACGTATTCGGTTCTTATACAGGTAGATGATTGCATCAGGAGTGAGGAACTTTCTGGAGCGTGAGAATGATCCAACCATTTTTCCAGCGACCTTAGTAACAGATTTGATGTAAGTCTTCCGTTCTATGTCTAGAGTAAAAGTCAGACTTAGGAGCTTATCAAGGAAATGGGGCTTACTCAAGGAGAAAGACATTCATTTCAAATGGGGAGAAACGAGGATCCGAGCATTGGTGGTGAAAAGAGAGAAGCTTGGTTTTGGATGCGTTTGAAGTAAGAAGCCATTTTTCCTCCATTGCACCATGTGCTCCAAGTCTGGAGAGAGAGAGAGAGAGAGAGAGAGAGAGAGAGAGTGAGTCAGTAAGATCTTGGTCATCAGTGCTCTTCGATGTGCTGCCATAGATAGTTGTGTCATCTGTGTAGATATCAACGAATGATTTCAGGATACAATTTGGAAGATCGTTTATGAAGATCAGGAATAGATCCTTGAAGTATATCTGCATTGATAGTATGAACTTCGAACATCTGCCAGTCACCAACTACTTTAATATACCTATCGGAGAGAAAATTTAATGGTTATGAGGACATTTCCAGATAATCCATAGCTTGCAAGTTTGTAAAACAAACCTTTGTGCCAAACCTTATCGAATGCCTTTGATGTATCAAGAGCTATCGTCCTAGAGACAAAGCCCCAGTCAATAGATTCACTGATCCTGTTCAATATCACAATCAGCACATCAGCTGTAGATCTTGCAGGACGAAATCCATATTGCTTGTCACTAAGTAGATTGTTTCTGTGTAGGTGGTTAATAACGTCTACAGTTATTACAGATCCAAGCAACTTACTTATGATGCACAGGAGACTGATCGATCTGTACTGAGTTTCAGAGGACTAATCTCCAATATTTTTAAATAGTGGGCAGCCCAGCAAAGTTTTCTAAGGAAATAAAATAATATAGTTACTTATGGCAGACCCTGTAATGTCAAAGTAGATAGAATTTAATCTTGGTTTCTATCTTAAATTTAAATTATCAGGTAAATATTTCAAGTAAATGCTTTATTCTTTTTCATGTAATACATTTTGGTTCTATTGTAGAATAGCGGCTCATCCGATAAATACTGTGTATCTTTTGTTTATGAGCACAAATGAACCATAATACTAGACGTTGGTCTATAAACTTTAATTCTAGCCAAAAACTGCTTTCTCTCTGCCAATTTAATGGCTTATTCAAATTAAATGTATTTATGTTTTCAAAAGCCACAAAAAGTCTGCTGACTATAAGGGAATCATCATCATCATCTACATTCTTAGAGCCTGTACACGACTTAATTGGCCTCTGCAACTACATAAACTAAATAAAAGTATGCTTAAATACTGTAAGATCAAAAGAATTCACTTAAATCTGGGGAACCCTGTTCCAGCAGTAGCAACAGCAACAACAGCAGAGAGACGATCGCTGTAAAATATTCGACGTTTATTGATTGAAGTACTTAATACTAATTTGTCAATTCTATTAAAATACTTAATCTTGATTGGTTGCCAATAGCAGACTTCAACCAATCAGAAAGAGTTGCTCCAGGAGCCAAGCACTTACTAGTATTGGATACATAAGTGAGAACCCAAGCACAGCCGGGAGGAGAGACTCAACTTACCACACAAAATTATGTCAGTCACAATGCAGTGTTATTAACTGCTACACAGACTCCTTACAGGTAGACATAATCTAACCCTGGCTGCTTGGCTACAGACATCTCGGCAAACAACACAAGATACAGTCATGGACTACTAAATATAGCGACAGCTTATACACAGTTTCAGAAACTCACTCACAGACAAGTCCATACACCTATGGACAAAACACTTTCCTCGTCTAGACCCTTTGAACTCTTAACTTTTTACTTTTGGTTGTTCTATCAAGTCGTAAATAAAGTTAATATATTTATATATGGATAGACTTTGTTGTCACTTTTGATAATGTTGTATCCTTTTGTTGTTACCTTCAGATCCTCGTTGACACTGTTGTATCCTTCGTAAGGCGTACAATTAACAAGGTGGTAATTCAGGTAGAAAAGGAATGCAATATTATATTGCAAGAAGGAAAAGTTTATTGTCATAGAGGGTAAAATAAAGATGAGACAAATCTTAGTGAGAAATGACTACGGTTCGAATCAACGATCGATGTTCAATGCTACTGAATATATAGTCATCTATTAAAACACCTTTACAGATCTGCTCCAAACTGTACAAAAAATGAAATTGAAGGAATATTTTAAACTATAAGAGAGAAGTACAACAAAATCTATCAAGATAAACACATGGAAAACGGTGAGCTTCCCACAGAAAGATTGACCAGCATGTGTTATTCAATAGGGAGTTAATGTGAATATCTCAGTCGAGATACCTGTCACAGGTGTTACATGGTTTGATTATTTGCCAAACTGATAAGGCTGAAGGAAGTTAGTCGATGAAGATAAACTAAACAAAGGACACAAGAGCTGTTATGACGATTCAGGCTTGTTAAGACACAGGGTGTGACTTTGAAAAGGTGTGATTTTGATTTCTTGATTAAAACACCTCCTAGGGTGATTGTTTTCTTATGACTTGTGGCCAGGTTGTTGATATACGCAACCTGTGATTAGAACGGAGAATGAAAGAGAGACGGGATAATCGAAGAGTTTTTCATCGTAGTATGAACAAATTGGGAAAATCAATTGATTTATTTAGGAGTGAAATTCATTTCTGAATCAATGTGTAAATGTAGTATTTGTTTACGTGAAGAACACTTGGATGTAAACCATCAACAAGGAACTTGGACAATGGAATTTGAACCAAATCAATCCTCAAGACTGGGATTGCAGGCTACCAGAAAACGTCCGCCTCGACCAAGTTAAATAAGACGATAAAATGAATATGATAATAATAATGATGAGGATGATGATGATTTGATACTGTTATCCCTATCTTGGTTGTTGCTATTTTCATAACGTTTTAGCCGTTGCACTCTCCAGCTTTCTTCTATTTGTCAGTAACTTTCAATATTAAGAAATATTCTAGAATGAATTCTACATAGAGGTAGTGAGTTCAATCCCTGCTGAAAGAACTCAACAAAGAGTAAACTGATATAGAATATCTAAAAATGGAATGAAAGCAGAATGAAACCAGTCTTACTCAGTGGATTAAATAATGGGTTCAATTCTTAATTCTCTATGACAAAGGACGATCCAGAAATCAGTTGATTTATTTAGAAATGAAATTCATTTCTTTACAGATTGATGCAATATTTATATGAAGAAAAATTGCATGCAAACCATTAATAAGTATCTTAGACAATGGAATTTGAATGTGAGGCTGACAGGATTCTGGGATGAGATTTGGGAGTCTTAGCCAAAATAACCAAGTGATCAAATGTATTAAAAATGGTTTAACAAAACGATAATATAATTAAGCAATGCACTTAACATATAATTAACTCTCTCTCTCTCTCCCTTTTCCTTTTTCTGATACTAAGTGATCATTTGTGGCTGATATGATTCATCAACGATGTAACTTAATTACTGAGGTGACTCAGTAAATCTTTTATCCTCTAAGATGCGGTGTTGTGAAATTTATTCTCATTTATTATTAAGAAAGCATGTCAGGCTGCTTTTGTTTCAGTGATATTACAGCAGCCAGTTGTCCAGATGCACATAACAGAAAGACCTTAGTCAAGCAGGATAGAAAGAAATCAGAAACGCATGCTCATAGTTGAAAACCCCAATCAAGATATGGTTTTAAATTGATTAAATGACTTTAATGATGAAGTGATTATGCGACCGCTCATCTATGTGGAGACACAAGTGATCTAATCAAATCGGCTAATTTCAAATCGATTTTGATCTGCTGCTTTCACATACACTGTAATAATACAGAAAAAGATGAGAACACCACTTCACCGCGCGTGTATAAGTAAAATAGAAACTTGTGTTTAATGAATCGTTTACATTGACTTTTTAGGTACGTTTTGAGAAAAACCTATATTAAATGGATTAACAGAAAGAAAGGAAAAACAATGGGATGTTGTCTTTTGTTTTTTGAAACCTGATTTAAATGTTATTTTGAATATTCGGAGTTTTATACTTTATAGCTCTATTCTTTCATGTACAAAAATATTGAGCTTTCCTTTTTTTCATTGCAAGTTGGACATAATTCATTTAGCTAGATCGGAACAAGATTTTCTCGTGTGAATTTCACTATATAAAATTACTTTTATACAATTTAATATCTTACATATATATATATATATATATATATATATACTCTGATATAAAATAACTCAATGAAGGTTGGTATATTGTAAAACCCAACTACGAACAAACCATACCAGGAATGATGAGAAAAGGATTCATACCGTTCTCAAGGAAAATGAGACTGATGCAACATAACTGTAATGTGCATCAAACTCACAGTCTGCACGAGTAATCACCGCATGATCCTACTTTCATTGCATCTGACACCTTAACTCCCATAAATAAAAGAAATAATGAAAGCTTTTTAAATGTTTCAAACTTCTATCGCCTGCTTTTAACTAAGGTGATGCACAAATCGTCAGTTTGTAAACTTAGAAGGGAAAATTGCTGGTTTCTTTATAATATCTTGAATCTTGTAGATTGTGCATTTCCACCTTTCTAAGGTCGTGCAGCGTCTAAGTGCACAACGCATGAAAGTTTTCATGACACTCGATTACCACGGTCAAAGCCGAAAATGATTGCCCTCTTAATCTTCATTGAGTCATTTTCTTGAGTTGAATTGGCCACACCATTAGGTTTGGCTTGCTACAATCTAAATTAGAACCGAATTATTTGCACATGCAACTATTTAGATGCTATTTTGTGACAAAGAGTTGAAATTTGGTGACCAACGATGCCATCGAAATTATAGAATTCAATTTTATGCAGTTCGTAGATTTTATTTGTCAATATTTTTTTATATTTTTTATAACACGACTACCCGGTGAAGAAGAGTTAAAAAGTGTGTTTTAAATATTTCTTTTAAAACTTCTTCTTTTTATCCCTATCTCTATCCATCTCTATCTATCCCCCTCTCCTCGCTTTCACTCCCCCTCACCTCGCTTTCACTCCCCCTCTCCTCGCTTTCACTCCCCCTCACCTCGCTTTCACTCCCCCTCTCCTCGCTTTCACTCCCCCTCACCTCGCTTTCACTCCCCCTCTTCTCGCTTTCACTCCCCTGACATTTTTCTAACACCCTCTCTCTCGCTTTCTTTGACAACTAGAAAATATCGTTGACAAATTATTTCATATAAAAATACTACTACTACTACTATTAACTAATACTATTAATAAGGGAACCTTTTGTGTCTATATTAGAAATGAAAGAAATTATTTTCTTTCTTTTTTTATTATTATCAGATATTATTGAGATTAAGCCTCTCCCCATTGCTCATAAAATTTAAATTTGCATACGTGATTATTCTTTTCTTTTCCTTTTATCATTATCAGTTATTGTTATTGTTCATTTGCACATTTGATTATTGAAGCGAACCGGACACACCTACGTTCACTTTTATTATTTTTTATTATGGTTTTTGATATTTGGACGTGTTATTTACTTGCATTAAGTGTCCATAGTTTATCAATATGCCATAGCGTCTTTATTTTTACCCCAGCCTTGCAAGAGAAGTAGAAACCTTCTTTACATTCAGGCTATAGAAATGTGGTTGGTATAATGTTGACCCTATCAGCATTTACTAATGAAAATCAGCAATTTATGATTCTGTATGTTTTTTCATACTTTCTGAATATAGGTTGACCCCCCCCCCCCCCAAAAAAAAAGCACCCATGGAATCATTTCTGCAATAAAACCATATTTGGTATAAATAAACGTCCATCTATGACTGACTTGTCCTTCAAGTTTAAGTCATGAATGTCCAACAGGCTTTGTTTTATTATCGTTGAATGATATATGGGGACACTTTGGTGATCGTCTCATCAGTAGAAAGTGTGTTCATAAATGGGTTTCTCACTTACTAGACCATAATACCCCATATTTTTTTCTGTAGGGTTATCTCGACAATAGTGTCTTTTAAAACAATCCACAGACTATTTCTGAACTGAAGCAGACCATCACAGCCCAAATCAGCGGTGTATCAAGAGAGTTATTGTCAGAGTTATTGACAATTTATCAAGTTGTATCCAGGTGTGCTTATTTAATGGCAATAAAACAAAAACTGTTTCACATTTAGGGTTGAAACTTGGTGGACAAGTCAGACACAGAGTGAAGTTTACTTGTACCAAATATGGTTGGATTGTAAAAAAGATTGTGAATTTTATTAACAATTCTGTGGGTGGAATATTTTTGGGTGGTTACTCTGTGTGTGTGTGTGTGTGTGTGTGTGTGTGTGTGTGTGTGTGTGTGTATATATAATTATATATATATATAATGTATGTATGCGTGTGTGTGTGATACATTTAAATGTACGTATCTTCCAAGCTGAAGTGATTATGTGGACTTAAATGGGTTGTTCAGTAAGCAAATCTGATCCCTTCTTCTCCTTCTCTCGACTCTTGATATCATTCAATGACTTGAAAGTATTTCTCTTCAGGCTTTGAAAAGACTTAGAACAATCTGGATTATCTCTTGCCCACATGACTAAGAGAGAAAGGGAAATTATTAAAAAAAAACAAAAAAAAATGGTGCATATATATATATATATATATATATATATATATATATATATATATATATATACACACACATAACCCCCCCTTTTTTTTCGTTCCTCTTTCAAGAATTTGTTGTTTTGATACCACCGTATTTAATGAAATCTAAAAACATTATAATAGAATATATATAAATTTATGTAAGTAAATATAAATATATACAGGTATACACAAATTTTGTACATGCATGTATATATATATATATATATATATATATGCATGCAAGTATGTATTTATACATGTATGTATGTATGTGTATATACATAAATATATATGTATATATTTACCTTCTTTTATATTTCATATCCACCTACATCAATTCAAATCTGTTCAAACAAATAACAACAAAAGTGAAACATCCCCACCCTCGTAGTTCTCAGACTCCTTCAAGTTTCTGTTGACTGTCAAAAAAATTCCTATCAACCGTGAATGAATTGTTACTCATTAGAATGAAAGAACCGAGGGTTATTATAAAAAAAGGGGTTCATCGGCTCAATATACATGTCACTAAGCATTAAATATTCATAGGATTAGGAAAACAGAGAGATTTATTATTTGACTTACCTGAAAAATTGTTCCTTTTCTTTCTTATTAATTTCTATCTTTCTCAAACTGTTTCAATCTCTCTCTCTCTCTCTCTCTCTCTCTCTCTCTCTCTCTCTCTCTCTCTTTCTCTTTCTCGAGCAGTCTTTTTCTCTTTGTCAATTGGATTCTTCTCCTACTTCTTTTGTATGCTCTCTCTCCCTTTCTATTCATCAGTCTCTTTCTTTCACCCCCTCTCTCTCACGATTGGTCACTTTCCCATTTCTACCCCCCTCTCTTTCTCTCTCTTAAACCCTCTTTCGGTTACTCTGCCCTTGATTGGTTTCTACCTTCTCTTTTCCACTCGATCAATCAGTGTATTACCTTCTCTCTTTTGGTCAGTCTCTTCCTCCAGCTCTCTTCATCAATTGTGCTATTCCCCTTTCTCTCTTGATTGATTTTTCTTACCCTCACCTTTTATCAAGTTCAAATCCAACTGGATATATTATATTCATTTATGCACGCATACTCTTGGTAAAAGGTATGTACCCAAACTCCTTAGAAGCATTGGGTCAAGGAGCAGCATCCAAACCAAACATCTCTCTCCTTGAACATTCTTCTCCTTTCTTCATATTTCTCCCTTATTCTAATTTCACTCCTTATATATATATCTATATCTATCTATCTATATATATATATATATATATATATAGATAGATAGATATATAGATAGATAGATATCCATCCATCCACAAACAACACAGCCGTCACAAACAACAGCAACCATAGAGCAGATACCCTAGACTTGAATTTCACCCTCCTTTGGGCTCTTCAGTAGGACACATCTGAACTCATGTCTATCAACTTTACTGTGTGCAGCACGATAGCTCAGTTGGTAGAGTTGTCACCTTACATGCAGGTGATTCGGGTTTAATATCCTGGGTTTGAATGTGTCCTACTGACGAGTCCAAAGGAGGGTGAAATTCAAGTCTAAATATAATTTTCTCACATCTTTATTATATATAAATATCCATGTTACAGCTAATATCATCAAATCACTGTTTATTGTTAGATCACCGAAGTTAAGCAACAATACTTAGATGAGTGACTGTTTAAGAATACCAAGTGCTGTCAGTGGCTGTGAAAGTAACTTTCCCTAATACTTTTGAAAAGATATGCGTTCATGTTTTCTCCCTCCCCAGCTATGGATGAAATAGTAGGCTAGACTAGACTCAAAAGTTTTCATGAAGCAACTAGTCTAGAAGAAGAAAAACTCCAAAATAACACCAGCGTTTTTCTGCTTACCCCAGCATTGCTTCCAGTTATCTTGGATTTCTCCTTGCCATTAGACTTGAGCAATATATGGTATATGATTGGCAATTGCATACCTTCACTGTAGACAAAGTAAAAAAAAGAATCTCTAATCTAATAGGTCCCTCACTATCTACCAGCCTCCAGCCCCTGTCCCATCGCTGCAATGTTGCATCCTTGTGTTTGTTTTACAAGTACTTCAATGGAACGTGCTCCAATGAATTTGCTGCTCTGGTGCCCCCTCGACGTAAATACACTTGACTAACCCGACAATCAGCTAAATCACATCCATTCACTGTGTAGGTTCCCAGATGCCGGAGAGCCTTCTACTCTAATAGCTTCTTTCCTTGAGCTGCCGGCCTTTGGAACTCCCTCCCTGCTCCTCCGACTGTACCGACATGCAGAAATTTAAAACTAATGTGAACAAGCATTTTGCTGCACAGCTTCCAATTTAGGATGACCCCCCCCAAAACTTTCACCCTAATTCTCAGTAGCCCTTTACGTCTACAGTGGGGTGAAATAAGTTTTTTAAAAATAATAAATAAAATACAGACTACACATCATGTAAGCATCTTTTCAGAGGTTGACCATTGTCTCTTGAGATATTATGAGGTCAATCATAGAAATGGAAATGCATGAAGTTAGAAATCATAAAATAACTTCATAAAAGGATTGTGAAAAACGATGCTCAAAAAAGTAAGAAATATATGTGATAAAAAATTAAATTTTTAAGTTATTGCTCCTGGGCAACGCCCTGTATCTTTGCCGGTTCATCAATAAAAGTACCAAGCTACTCTTTTCAGCACTACACATTGCTGCCAACATGATGAGATGTGTTTGTATTATTTTGATTATTCGGACTACTATTCTCATCTTCGTTATTATTTTCACAACATTTCACCACGGATAAAGGTGCTGCGGGACAATCTGTTCTAAGTGTCAGTTTTCTGGAGGATGAAGATTCGATCCTCACTATAAGCAATACTAACTAAGAATGAAATAAAAATTACTTAAAATTTGGTTATGGCTGACGGAATAAGAACAATCTACCGCCGTGGATTAAATAAAGTGTTCAATTTGAAAATTTTGTATAGATTCCCGAGTTTGACGTAAAAATTTCCGAGGTGAAAGAGATGCACCTGAAAAAGGTCAGAGGTTATATCGACTGAAATGTTATGAAAATAACAACCAAGATGAGAAAAGTAGTCCGAATAATTCAAATAATACACATCTCAAAATTTTTTAAACATAATGAGATGTCTTTTTTTCTTCTTCTAGGTCATTTGTTAGTCTTTCTCTACTCTATTGTTATTTTCATGGCAGATGCTTGGCTGAGATTAAATCCCCCCCCCTCCCTGTAAAGCAATGCCGGGTCAGGAGAAGTACAGTTGGTGATTGTGCAACTCTTGCTTCATATTGTGTGGGTACCTTTGCACAGGATATCCTTTGTCTCTAGAGATAGAATGATGCCAACATTTATCTCCATATTTCTTTAATCCTCTCTAATATTTCTTGATCTCTGAGCTCACCAACCCTGTCGCTAACCTTACCCTGCTTAGCCATTTTGTTAGTCGTTTTTAGTTTTTACTAATCTCTACCTACCTCTCTTGACTTTCAAAAAAAATGTTCTTTTTGATCCCGTCTTTACTTTTTCCTCTTATCTTCATCCTGTATTCATTTCTCTTCTCATAAACTATGATCCGTCACTTCAACTTTATAGTTTACATATACTCTCTTTCTCCTTAAGCCGATAGTCTTTTTTTCTTTTTAAATTATTTATAATAAAGAATAAATTATTACAAAAACTCACTTAAATCTATGATATTGGTCATAAGCAAAAATCCCTTGTAGACTTAGGATAATCTCCGCTGGTACTGATATTAAAATCGCCATTGTAAAAACGTTTAATCTGAAAACTTTTGGAACTGCATTTATGTTGATACACTTTAAGTTTTATGATCCTTGAGTTTTATTTCAGATATTTCTTATTGACAGGTTTTGAACCTGTTTAAAATAAGTACTGCTTCAACTTATCATTCAGTTGTTATTTTGGTGTTGTTCTTTCCATGATTCTCTTTCAGGGAGGTTCTGATCCTTCTTATATATAAATACACTTCTTAAAAGCTATTTGTCTTTTTTGCTATGTGGTAATCTTTGAAGAAGAGCAGTGCTTATAATTTATTAAGCTCAGGCTTTCTCATGTACAAACTTCAAAAAAGGTATTTGCTACTTGATTTAGACTTATTTATATTGACATTGTTCATAAAAATTTCTCTTTTTATTACCAACTTCTTAAGGTTGGACGGAAACTAAATATTTGAATTGTAACGAAACTCTGAATGATTTGAACTAAATTACGTCACAAGACGGCAATTTTATAGAATTTGTATTCTTTTGGAAATAGTGATCACCATCAGATAGACGCAAATGTCTATTTAAGATAGGAAAATTGATGGCATAACTTTAAGATAATGTTCTTTGTGTAAATAATGAAAAAATTTCCCATAAACATATTGGTTTCCAAGTTATAGGCCATTTGCTAGTCTTTCTCTACTCTATCGTTATTTTCATGGCAGGTTCTCGACTGAGCTTCAATCTCTTGTTCCCCTCATTTACAACGAAAACTCGTCTAGCTACAACCACTGTCAGTAATTTCCCTTTCTGCCTAAAACTAAACGAAACTTTCATGAGCAAAGTTTATTTCCTTGAACTACCCATCTGTGGAACTCGGTACTGCAGGGCTGCTTCCCAACTGACTGCAACATTGTTGTTTCAAGTCCAGTATAAACAAATTCTTGTTAATTCTTAAATAATCAAATTCTGCTCAGTTTCAACAATCATTACCAATCATCACGGTATTGTCTCACCGTCCACCTGACAAACTAATTGACCCTTATCCTCGAGTGACCTTTCGGCCTTGATAAGTGTTGACTCTTTAGAAAAAAAAAGTAACTACTTATCAACATTCTGTATTGCAAACACCGAACACATACAATGTGTGTGATAGTGCATTTTTATTTTTACATATGTGATAGACAAACACTATCTATGTGACAGAATCACAGGTAAAATAAGCCTGGGCCTGGTATTACCAAATACACGAACAAAACCATGAAAAACTGACATCAAACAAATGTAAAACCCGTGGAGCTCAGAAAAAACATCTGAGTGTCATGATCGGCAAAGCCTCTTTTGATAGCCAACATGGGGTCTCGGTCAGCATCCTGTGAAATGTTGGCCCTTCTTATTTCAGGTAACAGAATTCAACAGACCAAATACAGGTAAATAGATAGGATCTATACAAAACAAACACCACACAGAGGAAGAAATGGAAATCCGACTAGTAATCGAGTGCTATTACAAAAGCCCCCCCCCCCACATAAAGAGGCACCTTTACACATATAAAACATTTTCCCGCATCAGACTCCTGATGCAATCCTCTACCTATATAAGATGCAGATACGTCCTAAGATGGATTACTGCGGCAACATCTTGGAATGTGCTGCGCAGAGCGCTCTTTCTCATTTTGATAGAGTTCAAAACTGACTTAACAATCTCATGATCTTTGCTGTTCTCTACAGCCCTTTTCTCACAGAACAGATGTTGCTAGTCTTTCTCTACTCTATCGTTATTTCCATGGTTGACTGAGGTTCAATCTCCAGTTCCTCTTTGTAAGACATTCACAGTAAGAGATATTCTTATTACCATAACTGCAAAGAACTTTCCTTTCTTTCTCCATGTGCCTAACATCAAACGTAATTTCCGTGAACAGAGTTCCTTTTCGAGAACTTCCCATCAGTGGAACAAATTTCCACAGGATTGCTTATTTGAAGGCTACAACGTGGTCATCTTCAACTCTAATGTTAATAAGCACTTGTCATAAACCACCTTCATAAGTAATCAAATTTTATTCAATCCATTCACCATTTTTAATCTTCTCATAATATGCATCATCATTCAACTGTCAATTTATACATCTCATTGACCTTCATCCTTGAGTGGCTTTTAGCCTCGATAAATGGTGACGCATTAGTAAACAAAAAATATTTAAAGAAAACAAACAAAAATAAAATGTTACATAGCATTTGCGTCAATTTGACCCATACTTAATTTCTGTCAAATTTCCACCGGTTTGAAAATTTTTATGATGTTAATTTAAAAAAACTTGTATTCTTAATTTATTGAATATGGGCTGAAAGTTTTATTAAAATTGGATAAGTCTAAAAATTTTAGTTTAAAAAAAATGAATATACTAGTTTTTTTAATTTTTATTTAAGTGTAGTCATCAATGGGGAATATTTTGGAACCCCATGTGCTCCTAGTAGTACCGGCACTGAAGTTATCCCTTTGTTCTGATAAATCATTCTAATGCACAAATATAAGTATTTTTTTATGATAATCTTTAGTATTTTAAACCATATATATATATATATATATATATATATATATATATATATATATATATATATATTGTAAAAACTTATATATTCTTTGTGCATTTGTAGTATTCCGAATTGTGTGTGAATTGAAGCAGATGAAAACCTTTAAAAAGCTGCAGTGAGTCAGGTTATCTTTTCAGAAAATTCCCTTTGTTACCATTTTGGGTTCCAACCTTTTAGAGATCAGCCTCAAAGAAGGTCAATCAGCCATGAAATAAAAGATTATAAAACTTTTAGAATGCTTCACTGCATGTGTCCAGGGGTAAATATAATGATGGAATCGTCCTGCTTTTCTGTTTGATCCTAACTTCCAAAAGAGAAGCACTGATTGTTTATTTGAAAACATCAAATTTTCTCTTTTTTTTTTTTTTTTTACTGATCTTATAATACTTATTTATCTTACATATTATTAAAAGAAAAACTAATTCAAATTGTTAAATCTCTTTTTATTGGCTCATACAGCCGATGGTTTGGCCAATGGGACCTTCCTAAATGCACGGTATGAAGAGTGGTGTGAGCCAAATTTATGAATATGAAAAGAAAATTGTTTGAAAAATGTTATCTTAAGCTGTGCATTTCATAGTGAAAATAGCTATCTAAGTTATCTAAAGCAGTAGCTATCAATTAGTGGCCTGTGCAAAAAAAAAGTGGTCAGAATAAAAAGATGAAAAAAAGATGAAGAAACGGTAATAATAGAGACAGTTGAATTTGCAAACATTTACATACATTTATTTCTCACAGAGAAAGTTTGTCTAAGACAAACGTAAGAAGGACATGATAAAACATGATACACAAAAAGGAGTGAAGATCACAGACGTGATTATTGAAGGTAATTCGATGGAAATGTCCTGAACACAATCGAAATGCATTTATTGTCAGGGGCAAACAAATTATAGAGAATGCATGGGCTATGTAAAGTAAATAAAGAGTAGAAAGTGGACCTTAGGTTTACTTTTGGGAGCCTCGTAACTATTGCTTCCCTTATTTTTTTCTTTTAGTCCTCACATACCATGAGCGATGTTTTTGACAAATGGAGGAAGAATTGTTCTTTTCTGAGTCGGAATCTATCCATCTAAAATTTATCGTTGGCTTGACCTTGAAGTAGTTTTTTATTTTTTTAGCCCCTTATATCAAGGGAGCGATTTCCTTTTTAAAAAACAATGACTTATTTTGATGATGTCTGGGAACTATTCTGTATAAGAATGTTACGACCAGTAGAAAAGTGCCAAGCTGAGATGGCTATCTGTGGAGTCCCGGCTAAAATACACCAGTATCAGCAGTGTAACACCATGTGAAAACATAGAGCGAGCCCAGGCACATCCAGCTCGCTTTAAGACCAATACCAGAATGAGACTAAGCCTTGATTTTGAATTTCACACATGTGTAGTTCAGAATTGAAGAGTTAATTCCTTTGCTGCCAGTATAATTCAAAGGAGATTACTTGAATATGGTTTAAGGGAAGTAACTCTGCATATACTGAGACCACACTAGCATATTGGTGGATAAACATCTTATTCTCAAGTGGGGCTCTCTGTTTATTATTAATGTTTTACTTCACATGGGTCATTTTAATGATTCTCACCAGGGTCTATCTCATTTCATAACATAATCATCCTCCACTCTGTAATAAAGACCAATGTGTATTTATTTGATATATATATATATATATAATGTGTTTGTGTACTTCCATCCCGTCAAGCAAAAGTTAGTGAATAAAGCATGTGTTTTTTTCTAGCCTCCCCTCCCCCGAACGAAACCATTCCAAATGGTGATGAAAAGTAAGAAAGCAAATAGCAAGTCACATAATCACTTCAGACTTACCCCACCACCTGAAATAAATTTGAAAATAAATCCTTCACTCTATAATAAAAAGTCAACAGTGAGAATATCTTTTCTTTAGGTCATCAGAAATGATAATTATAATTTATATGTGAAAAATAAAATTGCTAATATAATTCTATGATTTTATATGAATATTTCCGTAATATATTTAGAAAAATAACAAGTGCGAACATTGGTGAAGCATAACTTTTTCCCCACCATTTTTGTTTGTTAACTAGTTCAAAATATATTATCTGTTGGAAAGGAAGTTAGGCAGAATTATTTTGCTTAACCTCACACTCTCTTTTTTAGAACCGATTATGAATTCAAATAATGATTTTCTAATATGAAATGAAATTAATTCTGACAAACTATTTCCCCAAACTATTTCTTACTATTAAATCTATAAATGTTAGGTTTACTTCGTTTTGATACTGATTTAAGAATGAACTTTATCCAGATGATTGGTATTAGGTCTTTCATACACACACATATATATATATATATATATATATATGGGAAGAGAAGGATGAAGGTAATCCGACGTGATGGGAAAATGAAAAAGGAAAAACCAAAAAATGGATGTTTTTTATGTGTTCATCAACGTTTCGTCTTTATTTATAAGACTTCATCAGGATGATAATATAGAGAAAAATGTCATGCAAGTACAAACACATGTAGGGTTGACATATTGGGAAAAAGGAAAGAAAATAATGGCCACTACTGAGTGGACGTCCGTACTTGGTGAGGAGTGAAAAATGAATGTTTATGAAAATGAGTGGGGAAGAAGTGGAAAGATGGGGGTGAGCAAGGACTACTGTGGCTGGTAGTAAGAGAAAGAGGTGGGGGGATGAGCAGGAATAATGTAGATGGCAGAGAGGGAGTGGAGGAGAGGGAGGGAGGAGGTATTTGAACAGATGGCTGCGATCAAGACTGAAGGGGAAAAAGTAAGTTGGAATGTTTGTGTGTGGGGGGTGTATGCAGAGAAAAGGAGGGTGGGTTGAGAAGGATGGGGGGGCTGTGATTTTGGTGGATGTGCGAAAGTTATGGTTTTAGGGAAGGTTTTGAGAAAATGAGGGGGTTTAAGAAGGGGGTATGGAAGAGTGAAGGTACGAAAGAAGTAGTTGAGAGGGGGAATGGGTGAGGGGGAGAGGAGGGATTTGTTGTGATGGGGTATGAAATATTTGAAAAATTTGGAAAATGATGGCAGTGAGGGAGTGGAGGGGTGGAGGAGAGGGAGGAGGGAGGTAATTGAACAGGTGGCTACGGTCAAGAACGGGAAAAAAGTAAGTTGAAATGTTTGTGTGGGGGAAGGGTTGTATGCAGAGAAATGGAGGGTGGGTAGAGATTTGTTGTGGATGTACGAAGATTATTGGAAACTGCACTCATCACCGCCTCCACCACCATCAAGCAACGTAATGGCTTCTTTAACCTTATGTACACATAAAAAACATCCATTTTTTGGTTTTTCCTTTTTCATTTTCCCATATATATATATATATATATATACTTATTTATTTATATTCATATTTATAGATGTGTGTATATTTATATAGCAATCATGAAAAAATTAGTTTATGGAAAAGTGGATAAGCAAGTTAACATGCTAGTAGAAATAAAGACACAAATACATCATTAATGCTGGACCAAGATATTTCGGTCGATTTGTTTGACCATATTCATTTGGTAAAATGAGCTTTATTATACAGAACTCGACATTTTATACAGTGAAGTGTGGAAGATAAACCGAAGGGGAGGGGCGGTTGTAAGAGGAGAAGGGGGAAAATAGATGCTGTATGTTGTGTGTTGGGTATATGAGGAAAGCAGAAGATAGCGATGTCAGGCAAAGAGTGGAAGGCGAGTATCTTAGTCCATCTTTAATGACATGTTTATGTCTTTATTTTTACTAGCATGTTACCTTGTTTATCCACTATTCATGAACTAATTTTCCATTTTGTCTGAAACTTTTATTTCATATTTACTTGCTCATAGTAATCATTCAATTTTTTTTACTTGTACTTCACCAGATATCAAGGCCAAAAGCCACTCGAAAATAAGGTTTAATGAGATGTATGAATTGTCAGTTATATAATTATTTAAATATTATGAGACGATTGAAAATGATTAATCGAATGAACAATGTGCTTGTACCCACTTAACGAAAGTACTTCCGATCAACTCGACTAGCAGCAAAATCCTACCCCTTCACTCTAGAGGTTTCTAAATACCAGAAGATTTTCTACTAGCTTCTTTTCTTGGATCACTTGCCTTTGGAATTGTCTCCTTGCTCCCTGTTTGCCCGATTATACCAACATGCAGACATTTAAATGTAATGTGAACGGACATCTTGCTGCCCAACTTCCCACTTCGGTTTTCCCCTATAAATCTGGCTGCTATCACAGTAGCCCCTTATGTTTCAATGGCAATATGCCTTGTTTAGGGTGAATAAAAGTAAGAATAAATTTTACATTTTGATTCCTTATGGGAACGGTTTATGGCAAGTATTTAACAACCAAGATGAGAATAGTAGTCAAATAGTAATCCAAACAATATAAATTGTAAATCCTCATCTCAAAACTTCTGAAAACGGGGGGGGGGGGGGAATATATTTTTGCTACAAGATACCAGATTAGATTTAGAACATTTAGACATTTAGTATTAAAACAAAATTAGAGGTAATATTTTTATTACTAATTTGAAACACCTCCCGTCCCTGAAGAAGGGTATTTTACACAAAAAATTTAAGACCAAAGTAAAATATTTTTAAAAAGTCATATTCATAGCTTATAACGCCTTTTTGCTCAATTTTCACATTTTCAATTTGTTTGTTCATTTCTTTAATACATTATTTTCAAGCGGGCATATAATAATTCTTGTTTATGGACCAAAGCCACCATTCACCCATGCATGGAGTATTGTTGTCACATCTAGGCTAGTGCACCATCCACTAGTCACTTAGACAAGGTCCAAAATAAGTCTCTAATCTAATAGGTCCCTCACTATCCACCAACCTCCAGCCCTGTCCCATCGTTGCAATGTTGCATCCTTGTGCTTGTTTTATAAGTACTTCAATGAACTTGCTGCTCTGCTGCCCCCTCGATGTAAATACACTCTACCAACCCGACAATCAACTAGATCCTATCCATTCCCTGTGGAGGTTCCCAGATGCCGGAGAGCCTTCTACTCCAATATCTTCTTTACTCGAGCTGCTGGCTTTTGAAACTCCCTCCATGCTCCCCGACTGTACTGAAATGTAGAAATTTAAAACTAATGTGAACAAGTATCTCGCTGCACAGCTCCCAATTTAGGATGCTCCCCTAAATTTTCACCCTAATTCTCAGTAGCCCCTTACGTCTACAGTGGCAACTTGCCTTGTTTGGGGTAAACTCTTTTTAAAAAAAATATGCAAGTAATTACATTGAGGGATTCAAGATGCCCCCTCCTCTCCCGGGTTATTTTAAAAATGAATATATATTAGGTACATTTAAAATTATTTAATAATAAAGTTGGTATGTATCTAATTCAATAGTGCTCAGTACTAAAATTGTTATTAATAGAGCTTATATGTGTATAATTTTTTGGCTTACGTCAATAGTGTCTGTTTCAACCTATTGTTTTTTTAGAGCCTAGTCTATATATATATATATATATATATATATAAACTAAGATAATACCAATCCAAGGACGGGTAAAATAATTCCCTGAACAAAACAGTTTTGCATCATTTTATATCACTTTACGGAAATTAAAAACAAGATATAATGATACTAAACCTTATGTTTAGAATCCTTATTTTGATTTTGATCAAAATTCATTACATGATTTTTATGCTAGAAAATGTCTAGAATTTAAGGAGTCTTAAGAAGAAACTGAAATTCAGGGAATCTTGCTTAATTGGTGTTTCATGACTATGGATCAAATTCAATGCATATCTGATATATTTGAATTTTCAAATGAAAGGTCGTGCACATATTATACCCACTAAAAACTCTTTAAAATACTCCAAAGAAACTGAAATTTTAAGGAATATTTCGGAGGGATCTGGATTTTCACAAAGGGCTTCCACCCCCTTTTTACCATCCTTTGAATAAAACTAAATTAGACTTCCTGAAAGTTCGGAAACATTCGATTTTCTGCGAAATTTTAGCAACCTCCTATTTTAAAATTCAATTATTTCAGATTCATTAAGCGAGATTCCTTGAATTTCAACCTCTTTAAAATGCCCCTTAAGCTTTAGCCTTAAATTTTAGACATTTTCTAAAATCAAAATCATGTAATGGATTTTAATCAAAATTGGAATAAAGGTTCTAGACATAAGGTTTAGTATTATTATATTTTTAATTTAATTTTTGTGAAGGGATATAAAAGTGGTGTAAAACTGTTCTGTTTGAGGAATTAATTTTACCCATCCTGGGACGGGTATTCTTCTCGTCTTTATATATGTGTGTGCGTGTGTTATTTTCCAGTCTCGTATCAAGTATATCGTCTATAAATAGGAAATCCCTGTGGTGATTAATGAATATTTTCTATTTATGTTCGTGATGTCCAGCTTTGTCTACTAGTGTACGATGCATCCGTATTGACCGACGCCACATGTCACTGTTGCCAGTCATTTGGCGTGGTTGTTCTTCTCTGTGGTTATCTCTTTAACGAGATAACAGGATATAAAGGAGACAGCTTCAGAATCATTTTTGAATAAAGTAAATCTTGCTGTAGACATTAGAAAATTGACTTCTACTACAGTGGGTGTGTTGGTATTCGTCAGTTTAGATTATATAAGTATTACATATATATTTTCATATTTGCATGGGTGTGCGTTTGTAGACATATATGTATCTACTATTATGTGCATATATTTATATTTGAATAAATATATATATATATATATATATATATATAGGCAATGCTCATTAGGTAAAACTAATTTCGAGCTCAGGCATTTGCAATGTTTACATTTCGTTACATTGAGATATCACTTACATTCAGTCAGTGTCGCATGATGGCATAGGGGTTAGCATCGCCGACTGTCAGCTCGACGGTTGCGTTTCGATCCCGGCTTGAGACACTAACTGGTCTAGCCGCACTGATGAGCTGTGAAACAGCGAAACAGGCTGTATGTGGATGACTATATATATATATATATATATATATATATATATATATATAAACTGTTATTCACACAAATATTTGCAGACATGTTTCAGCTACAAACTAATTTTGGCTAAGCTTCTTCAGGCCAAGTCATCAGTATGAAAATCTTTCTGATTTTGTACTGATGACTTCACCTGAAGGAGCTCAGCCTAAATTAGTTTGTCGCTGAAACATGTCTGCAAATATGTAGCCCAAATATTTGTTTAAATAAAAGTTTATATTAAATACATAGTTCTACTTGTTATTGAGCACTATTTTGTAAACCCAGTAAGGATTCATAGGAGTTATTAACCAAATCCTATGAATAAAATGTCACTAGATATATCTTCTATACATATAAAGTTGAGTCATTTGTCACACTGACATTGATATTAAAAGCCAACTTTTCTATTTAAAAACTAAAAACAACTTTCTAATATATTCAGTCGTGGATATTCAAACTCGCACCCGCCCTAAAAAACTTTTAAAATAAGTTAGATATAAAAAATTTAATAGAGAAAAGAATTGCTCTACATCAAATTTTGAATTATATTAAGTAATATATTTTTAAAAGGATAAGTGAGCATGTGAGCATCAATAATATTTATGTGCTTAGTAAATTCCTAAATTATTGAACTTATCATTATGAATATGCATTCGAGGCAACAAGGTGAGTAATGGAGGCACATTATTTATTTTTTGGTAATTTTTCTCTGATAAATCATCCTTTAGTCTATTCCCAACCTCCGGTCATGTGTATGTTTGGAAACAGCCAAAAGAAGTAATCTAATTGTTAAACATGGAGGTGAATCAGTAATAATTTGGGGTCTATATCTTGGAAATCCGCTGGTCCTATTGTTTCCCTGCATGGAAGAATCAAAAGCCAACATTATTTAAAAATTTTGGGTGACCAAGTTCATCCTATAGTCAGGGAACTGTCTCCAGACGGAAATGCCATCTTTCGGGATGATAATGCTCCCATTCTCACAGCTAAAGTTGTAATTAAATGGCACGAAGAACATTCAAGTGAAGTAGAACATCTAATCTGGCCGCCACAATACCCAGATTTAAATATTATTTAATATTTGTGGTGTATTTTATCACAAGTTAGAAACCGATATCCCCCTCTCTCATCATTGAAAGAACTAGAGATAGTTTTAGCTGAAGAATGATACAAAATCTCTCTAGAAACCATTCAAGCGTTGTATGAATCCATTCCACATTGCATTCAATCAGTTATTCAAATAGATTTATTTAAAATTTCAAGATGTTTACATTATTTTGTCCAACTCCAGTATATATATATATATATATATATATATATGATAAAGAATAGAAAAAATGTTCTGAGGTAATGAAAATTGAAAAGGGAAAACCAAAAAATATTATTTATGTATTCATCAACGTTTCGTCTTTATTACAAGATTTCCTCAGCATGATTGTCTGAAGAAAAACAAACACAAGTACCAAATGTTTGAAACAAGGTGGTGGCGGGTGTAAGCTTAAAATTGGGGTCGCTTATGACAAAAATGAATAATGAGATACAAATAGATGGTGGCAGTGGGAAATTGAGCTGACAGTAGAGGGTGTGGAGAATGGTGGCGGTTGGAGTTATAAGCTCATTAGGTAGGGGGAGAGACATTACAATAATTGTGGAAGGAGTGGGGGCGAACATTGGTAGCGGTTAGAAGTAATGTAAACTATGAAGGGGGAGGAGGGGACTGAGACATGTTCATTGAATCTTTTTGAAATTAGTCTTGAGATGAGAAAGCAGGAGGGTTAAAAATATCAGGTTTATACATCACAATTAGTATTTTTTAAATTTTATTACACCCAGCATCCCAAGGATTCTTTACATCAACTCTAATATATAAGTTAGAATAAGTTTTCCCCTGTGCCATTGACGAGTATAGCGTTATAAGCAAAAGCTACATAAAAAAAAAACTGTTTTTTGCCCTAAACTGCTCCATATCAGGAACAAAAAATTAATTTTCAATCACATTTATTGATTTTTAAGATTTAGTCCTACTCAAATTTCTCTCTTTGTTTTCACATTTTCAGAGGAAGGTGGCAGTATTTTTTACTCCCTCTATGCTATCTACTGTGATTCTCCTCATTGTCACCGCCACAAAAAATTCATAGGACTTTCATTTTACACTGATATCACACTTCGTCACTAATTTGATAAGATCATTAAATCTGTTCGCTGCAGAAAAATACCGATGATATACGATTTGCTTTACAATATTGCATACTTTAAACAACGTTTTAAAATTTAATATTTTATCAAAACGCAATGAGCCATAACGTTCAGAGTACCCAACGCAAGTAATTTGACTAAGGCACGTTTTTCATGGTGGTGAACGATTTCATATTCTTGAAACCCAAGCCTGAAAGAGGAAGAATATCAAGTTGTAAATTCACACGTGATTGAATTTAGATATATTTTTGGTTTCTGGAAGTAGAGAGTGCCTTCTCTTGTTTGCTAGTATAATTCCAGAGGAAACCTGGTATATGGTTAATTGGCGATAACTCCTGAATATTCTGAGCTGACAGCCATGTGTCTGTAAATAAGCACCAACGACTTGATATATTTTATTGGTCTTTAAAGTGAATACGTGCTGCCAATGTATGTGTCTGTGTGTACTGAACTTTATAAAACTAAGCCTAATTGTTCAACAGAATTATTTAAAACTTTCCAGCAGGTTTCTCTTCTTTCCTTTTATTCTAAAACCAATCGTAAAGCATCTCATATTTTCAAAGAAAGAATGAAATCTATATTCAGAATTCAGGAAGTGTTTTCTTTTTGCCTCAGCTTATCCGAGATTTTAATTTTCTTTTTTTCTTCTTCTTGATTTCCTTTTATGAGTAAAAGCAAAAACCTATTTCTAGCATAGCTTCTTTTTTCTTCTTAATTCTTTTTGTAACCTTTTACTTGTACATCTCATGATAGACCAGGTGCCCAGGCTCAGACATTAAGGAATACTCAATTCAATATATATATATATATATATATATATATATATATATATATATGTATATCATTCTTATTGTTGTATATCTTTTCTGTTATGAGAGATGTTATTCATTTGCACAATGTATGTATTGCTCAAGGCTACACCAGATATTAATATTTTTATTATTCTGAAAGAAGAAAATGTACCGTCTTATGTAGAGAAAGGTGAATAAATATATATTAAAGAAAGTCTTTTTTTTTCAAAATGCAGAAATTTGGGGAGAGGGATGTAAAAAAAAAAAAAAAAATGGCCTACCAGCATCTTGTAGCTTACAATGATCATTTTTTTGTTGTTGGGAATTTATTTTAGAAAACTCTACTTATGACCTTTGTCGTCTGAAGTGGCTGTGTGATTTCTAAAATAAAATGAACCCCTTTTGTTGTTGGATTCCTTCTGTCTCTAGAGACAATGGATATCCTCTGAAAAGGTGCCTGCATGATGAGGAGTTAATTATGAAGCCAAAGTTGCGTAATCCTCAACTGCACTTCTGATGAAGAATTGCTTAAGTTGAGTAACAATGAGAAATCCAAGTTCAACAGAAGCAATGCTGGATTAAGTTGATAAGGACTAGTGTTGTTTACGAGCTGTCGTTGTTTTCTGTCGTTTAGATATGACCCCCCCATCCACCCTCACATACACAGAAAAAAGCTTGCAAAAATAAGGGGGTTAAAGAATTAGAACAGAACAAAGATTGAAAGTTTTATTTTTCATTAAATCTTTCATGAAATCTGGTATCATGATAACGGTTTTAAGAAGTTAATTGTCGAAAATGAAATAAATACCATTAAGGTAAGTATCACTGAAACCGTACCATACCCATAAAGAAAGAAATAACATTAATATTCAAAACTAATGCTATATGCATTGCTTATACTCGTCCTAGGGCAGGTATTTTACTAGTGTATATATATATATATATATATATATATATATATATATATATATATATATATATATATATATACGAGGCCTGTCTAAAACGTATCCGACCTTAGGCCAGAAAAAATATTTCAAATACGGGACAGGGTTGGGACCCTAATCCCCTTCAAAGTAGGCCCCTTGCGCTTGCACACATTTAGCCCAGCCGATCCATCTACTGCCGGAAACACCTCTGGAAGTTTTCTTTTGGAATGGTGTTCATCTCCGTCGTCGCGTTTCGCATTATCTCTTTTTTCGCACCTTCTCAACAACAGCTGTACTCCGAGCAGTTTTGGGTCTGTCAGAACGCTGATCACTCCCCGCTGATATGCAGCCATTTTTGAATCAGTTAGACCACTCCTTAATTTGTATTACCTATCGCATCTTCTCCAAACACCTGCTGAATCTAATGCGACAGCGGAGATGAACACCATTCCAAAAGAAGACTTCCAGAGATGTTTCCGGCAGTGGATGGATCAGTGGGCTAAGTGTGTGCAAGCACAAAGGGCCTACTTGGAATGGGATTAGGGTCCAAACCCTGTTACATATTTGAAATATATTTTCTGGCCTAAGGTCGGATACTTTTTAGACAGGCCTCTATATATATTAGTAAATGTGAGTTATTTATTGTTTGTTTTCCTAAGGCTTTCTTCCTATATACTTTAATGACACAAAATACATGCTTAAATATTCTTTAGTTCTGGGATTGAGTTATGTTTGAAATACATTCCATTCTAATTCTTCTACTTAGCCATAAATTGTAATTAACTGAACAAGTCACCCATCTTTCACTTAGCTATCTGTGTATTTCTCTTGTCCTCTCTCACTCTGTTGATTCAACCACTCTTGAATAATTTGTTTCTTTGAGCATTTAGAGAAAGAGTGACATTACGTGTTTGTACGCACCATAAACACATATGTAAATAAGATAGCAAAATAATAGGACACTTTACTTCTATATTTTCCATAAGGATAATATAGATGTAAAGAGACATTATTTTTTTCTTATGGAAGATGAATTTCTTAACAAATATGTCACAGGTTATTTTTTGGATGAAATTTAAATGGAACGAATAATATTAGTGGTTGTGATCCATCCGGTCACGGTTAGTCTAGCATCCCCCACTCTCTAATAAAGACCAATGTGTATTCATTTGTATGTTTTTAGATAAATAAATATATATCTGTCCCGTCACACAAAAATTAACGAGTAAAAAACGTGCCCTTTTCTAGCCTCCAAAAGAAACTATTTCAAGCGAGAAAGCAAATAGCCAGTCAGACAACCCCCACCGTCTGAAATAAATTTAGAAAGAAATCCTCTATTCTAAATAAAAAGTTAATGGTAAGTGTTTTTTATTTCCTAAGGTCATAAGAAATGATGATGATAATAATAATAATAATAATAATTTATATATGAAATATTAAATTACTGATATAATTCTATAATTTTATATGAATATTAGCGAAAACGCTGGCAAATCATAATTCTCCCCCTCCCCCCCCGGTCACTTTCGACAGAGCGTTTCCACTAATAAATATATATATTATAGATCAATCTTATGAATGAATCACCAATTATTTGGATTATTGGTCACATAAGATTATTCGTTCTTTCGGGATTTGACTTTGATGTTTATATCCAGCAAAAAGATCGCCTTTGTTTTTTTTTATAACATTAATTTCAGCTGAAGCTTTTGATATGTCTGTTTTATGTCATTGTAAATGATTAATTGAATCCGATGGGATTTGAACTCTGCATGCTCATTCAACTGGTAGTCATTATACCAATCGACCCCCATCAATAGAAATGACAAAACCAATGTTAGCTTTTGATGGTAGAAATATTTTAGGAAACACAGTTTGTTATATAAGTCATTTTCGGGCTGAAAAAAGACATTGGGAAAAGATGGAGGGGAGGCATTTTCAACGATAGCCAAGCTGGAGACTTTAAGAGCTACAAACACTGATGTTTTACTGAAGCAAAATACAAAATAAAAGACGAATTTGTCTTACCATGCTTTGGCCATAATCTATGAAAATGCTATTGAGCCTAGTGTTTATCTGAAAGGACAATGCTATTGAGCTTAGTGTTTATTTAAAAGAATAATGCTGTTGGACCTACTGTTTATCTAAAAAGACAATACTATTGGACCTACTGTTTATCTAAAAGGGCAATGCTATTGAGCCTAGTGTTTATCTAAAAGAACAATGCTATTGTATCAATCATTTGTTAAAAATCTTTAACTTCATTTTCTTTTTTTTTAAATATTAATTAAGGAATATTATTCATAAATTACCCCCCCCCCCCCCTGTCTTCTAAAATGACCCCAGTTTATTGGGAAAAGCAATTCCCTTTGATCAATCACCAGCCACATAATGTTGTTGGGTAAAGTGCTCTTTTGAATTTGTTTTTATTTAAGGAGGACGCATTTTCTAAGCCGTCCATTGTAACAGTAAACAGGAATTCCTTTTTTATAAGTACTGTCATATTTTAACGGTCACCTTATTTTTTTAATGCCCATCCTTTAATAGGGCTTTAGTGGAGAGTGAGGTCAAAGCCGGGGAGGTTTAAGCTATTTCTGAAAAATTATTTTCGATCTCATAAACGTATATATGCATATTAGTTTTTGAAAACCAACCAACTGAAATACTAATATATTGAAAATCAACTCATCCACTTAGTCATAAATAGAGGACTCGAATTTTTACAATTTAATACATCCATTTAATACCGGACCAATTGGGTTCATTGTTAAAGTGTTTGCTAATGTTCCCGGGGGGGGGGGGGGGGGGGGGTAATTTTCATTCTAGTCAAAAAATGGTACTTGATGACTCCTTGCTGAGCAATCAGAATCATAAGGTGAGGATTAAGGTTAAGTGAAGCAATCCAGGAAAAGGAGTGACACCCTCCCCTACATCTTGGTGTAGTAGCCAATGAAAAGAAAGCCTTCAGTCGCCTTAACTACGGTCGATCTATTTATTTCTTTTATACACCCGGCAGGGCGTTTCCCCCCCCCAAGTTTTATTAAATGAATAATAATAATAATAAAAAAAACAATTGACCAAGAAAAAATAGAAGAAAAAAAGAAATCTTCAATTGAATCTGTTTTTCCCAACGTGTAACATTCCACCATCTTCTCTCTTTAAAGAAACTATTTTTACACGGATGGTATCTCAATAGCTTTCTCATCTAAAATTGTTTAATATATATATATATATATATATATATATATATATATATATATATATATATATATGCAAATAAGTCTTTGCAATTGTTAAATTCTTGACCCAGAAATAAAAGAAAAAGAAAGAACAATATTCGCTAAAATAAAACGTTATCCTATCGCAGAGTGTTATCTTTAGTTTTACGTTTTTATACGTAGCCATGCAAAACAAGTTTCAAATTTCCTGAAATTAGTTTACATTTTTGTTTACAAGATTTTTGCATTCTTTATTTATGAGAAGTCTTGATTAGATGGAGAATTAAAAAAAAAAACGATTATAAAACAAAGCAACAAAAGACAACGTTTGTGCCAGAAAAAGAGACAAATGTTTTATAGAACTTGTTTTTCTCAAACTATACAATTCTTTTCATCTCAACTGAGGTAAAAATAGCAACTTGTGTTCAATGAATAGTTTCTGATATGTATTTAATCTATATATATCAAGTAGACTCGTTTTCCTCCCTGCGATATTGATTATCCTAGAAGAATAACCAACTGCATCACAGGCTACGAAACACATCTCTTCAATCACATAATTCACTCGAGCATGTTTCCAGATATTTTTTACCTAATTTCATCTTCAAACATTAAATACTATTATTTGACCGCTATGTCTGACTTTTACAAATACGTTATTCAAACAGAAAGGAGCAAAAACTTTCCCATCTAACATTTTTCTACTAGTCCTCTCCCAATTAACACCGGGGAAAAAATATACAATGGATACTTAAGAAAAACGTAACTGTAATTGTTTTAATTAATTATACTACTAATTCCATACATATTACACTACAATTAATGAACGCTCTCTCATATTCCTTTGAATTTCGAGAATATCGGATTACATATCAGATTCATTCACCATGTTTTATAGAACTTGTTTTTCTCAAACTATACAATTCTTTTCTCCTACATTTTTTGAAAGAAACTATTTTTTACCAGAGCGTGTTGAGAAGAGTGGCAAAATAGATACCGACTTAGACTATAGAATCGGCTAACCAAAGTTCAAATACATTCAGATCCATGAGTTTACTCTCTCATATGATTGAGAAAGATATAATGTGCATGCCTCAACTGAGGGTAAAATAGCAACTTGTGTTCAATGAATAGTTTCTGATATGCATTTAATAACTAATAAAGGATTAATCTGTCATAAAACGGATAACCAAACCTTTTTACCAGAATAACGCAATAGAAAGTTTTCTGAAATTCATGTATGCGTGTGTAAAATGGTTATACAATAGCTGTTGTTTGTACAGCAGCATTGCTTCCAACAAAGCCTTTATCAGATGATAACCCTAGGTTCAGGCATGGTTTCAGGATCAAAGCATCATTACTACTAGCTCAGAGCATCCCAGCAGTATCAAATGATACTACCAAACTGTGGTGTATTGTCATCACTCACTGTGGGATTTCCATATCCAAGCTGATGCAGATAGAGCCTTGTCTTGTATTTTCTTTATGTATTTCCGCTTGTCCTATGGGGAAAGACCAATACTTCCATAGGAAATACAATAGTTTTTTAGCCATTTCTGATAGATTGTTCTCTTAGACCTTCATATTTTTCCAACTTGCGCTGGTGTGCCTAGTCAAAATTTTCCTCAAATGGAACCGTTAATTCAATGACAAAAACATTTGTTCAAATTAACAGACCAAATGACAATATCTCTTTATGTTATTACAGTTGAAAATACATATTCTATAATGCATAATTATAAGTGCAATAGTTTAGGATTTTACAAAACACATATTATTGACGCTCAGACATGCACACCAATCCTTTTAAAAAATGATTTCTTAATATAACTCAAAATTTGATGTAAAGCAGTTCTTTTCTCTATTAAATTTTTTGTATCTAACTTATTTTAAAGGTTTTTTAAGGGCGGGTGCGAATAAATTGTAAAGTTTACAAAAACAATAATGTGCCCATGTTACTTACTGGGGTGCCGAGAATATATATTCCAAATTCATAATGATCAGTTCATTAGTTTAGGAGATTATCCTGTATATATATATAAGTTAAGTATGTGTATATGTTTATATATTTGTATATACAGGATTCACTCCTAAATTAATTAACCGATCATTATGAATTTTGGAACACAGCTGCCAGGCGTAATAGTGGGTAATGTAGATTATATTTAGTTTAATTTAGTTTGATGGAAAGGGGGGGGGGAAAGGGGGTTGGAAGTCCTTCATAAAAATTCAGATCCATCTGATTTTTGTGAAATTTTAACAATAGGTCAATTAATAAATATTCCCCAAAATTTCATTTTTTAAAAAGTATTTTAAAGGGTTTTTATGGCGGATAATATGAGAACAACCTCACATTTAAAAATTCAAATATTTCTAATTTGCATTGAATTTCATCCATAGTTATTATACACCAATTAAACAAGATTCACTGAATTTCAATTTCTTCTTAAAACTCCTTAAACTTAAGCCTTAAACTTTAGACATTTTCTAGAATCAAAATCATGTAATGGATTTTGATCAAAATTGGAATAAAGATTCTAGACATACGGTTAAGTATCATTATATCTTTATTTTAATCTTCAAAAGAGGGCATACAAATAGTGAAAAACTGTTCTATTCAGGAAATTCAGTTTACTTGTCTTGGACGGAAATTTTTCTAGTATATATATATATATATATATATATATATATATATATATATTTCTTTTCTTTTCATTCAATACGTTTTTTTAACAAAAATTATTTTAATAATTTTTAATAATAACTTTCATAGTTTTCAAATATTTGAACTTTGGTTTTTTCGAAAGCCAACTTATCCATCTGTATTTCTCCTCTGATGATAAGATTTCGATCTTTGAAAAGCCTTGGCTTAAGGAAAGAATAATAAACACTAGTTTATTACTGAATACACCTTGCATTGAACAATTGAAATTTGAAATAAATCTGGACAATCGTCTCATATTTATCACTCTTTTTTCTTCTATCTCTCTCTCTCTCTCTCTCTCTATATATATATATATATATATATATATATATATATATATATATTTCGGCAGCAAGTCATTTATTATACATGCGTCGTTTAATATAAAAAATAGTTCTGTTTCACAATATTGTTCTGTTTCCTGAACAAATATTTAGCATTTGTGTTCAAATGTTCCTTTCATCAGCGGGACCGATTTGATTTTTCTAAATTGCAAGTGAAAAGGCAAATTAATATCTTTCTTTTCCGTTACTTTACGGTCACATTTAAAAGATAAATAAATTTGTATCAAAATTACCAAAATGTTAATGTTTATCTATATGAATAAATGAGAAAGATTTTCTTTCATGGTTACAACAAAATTATCAATGAAATGTTTATTATGTTAAATTAATGTTTCCAGTATTTCGAGTAGCAAACTTTGCAAAGCAATAATGAGTCCTCAAAGTCAGCTAGTATATATATATATATATATATATATATATAAGATATAAAGATATAAAGATATCAAAAACCTTGTCAACCTAACCTAACCTCCCAGAAGCATCCCAATAGTACCAGAAGAAGATAAGTCTAAAATATTGTAGACATATTGAATCATAAATAATAAAAGTAAAGACCATTATTCTTTAAGAAAGATCAAAGAGTCTAAAATTTCTGTCAACCAATTTGCATTTGTATTAAATAATGTTCCACAAAAATATAAATCAAGTTGCTGTTTTACATAAGGATATTCATTCACTATCTATTCTTCATAAGCAGAACCTGTCTCTTTTGACAAACTGTATTGTTAAATGGATACACATTTTTCATTAGCCAGTTTAATGAAGGTGTAAGCCAATCTTATGGGTTATAAAAGTCATAGATTTCTCACAGACATAATTGAGAGCTGCTTATTCATGTTTTGATTAATACATCAAAATGCGGATTGTTTGCAGAGGCTTTTGTGCTGGAATCGGCGATCAATAATCTGTGGATAAAGTAACGTTGAACAAATGCCGTTAGAAACATACGTACAAAATTGCTTTTCTTAGTTTGGCCAACTGGCAATTGCAAACACATGAAGCAATTATTCAGGAATGCTGGTGTTGTACGTTAATAGGTTTTCACTTAATTATCGAAGGTGATATTTATCTCTGTTTACTTAATACTTGATTAATTCAGTTATACCTGCCTTTAGACTAACGAATGAATAAATAACGCAGTTGCCACCTGACGCAATCAAATACGCTTTGTAACTTTGAGCTAGATTACTGACTCCACTGAATAAGACATTTTCTAGAATCAAAATAATGTTATTGATTTTGATTAAACTTGGAATAAGGATTCTAGACATAAGGTTTATCTTGATTTTAATCTTCGTAAAGGGGACATAAAAGTGGTGCAAAACTGTTGTGTTCGAATAATTAATTGTTGTTTGTTTTTTTACTGCCTTATGATATGTTTTTCTGGAGGCTAACTTTTAATTTCTGAAGAGCACTTGGTCGAAAGATCCGGAATTTACATATTAATTTTGGTTGTTCGTCTACAGACGAAACGGTCTGTCAAAATGTACCAAAGTTTTTGGTTTAGAAAAAATGAACAGTAAAATGAATAAAATCTTGGTCACGGGAATTTAGTTTAATATTGTCTATATATTAAACATTATTTATGACATGTGTCTGCTTGCTTAGAGATAAATAGATCTTAATTTTCATCCCTTCAATGTGGTTGGTTTATTGGGCACGGGGTCCTAGACGTTCAGACAAAAGTTAAAATGTTGACTTGCGTTTGAGGGTTTCGAATCATGTGACCAGTAAAGCAATAATCCTCCAAACTGAGGATTCCTAGAAAAGGATGAAACACATGTAATGTGGATTAGAATTTAATAATATATCTCGAAATATTAATCATATATATATATATATATATATATATATATATATGAATGAGAGAGAGAGACAGAATAGCTATACCTACCCGGCATTACCTGGTAGTGTTTCTTTTGTTTTTGTTTTTCTTTTTAAACTATGTGTTTTTTTGTTTTGTTTTTCAAAACAATTATTTTTTCTATTCCAAAAGAAAAATACTGTATTGGCGAATATAAAGTTACATTCCCTTTTTAAAGATAGTTTCTCTATGAAAATAATTCCGACAATATTCAAGTATTTTCTGGAAGGAATTACACTTTATTCTTCTTTGAAACAGACTGCAAAGATCGATCAAAAGAAGATCGATCAGAAGAAAATCGATCAGAAGAACTGACAAACCAGAATCAAATTGTGATTTAATAGGAGGAAAGTTATCGATAACAAAAATCAAGGAAGAAACTGACTTTATTATAGTCCTTATCAAAAACCAAAAGAAACTACCATGAACAGAGTTTCTTTACTAGAACATCCTATTTGTAGAACAAAGTATCACAAATCTGCTTCCCAACTGACTACAACATAACCGTATTCAAGTCTAATGTGAACAAATACTTGTTTAGCTGCCCCCTTGCATAATCAATTCCTCTTAAATAATCTTCTACCCATCCCATCCATTGTTTTCGATCCTTTCATAGAGGTGATTATAGTCCAACTGATGCTCTCTTTAACTTTTATCCTCGAGTTCCCCCCCACCATCTTGATAAGTGGTGACACATCAGTAAAAAAAAAAAATAAATAAAATAAAATACATACTTGTAGAAAGAAACAAAAAACAAGTCAGAAAATAAGGGTTTTTTTGGGGGGAGGGGGGTCAGATAATTTAGTAGTTTAGGGTGCTCCAAGATTCGGCATTCGAGCAGGAAGTCTTCTCGCTTTTACTACAACTGCACTCCGGCAAGCTGGTGGTGCTCTATTTTGCCATGGGAGCTTCAAAGCATATGTTGTTTCACTGAACCCACTTGTTTAGGAAAAGTATGAACTCACAATTTTCTTCCAAATACAATTTTGTATAATAATGACCTATGTTTAACTAATCGTATACAATTAATCGTTTGGAGCAGGTATTATTTCTGTATTAAATTATCCAAATGGGGTTGATATGCCGTTAAACATGAAAACCAAGCCAAACATGATGAACTTTACATTTTTATTTTTTATATTACTGTTTGCTGATTTAGGTTTTAAATGAGATAGATTTGAATAAAGAAAAACTTCACTGCAAATATATTGAACAATATTTACCCATCCATCCATGTCATCATATGCTTGAGAACAAAATCATCCCCAGGAGTCGATTGTTTTGTTTTGTCATCGCATGTGTGGATCAGCAGGCTATCCTGAAGTACTTGCACAACGCATCTTCAAAGCTGGATAAGTATATAGCTTGCCAAACCTGGAGACTCTAAACTGGAGCATTGCACCTTCCCATTGTCTTCTGCCAAATTGGGATACTCTCTTTGCCAAAGTATCCATTTGTTGATGACCACCCTAGGAATTACAACTACCTGTAAAGAATAGTGATTTTTGTTGAAGGTTTGCGCCTTTGCATATTAACAGGCAAGCCTCATGAATGATGTGGCTCGTCATCATGCATGGACGATCATTCACTATGATGAAGATGCTGTATTTTGTACATCACATAGTACTGGGCTACATGGAAACCCTTTAGCCCAAACAATATTTAAGATATTTTTTATTGATTACTTACTTTGAATTATTTGGATTATTCGGACTACTGTTCTCATCTTGGATGTTATGTTCACAACGTTTCGGATGATGTAACCTCCGACTTTTTTCAGGTGCATCTTGTCTTATGCGGGAATCTTCCTGTTGAAATCGGGAATCCATACGGATTTTTGAATTGAACCCTTCATTTAATTCACGGGGGTAGCTGGCTCTCGTTCCATCAGCCCTAACCAGGTAGAAGTCTTAAGTAATTCGTAATTGTATTCTTAGTATCGACCATACTGATGATTGAACCTTTAACCTTCAGATAACTATGACTAAGCACTTTTATCCATTACGCCACAGGTCCTTGCGAAATAATCAAAATAATACAAAGAAATTAAGAAACATGATTACTTTCATGTTTTATTGTATCATCGATGAAATTTGTTTAGGTTTATTTATTTTTAAAAAATTAATTTCATGAAGATTTTTAGCTCTTGAAATTTTTCTTGTCTATTTTTGGCAATTTGTGAGGGTGCGTTTGGCTTAATGCGTACATGCGTGCAAGTGTTTTCTAACTTGTTTGATTCAATAGGTTTGAAGAGTTTCTGAACATTTGTAGATTACTTGTAAACTTTCAAAGTATTTCCTCTCGAAAACATCCCAAGTGTTAAACAAGTAGGTTAGGCTCAATAAAAATCATTTGTACTTTACCAAAGGCAAAAAACTTCACTGATAGGTCATGTTTTTTTTGTTGTTTTTTTTTGTATGTTACTCTTTTTTTTTTTCTTTGTTCATTATTTCAATTGGATACTTGTAACTGGAGAAATCATTTAAAAAAATTTCTTTTTAAGTTGAAAGAAAAATCATAATGAAAATTGGGAGGTGGAAGAATGGTGGAGGCAGACGAATATTCGTTTCTGTTAAAATGGACGAATTATTTTGTTCGTTTGGTTTCAAGTGTCCCCACTTATGGTAGAATGTATTGTTTTCTAAAGATCAAAACAAAAAAAAACTAACTCATAAGAGATGTAAACCAATCTTTGCGAGAGATAAATTTGTCGTATGTTGTTATTTGTTTCAATTTTTTTGTTTCCTTCCTCTCAGACCAGAATAATTTGTTCATATTTGCCACTTGATAATATTTTGAGATGAATGACTTCATTTTGAAGTACTCTATCGCAATCTAGAAACTGATATCTTTTCTCTCACTTTTTTCTCTCTCCATATTTATTTTGGTTTGAGTTGTGAGTGGCAAAATGGATACTAATAATGACTGCGGAAATTGATGAGCCAATTCAAGTTCTATGAAGTTTGTTGAGTTCGGTTTCCTCTGATATATCACTGGGTGATGCATTATCAATCTAATGGATACCATTCAAGACTATGAAATCGGTGATGCAGATTTCAAAGTGTTGTAGAGAAAGTACTGACACCCCATTTCTTTATGCTATGAACTATCCTACGTAGCATATTAATGACGATGATGCTAGTCTCAAGGAGTAGTAAAAATACAACCGGACCATTTCCCATATACATTACAAACCAGTTACCCAACTTGTAACTACTTATTGCATTATTAACTTACGCTAATAAACCCGTTTATCTGTATGTTGGCCGTTCGAGTTATTATAAATGCCTTTAGATAATATTACAAAAAAATCTTATCAAATCTATTACTTATGATTTATGTACTAATACCATTGAGAAAGGTATGAACCCACATTTTTTGCTTTCTCCCTCTATTGGAAAAATTATAACTAATTTGTATTAATCTGCCTCCCCATGAGAACGAGCTAAATGTGAGGTGTAGCATGGGTCGTTTAGATGAAATATCATAAAGGATTTCTTCCCTCTTTCTCTTTCTGGTTTTATGGATGACATCGCATTTTGTGACATCATCTACTATGTACGGTTATCCCCTATTTCTCTGTTTTAATAGATGATGTCATCCTTTAGTGCACAGTTATCTCACATATATTTTAATGGATGACGTCACCAATTCTGCATAGGGACAAACAAAACAAATAAAAAAGCAAGCAAGATCCACAGAGTTTTATTCATATATTAAACTCCCCAGGGGTCTAGGACAGTTCAGGTCATCTAGATAAAACGATATAAAGCATCTTGTCTCCTCTCTTTGGTTTGATGGATGATGTCATTATTTTGTGACGTCATCCACTGTGCATGGTTATTTTCAATCTCTCTGTTTTAATGGATGACATGATCCTTAAGTGAAGCAGCGTTTTGAGTAGGTTCTGAACACTGAATCTCGAACCGATTATTATTTCCTTTTTTCATCTTCTTGTCTCCAGCTTGAGGTTAGATGTTTCGTGAATGACTTCTAACTTTTCCTGTCTGTTGCCATTTCGATTGTGCCGCCCGCCAAGATCAGGTCATCATCAGCTGATCCACTCCATGTCTTAAGCAGCCTACCATGTTACTTGGGCCATCGACATTGATGTGGGACACACATTATTCTCAGATACCAGAGATACTAGAATAGAAACTTAGTGGAAATGCACCAAGCTATGAGACATCAATTAATAAATATTCCCTAAATTTTAGTTTTATTTGGAGTATTTTAAAGGGATTTTAGGGACATAATATGACACAACCTCCCATTGGAAAAATCAAATATTTCAGATTAGCATTGAATTCGAACCAGAGTCATTAGACAACAATTAGGGAAGATTCCCTGAATTTAAATTTTTTCTTTGATCCCCCTGAAGCTTAAGTCTTAAATTTTAGATATTTTCTAGAATCAAAATCAGGTAATGGATTTTGATCAAAATTGGAATAAGGATTCTAGACATAAGCCTTACTATCATTATATCTTGATTTCAATTTTCGTAAAAATGGTGCAAAACACTTCTATTTGTCGAATTTATTTTACTCGTCCTGGAATATGTGTGTGTATGTAATATAACATACATGGTATAAAAATTAAAAAGTTCTACACACACACACACACACACACACACACACACACACATATATATATATATATATATATATATATATATATATATATATATATATATATATATATATATATATATATAAACTGAGTTACATGAATTTTCCCAGGTGATACTCAAGAGAATGAAATATCAGTAAACTATTATTACTCACTCTGAAAGAAACACCAATGTGATCTGTTTTTATGACAAAGATAATAATTAGGTAACAATTTTGACATGAATCAATAAAATAGTATTCCACTAATTAGCAAAAAACTCTCATTCACCGCTTCAAACAAAGAATGTATTATACTGACTGTATACAAGCCAGAACTCGTTTCTGGTTAAGAGTTTTGCTGTCATATACACTCTAAAAAAGTACAATTTTCTTCCTTAAGTTATCATAGAAAAAACTTAGAATAATTCAAAAACAGGTTAAAACATCCGCAGAAATCTACTGACTCAAAAAAACTGATTTTGATTCGAGATCAGCCATTGAAGTATCTTCTATTAGGTTGTTAATTCTTTCCAAAATTTTCACACATTTTCACAATTCATGCTATCTGGGACTTTGTTTATTTCTTGAGCATTCCACCATCTTTTAGTCATCTCTTGGAGGAATTGGAAAATATATGCATTTAGTTTGATTAAATGCAGAGTGTTACCACTGTTAACGAAGGGAAGAGTCAGGCATATGGACACAGTGTGATTATGTATGAACTTATGTAAATGAAACTGGCCAATGAGGGTTGAGGATATGCGTTGCATGGAGAGAAATGATATGGGAATGATATAATTTATGTGTAATGTGGATCTTAAACACATGCTTAGATCTGATGACCTCAGAGAAAGATTAAATTTGAACAGTATAGGAAAATGTGTGCAGAATAAGAGAATTCGATGATTTGGCCACATTGGAAGAATGGATGAGAATTCTTGGTTTAGTAGATGTAGTCCACAGGGAAGGCCAAGGAAAACATGTGAGGAAGTGATAAGGATGGACTTGAGAGAAATAGGGATAAGTAAAGACCTGGACAGAGATAGGGTATTTTGTTAAATCAATTTCTACTAACTGTCCAAAACATGCGAGCATGTAAAACGGACGTTAAACCAAATATGCTGATGATCATAAAGAATTAACAAATTTGTAGAGAACGCCAAACTAAGATTTGAATTGGCTGACATCTTGCCTTTTGTCTTGCCTTTTGCATATCTGAAAAAAGTATATTATATGACAGAACCTCATATGTAATGAATAAATCACTTTTATAATATAGCAACGGTCTCATTCTGTCTAGGGAGACAATGGATACACAGTGTAATGGCTCAAGCACAAGAAATCTGTATGTTACACAATCCCAACCTCACATCATCTAAACCGGCATTGTTTAAATCTAGCAGCAATATATATATATATATATATATATATATATATATATATATATATATATATATATATATATATATATGTGTGTGTGTGTGTGTATGGTAGAGAAATTAGAAAGTCTTAAAGAAAGATTTTCTATGTAAAATCTTGAGAAGCCATAATCAATGGAGTTGAACTTTGAAGTCATGTTGTTATTGACATAACATTTTTTTATAAGCGTTAGGTGACATAATAGCATTCTCTTAAATTTGTGCAAATCTATCGACAGCCTGTTACATTTCTCTCTGTTTATACAATTACGTTTTGTAATTAACTATCTTCTGTTTCCCAGATCATTTTTCAGGCAAATCTTCTAACTGCTTTTGTCTAATTGCCATTAAGTTAATAAGTTGCTTTTTTTATGGCGGCTAAGCGCTCAATATCATTTCATTTATTATTATACTAAATGTGAGTTATTCAACGTTTGTTTCATTTTAGCTTTTTTTTTCCTATATACTTTAATGACACAAAATACATGTGAAATATACTGGGGTCGAGTTATGTTTGAAAAAATAAAATTATGTTTTTGATTGTTCGAATTAGCTGTAATTTATTATTAACTGAAAAAGTCACTCGTCTCTCTTTCTCTCTAAGCTATCTATGTATTTCTCGCTTCCCCTCTCACTCTATGTTGATTCAACCACTCTCTAATATTTCTTAATGTCTTTTTACGTTCATTACAATTGCTTCCAGGTTCACTCTGGCTCAGAAAGTTCCGTCTATGGGTTAAATAGAATCTGTGCTAGGTATGAAAGGGCATCCAGTGGTATACACATAAATTTACTGTATATATATATATATATATATATATATATATATATATCGTGACAATATCAAGAAAATTGTTGAAAAAACATCTAAAGTTGATACTATAATATTCTTGCTAAAAGCAGTTGGGTCTATGTTGAAGAATTTCAAGATCTGACAAATGAAAAAATGCAAACATTATCAAATACAAGTTAATGTGAAAATTACTGCATGGAATGAATTGAACAGAAATGTACACCATGAATAAATCTCATGAAAATATTTAGAACTTTTGACACACACGCAGGACTTGAATGCCTACTAGACACCACCTTCGTGTGTCTTTGATCTGTCTGTACAGGGGTTTGCAGAGATTCTGACATGAGGATACTTTTTACTTGAAGTAAACCCTGACCAAATATTTTAAAAAAATGGTGTGCTGTCTCCTTAAGCCATCCAGCACGTCTTCCGAATTGCAAACGGGGGCACCCCCTCTATTAATAGAGGGAAGCTTCGAATAATGAATTAGAAGCCGTTGACAATGAGGAAATGAATGATAAAAATATAAATAAAAACAAAAATAAATACTGGCAGGCCAGCACCCAGGATAAAAAGGGCCCATCAAGCCGTTCATACACCAGGCGGGAAGATGTTAGCAATGGTGTGAACCTTCCTGCCTCTGGAAATGGTGCTCCAGCCATGACAGAAACCAGGGTCAGTCATCAGGCCTTGAGACAAAAGGTCATGGCCCCCTATCTCTATCAAATGCAGCAACAAAAAACAGAAACATAAGAGGCTTAAAAGCCCAACCATGGACTGTTGCACAAAAGAAGGTGCTATTGTTTTGCTACCACTACTCAAAGTTTGAAAATTGGAGCCAAAACATGAGATCCTAGCTGATAAGATTCAAGAATCTACCCTCCCCGAATATATATATATATATATAGTGTGTGTGTGTATATATATATATTACCAAAATGACTTGATTCAGCATAAAATGACTCAAAAACGGTTGGTATGCTGTAAGACAACTAATCCCACCTTTGGTTACAACCATACAGACACCACATCTCCATTATAGTAAGGATATATATAAATATGTATATTTTACTAATGAGTCACTACTTATCAACGTCAATAGCTACTCGAGGATAAAGGGTCCTCTGAGCATCACCTCTCCAGATGTGGTAACAGTACTCCATCTTAGGACCTCTTATATAGATAGAGGATTGAAGGTAACGGCATGCTACCCCACTTCTTCCCTGGGGCCTGAACACTGATTGTTATATCCGCATTCTGGATGAGGTAGTTGCAGATAAGCCATACATGTGGGTGCAAGAATGAACACCCTGGTATATCAACCGGAAGATCCAGGCCTAGATCTTTGTCGACCACCTGATATCTGGCCTCCTGACTGCAACTGCTTCAACTCCTTTGTGTGGGATGCAGTGAAATGAGACACCAATAGATTCAGCTGCAACATATATGACGAGTTAAAGGTCAAGATAATCAGAGCCTTTGGAGGCATTTGTCGGGAGACAGTGACGAAGACCAATAGCCAGTTGCGAGGCAGCCTTGAAGCTGTCATCAAAGTGAAAGGCGGCTTCATCAAATTAAATTGACAGAACAAGTCATGAAGACAAACTGACCCAAGTTTGATGAAGAAATCTAAAAAAATGAAACTACTATGTTATTTTTTAATTTTTAAAATTTATTTTTTACTTGAATTCATACCAAACAAGGCATATTTCCACTGAAGCGTAAGGGGCTATTGTGGATCAGGGGCCAGGAATTAAAGGGGATATCCTTCCTAAGTGAGGAGTTGAGCAGCGATATGTTTGTTTACATCATATTTAAATTTCTGCAGCTCGGTTCGGTACAAACAGGGAGCAGGGAGGGAGTTTCAAAAGTTGGCAGTTCGAGGAAAGAAGCTATTAGAGTAGAAAGCTCTGCAGTATTTGGGAACCTCAACATTGAGTGGATGGGATTTAACTGATTCTCAGGTTGGTCAAGTGTATTTACATCAAGGGGCACTAAAGCAGCAAGTTCGCCGGAGTATATTTCATTGTAGTACTTGTAAAACAAGCACAGATATGCAACATTGCGGTCATGGGACAGCGGCTGGAGCTTTGTGGATAATGAGGGACCTATTAGATTAGAGACTATAATGGACCCCGTCTTTTCCAAAACAGTAATCTTGCAGACAAATATTGTCTGTACCTCACATATGGCGACAGATGGTGCGACTCCTTGGTCAGAGTATAACTGACGCACTCAAGTTTGGATAGAAAAACCCAGTGTAGATCCTTGCTTTAGATGCAGAAAATAAAGAATATATATATATATATTATTATTATTATTTATTATTATACTAAAGCTGAGTAAATCAACGTTTGTTTCTCTAAGGCCTTTTTTCTATATATTTTAATCACGTAAAATACATGCTAAAATATTCTTTAGTTTTGGGGATTCAGTTATGTTTGACAAAAATGTTATTTTAATTATTCTAATTAGTTGTAATTCGCAATCAACTCACCAAACGACCCATCTCTTACTAAGTTTCTGTCTATCACTCTCGCCCTCTCTCACTGTATGTTATTTTATTCCTTATTCTTATTTTATACATGGCCCATCCTTCTCGTTTCTGTCACATTCTTTATTTATTAACAGTCAAAGTAATAAAACGAACTATAAAACTAAAGATTGGAATAGTCCATTATAAACAAAAGAAAATATCACTGGATGTGGTAATACTATTTAACCCGGATATAGAGAGAGAGTCGGGAGAGCAGGAATTGATTAATTTTGAATTTTGCCTTTTCAATATAAAAAATTTAATTGGCTTTGCAAACTTTTTTACTAATTCAAACAATCTAACTTGAGTTTGATGGGTGACCCAATGCATCTTATTTTTTCTAATATATATATATATATATATATATATATATTAAAAATAACCGACAATTTTTGTCTGGCTATTTTAGTGTTGATCCCTTCAATTTTCCGGATTAAAATCTTAATCTCGGAAGGAAATTGGCTGATGAAACTGCCATAGTGTAAATGTTGGTCCAGAGTACTTTCTGACCCGTCTGGGTCCATCGTCAGTGGAATAATGACAAACAGGTAAAGACCTAGAGTGAGATTTATAATTAATTATGGCGGGAAAATTTAACTATGTTTGTTAGGTATTATAAGCATTTAAGTGCTTATAATACCTAACAAACATAGTTAAATTTTCCCGCCATAATTAATTATAAATCTCACTCTAGGTCTTTACCTGTTTGTCATTATTCCACTGACGATGGACCCAGACGGGTCAGAAAGTACTCTGGACCAACATTTACACTATGGCAGTTTCATCAGCCAATTTCCTTCCGAGATTAAGATTTTAATCCGGAAAATTGAAGGGATCAACACTAAAATAGCCAGACAAAAATTGTCGGTTATTTTTAATAATACGTGTCTTAAAGAAAAAAATGCTGCCTCGATACACATATATATATATATATATATATATATATATATATATATATATATATATATATATAAGAGAGATAAATGTGAAAGTTAGTTTTTGGGGGATAGTCAAGTACTATCTTTAAACTACAAAGTGCATTGCCATAATATTTTATATGAACAACTTGTGTTGAGTATAGGCTACATATAGTAGTCACTTCTGGACATCTTCAATCCAAAAAATAAAATAAAAACAAAGTTTGCACACAAATATTTAAAATTATACAGGCTGCTTGAATATACCACCATTTTTAATTAGTTTGATCCACTTAAATATTTTCAGACATTTTCAAAGATATTATGTAAAACTTTAAAAAGTACCAAAAGTTAAACATTTTTTTTCGAAGTGTTAGAATATCTGTTGTAGTCTAGCATATAAAGTTATCTTGTCGGATTTTCAAATTCTGACTTCAATAGCATTTAAGCTGACAATTAAGTCAATTTTCATTTGTTATTGTTGTACCATATTATTTGCACTATAATAACGTACTTTGGCCAACTTTATTTTTTAAATTACTTAGTCCAGCCCAGACGTTAGGTAATATGAAACATTTTTGAAAAATCACTGAAAAAAATCAGCAAGGAGGATAACTCATATTTTTAATAGAAGAGAAGAATATAATAGTAATTGTATTTTACAACTTAAATTTTTTTTTTTCTGTATAAGTTTAAAAATGTGCAAACAAATTAAAATTAACCAAAATGAGTCCCGGCCAATGCCGGATAGGTACAGTTAGTATTACATAATAAAAAAAAAACATGGAATCTGCATATTTGTAGCAAAATGTTTCGAGATATTTTTCATGAGGGCAATTTCTGCTTGTATAGTTATATTTCTACAATCATAAGTCTATTCATTCGTATCAAATAAGTTTGATCCGGGTGAATCATCATAAATGTGCAGCCATCTCTTTCCGTTCTCTCGCTTTGATCAGAGCTGAATTAATAATGCTTGTGTCGTTGGCCATGCATATATCGGTCCGTGCATTATCTGATTAAGCAAAATCAAAAGTCCTTTCATGCTGGCAATTTGCAAACCTTTTATTCGTAGCAGTAAAAACTACTCGCACACAAATCTATATTTGCGGAAGTCTCTCTTACACTCACTCCCTCTCTTTTTCTCTCTCTCTCACTTACACTCTCATGCACTCTCTTTCTCTCTATCACTCACACTCTCATACTCTCTCTTTCTCTCTCTTCCATACACTCTCTTTCTCTCTCTCATTTACACTCTTTTTTTTTCTCTCATACACTCTCTTAATCACACTTTTTCTTGCTTTCACCTACACTCTCAGAGATGCTCCATATCTCACATCGTCTCTCTCACACTCATTCATCCTCTCTCTCTCACACTCATTCATCCTCTCTCCCTCACGCTCACTCATTCTCTCACACACACTTTCATTCTCTCTCACACTCTCATTCTCACCCACTTCCACTCACCCTCTCCATATCTAATGTCCTTCAAAAGCTCTTTTCTCTCATGTCCCAAATCCAGAAGATCTTTTTATACTTTTTAAAACATTCTATGTATGTTTTTTCCTTTTGATAATCAATGCGTTGTGTGAATAGAGGCTTAGTGTGTGCATGTTTATCTGCACTTATGCACACCTGATTGCACCCATGTACAACAGTGCACAGTGATCCACTTGCTCATTTGTTGTGTTTATCTCTCAAGTGCTATGACTATTTTGGAATATCATTGGATGCTTTGTCTACTTGTTATTTTCATATCTGTGAAGACATGCATGCTTTCTGAACCCACTTTTATTTAATTTATTTGATTATTTATGTGGCTGTGTACTTAAGTATATGTGTCTTTATATAGATATATATATATATATATATATATATATATATATATATCTATATAAAGACACATATATATATAATGCACACATATATTTATATATATATATATATAATGCACATATATATATAATGCACACATATATTTATATATATATATAATGCACATATATATATAATGCACACACACACACACATATATATATATAATGCACACACATATATATATATATATATAATGCACACATATATATATATATATATATATATATATATATATATATATATATATATATATATATATATAATGCACACATATATATATATATATATATATATATATATATATATATAATGCATATATATATGTGTGCATTATATATATATTTGCATTATATATATATATATATATATATATGTATATATATATATATAATGTATTTTGCGATTTCGCTTACCAGAAAGCTCAACCCAAGAAGGGGAGCATATTTAGTCATTCCCAGACAGGCAGTTTCGCTGTGTGACAGCTCTTCAGTGTGGTTAGACAAGCAACTGCCGTGATTAAATGGAAGTGGAGTGGGGTAGTGTGGTGTTTATAGGTGTGGATTGTGAGCTCAGCATATCAGGTTTGATTTCCGTCAGGGCTGCTGCATCACTTTCCTTGATACTCTTAGGAAAGGTATGAATCTATCCTTCCCCAGTTATGGATTAAAAAGTTGGGTAGACTTGACTACCAAACCTTGATTGTGCACCTGGTTTAGAAAGAAAAACTCTGAAATGACACCAGTCTTTCTCTGCTTATCCTAGCATTGTTCCAGTTATCCTAGACTACTCATTGGCACTGGACTCAAGCAATAATGATTCAGGAGAAGTGCGGTTCGATATTGGGCTACTCTTGCTTCGTTATAGACTCCTCACACAGACACCCTTACAGAGCATATTAATTATCTCTGGAAGCCAAAAATGTGTGTAAGTTCATGTAACTATATATGTGTAATGTATATGCATGTGTGTATATATATATGATGTGTATGTATATGGATGTATGTGTCTATATGTAATGTATGTATATATAATCTTTGTATATATGTATGTCTAAATATATATATGTGTGTGTGTATATATATGTTTGTGTACATAAGTTTGTGCATATATGTATGTATATATATATATATATATATATATATATATATATATAGTGTGTCTTTGTGTATGCTAATTGGGGTTAAAATGTATTATATAAACACAGGTTATTTGCTATTCATATACCCAATAGCTTTACAAATACATATTGGCCAATCTCTTTGTGATTAAATAACAGTAGCCATTACAATATCTGCGCCTTCTCTCTCTCACTCTCTCACATACGCACACACACACATACACACACACACTCACTCACTCACTCACACACACACACACACACACACACACATACGCACACACAGTCTGTGTTATTCTTTGACAAGTTATGCTTTTATTCACACCGATGTTTGATTTGTATGTTTTATTGCTGGAGCTCAGTACATGTACATAGATCTATTACAATGATACGTAACTTTGTATTTTTTTCTTAACAAAGATATTGTTCATATCTAACATATGTTTTAGATATGAGTTCTGTAAATACATGAATATTTATACAAGAACAAATACAGATAGTACATTGACATGACAAAAATATGGAACATGTGTGATTTGAAAAAAAAAATGTTTCAGAAAATAATTTTTTAAACAACTGCAACATTTAAAAGAATATGTAAATGTCTTTCAGAGAAGATTGTGTTCGATAATCAGTTTAATCTGAAAAGGAAATAAACGAAGTAAAAATATTGTTATTAGCATGTTAGTCAGTAAAGTGTAAGAAAAATCCACCCCGGTTATTTTTTAATAACAATATTTGATCTGTCTGTCTGTCAGTATGTCTCTCTCTTCCCCCTTCTCTCACTCTCTATCCTTGTCACCAGCTTCTGGTGCTACCAGATCAGGCTGTCTGAAGATACCGGCTTCCTGACCAAAAATGCATCAAACATTGATGTTATTATTTTTTTCTTTCTCTTTGCAAAACTTAATCATGTTCTACGAAGTAAAAACAAAAACAACAATTTTCTTCTACAAAACAACCAAACGAACACCATGAATAAATATTTGAAATAAATATATAGAACTTAAAGCATCTAAACTTTTACCAAAATGACCGTATTCGGCATTAAATAACCCGAAAAGTGTTGCTAGGCCGTAAAACAAAACAACCCAATCAAACCTTGTCACCATCCCAACCGTTAGGGATGGGATCATCCACAGAGGATTTGGGTGTGCGATGGTCGACACTTCAATTATCTATTAAATGTAATGCCTCTCCAAATAAAGCTTGAAGAGTTCTCTTCCTTATCCACAGATCCTTCATCAATCTGTCCATCAACATATTTCTCCCTCTATACGTGTCCCTTGTTCGGCATATAACTGAAGTATACAGTTTAGGCTTGCAGCCTGTACCTGTCGAAGGACATTCTTCACCTCAAACGTGTACAATGCGTGGTCACACGAATGGTGAAGGGGATTTTTATGCTCACTTATGAGGAATGGTTTCTGATGTTGAATCTACTTAAACTTGAACAGTAAAAACAGCAAAGCGACCAAATTCTTACATAGAACGCCAAAATGAATCTATTTTTAATGATTTATTTTCGCCTGGCGTCATACCAAGGCCTCTACGGTTATACATACAAGCTGTACTGTCAACCTTTTCAGCTCAACAGGCTAAAGGCCGCTTATTCTGTCTGCATTGCTGCTCTATGAAACAGAGTTCCTCAAGATGTAGTTCAGCAACCCATCACAAGCGCGTTCAAATGAGCATTGGACAAGTTTTGTGAGGGTGTGTGTATATATATATATATATATATATATATATATATATATATATATATATATATATATATACATAACTTTTTTTCCTACAATTCGCTCGTTTTTATATGGCATTATGTATTTTTCTGCCTTTATTGCCAATACATTTTGATTTGATTTGAAGTTTTAACTTAATATGTGAAGAGAAGCTGTTGATCAAAATGTCTTAGTCACATGTGAAGGTTTTCACAATGGAAAAAGGACAAGACTTCTCACTAGGTGTTTTGTGGAAGGGTAATTGATCATGGTGGAAATTTTGTAAATTTTTCTTTTTATCAAAACAAGTTGGAGACGAAATACAAATCATGGAAAAATATCACCAAAGTTACAACCGTTTTTATTTCTTATTTGGATCTTTGGCTTTTTTTGGTTTTTTAGAAGGTGGATCTTCTTTATCCGGTTGACATCCTGTCGGTATGAGGAATTGTCTGTGGTCATGATTCATAATATTTGGGGTGATAAAAAGGGACTTTTGCTGAATTGTACACTCAGTGAACTATATGTAAGGGCATACAGGCAAGGACAGGTCAAGACAATGTAGCGACAATAGTCACTGTAGCGAATAGCCCATGATAATAGAGAGTCTCCCGTTATTGCTGCCCTTAAGTGCAATTGCTGTGCACTTTAATCTCTAGTTGATTTGCCTAAGCCCTCATGTGGAGATTACACTATATTGATGTGTGTGTGTGTGTATATATATATATATATATATATATATATATATATATATATATATATATATATAGTAAGTTATGAAAATATATTTATGGCAATTAAGCTACACAGAGACTTCCGCGTTTCATCCCCATAGGGAATTGTCAGGCTATTTTAACCTGACGATTCCCTACGGGGATGAAACACGGAAGCCTTTGTATAACTTACTATCTAGCTCTACTCACGTATTGAGCACTTTATTCAGTATTCAGTAAATACTGAAAATTGATACATAAAAGATTATATCTCCTTATAACATTTTATGTGGATACATGAAATTATATATATATATATATATATATATATATATATATATATATATATATATATATATACACTAGTTGTAAATACCCGGTTTTGGCCAGGTGTATTTTTACTTTAATATTGAAACTATGCATTTTCTTTTTTTAACCAATTTTTATTATTTTAAGTAGGTATTTTTTCATGTTAAATGTAATTATTAGGTTTTTGTTTAGTCGTTAGAATATTAATTAAAACTAAAGTGTTATGTAATCATAGTTAATTTTGTTGTGCTAATGTTGTTTTACTGTCCATTTACAACATTTTTGATGTAATTCATTTTTATTTCTGTTGCTGTTTTGAACAAAGACCGTCTAAAAGAGATAACTGCTATTCATTTAATAAGAGTTAATTGCTATTATTTTTCATTCAGTGTTTATGAAGAAATAGTGTTTAATTAATATTATTATTTTAAAATATCGCCCCCAATTGTAGACAGTATTTTATGTTTCAACCCCGGCTGTGTTTGTTAAATTGAGAAAAACAATGTCTTAGCTGTTTTCAGAAAAATACTACCCTTTACTAAAAACATGTATCGCTATCATTCTCATATATATATATATATATATATATATATATATATATATATATATGTGTGTGTGTGTGTGTGCAGGATAATCTCCTAAACTAATAAACAGATCATTATGAATTTTGGAATATATATTCTAGGCAACATGGTGGGTAACATGGGTACATTATTTTTTTTTAATGTAAACTTTACAATTTAGGGGGTGCTCCCACCCAAGCTCGCACCTTATCTCAAAAAAAACTTTTTAAATAAGTTAGATACAAAAAAATTTAATAGAGAAAAGAATTACTCTACATCAAATTTTGAGTTAGATTAAGTAATACATCTTTACAAGGATCTGTGCATGCGTGAGCGTCAATAATATGTATGTGCTTGGTATGTATTCTAGGCAACAGGGTGAGCCCAGAGAAAAGGTAAAGCCTCGGAAGGGTGGACCTTCGATGACTGAACAGAACTATACATGAACCCGACAGCAACAAAACCACTGTCGGACTGAATGTTAAGGACATATCCTCGGCTTTTACAAACAACACCTACTCAAGCTGTACATCTATGCTAAAATACTTGTTATGCTTGTACGAACAACATTTTACTCTCTGGCTGATATCATTGCAATACAATTTGGTGTGAGCCTGCTCTATTATTGACTTCAGTGAATCTCATGTTTTGCTTGCAGCCAAGTGCCCTTGGAAAACTAAAGCTTACGGGTTGACTAGGAGTCAGGTTGCAGCAAAAGTTACATATTTTAATTGTTATTATTGCTGATAATTATCAGAGAAAGCTTTTTTATTTTTCCGTATTGATTTTTAAAAAATATTTTTGTATTTTCAATAGCTGAAGAAATCATCTTCAAAGTAAATTACCTATCTCAAATTCTTTTTTTAAAAAATGTCATCGGCAAAAAAAGATATTGCGTTTATTTAGTGTTTGCGGACATATTGGAAACTATTAGTCATGAGCAGTACACATGGGAAGAATCGAACGCCACAGGATTAAAAAATTACATGCAGGATGTTTCTGAATAAGCGTGGCACATTTAATCAATTGTATTATTCTGTACTTTTCAGGGTTGATAGAAAATAGAAGGATTGCATTAACCTGCATTGCCTTTGGCTGACTAAAGAAAACTCTGAAGAAAAGATTTGTCTTATGCTTTGAAACTTCCCGGTCCCGGCAAAATAACAAGCCCCTCGTTATTTTGCCGGGACCGGAAGGACAAATATTTAATAACAATTAATTTTCTTCTTCTTCTTCTTCTTCTTCTTCTTCTTCTTCTTCTTCTTCTTCATCATCATCAGTTGTTATTCTGTCGATTATTTTAATCTTTTGAGTATAAAAGAAATATCTGCTTTTAATACAAAAAAAAAACATTAAAAGTAAAAAATTAACTAAATGAACGAAAATATTACAGACAATTAGATTCTTTAGTTGGATTTCATTTACTGTAAAGCGTAGAAAAGTAATTTGCGTTGGAAAAAATGTTTTAGTGTAACTCGACTATTATTTAAGAAAAAAAATAGTTTTCGTTCATTGATATAAAAAAATAACTCGTGTTAAGAAATCTGATTATTAAAATAATCAAAGATAAGTCCCTAAAGAAATTAAATCAGATATACTTTTTTTTTCAACTAACATTATGTACGTTTATATAATTTCAGTTTTATAAACAGTCTAAACAGCAATTTCAAAACTGATTTTTCACTATCTTTTATGATAAATGTTAGAACTATTTCTCATCATTAATTTGAATGTTTTTCTTGTGATAAAATAACAACAGTTGTAATTGTCAATAATTTCAACTGCTACATGTAACGACAAATTTTAATCCAAAAGGTTGAATTTTTAAAATTGTTTTACAAATAAACATCGTGAGGTAATCCGGTAGAGAGTTATACTTTTTTTTAAAAAAGTAGACATAAACGGGGTTCGACATTAGTTCAAAGTGAATTATTTGTACTTAAAAAACATAATTTGTAATTTTTTTTGACAATAAAAACAATACATAAATGCATTTAAATGGACATAGCAATTCATCGTAGTTACTTAGTCTCTAATGCAAATAGTAAATATATAATTTTTTTGCACACAAATCTTCGCAATGTACAGAAAAATTCGAATAAAAATTTTCTGTGAAATAAACAAAAACATCGCCGTATGAATTATTTATTTAATTTTTAAAAAATTAGTCAGAAGTTTTAATTATTTTATTTTTTTTATTGGAAAAATGTTGAAATAAAAATGATCTTTTTCGTAAACCGACAGTTAAGTAGACTCGTGGCATGGCATCGCTGTAACTAATAGCTAGGTTAAAAAAGCATGAACTGGCAAAATAACGAGGGCGTCGTTATTCTGCCGGTCCCGGCAAAATAGCTTATTTGTTCAAACTTAGACCCTTTAATTCACTTGTGGTTCCAATAGCTACATAAGCTTCTGAGACTTAGACGTTGAAAGTAGAGGATGGATGCAGGCTTTCTGTATTTGGAAACCACTATCTGAGAACCATGGTTGGAAAAAACCCGCTTGGATTGTTGTAGGATAACCCAAATTAAAGAAACTCTTGGGTTTTCAATCTTATTGTAATATTCTTCATTTTCAATTTTCTTGTGGCAACAGTACTCCATCTTAGGACATATCTTCTTTAGCTTAGCCGTGAACTGAGTTTTTCTTTTATTAAAGAGTCACCACTTATCAAGGTCCAAAAGCCACCCGAGGATAAAGGTTATTGAGTGTCAGGTGAATGGTGATACAACACCGTGACGATTGGTAATGCTGGTGGAAGTTTGACAGAATGTGATTATTTAGGAGGACGGCTTAACAAGAATTTGTTTACATTGGACTTGAAAACGATAATGTTGTAGTCTGCTGGGAAGCAGCTCTGCAGTATTGTGTTCCACAGACAGATAGTTCTCGGAAAGAAACTTTGCTCATGGAAGTTTTATTTAGTTTAGGCACAGACAGTGAAAAAAGGTAAATTACTGACAGTGGTTGTAGCTAGACGTGTTTTTGTTGTAAATGTTTTACGGGGAAGGGGGGGGGGGCATAGATTGAAGCTCAGCCGAGCGCTTGCTATGAAAATAACGATAGAATAGAGAAAGACTAGCAACGCCTCTTCTGTGAGAAAGAGGTAGTGCACAACTGTTGTAAAGCTGCACGATTCTTGTTTGTGACATTCACAAAATTCTTAATTGCTCTTAAACACGTATTTATGTAGTTTATTACTGAAACATTTAAATCTTTTTGATTTACACCGATGTGTATGCAGGTACGTACATGTATACAACCTCTCTAAACAAATAAGAGGTTATGAGTAGGGTTTTAAAAAGTATTGTTACCTTGATACTTTAGACCATATCTTTTAAAACAATACCATAGACATTATTTTGTTTGTGTGTTTTGTATTTGTTTTCAAGTTAACAATCTAACTACTTCACCCCTTCCCTCTCTCCTGACCGGATGTTTTACCTCATTGTTGATGTCTTCCACTTCTACTGCACTGTGTGAATTTCATTTTCGATTCTCTTTCCCCTGTTCTGCTCTTTCTTTCTATTTCCCATTCTTCTTTCTCTTCTTCTTCCTCTCTTGCTTCATGTCTAGTCTAAAGGTTTGCGAATGTGTATATGTATGTGTATATGTATGTAGGTAAGCAGTTGCTGAGCTGTTAAAGATGATGATTTCTAAACAGAACTTGTATCATTTTCATCAGAAGGTCTCGGGTTCAAAACCTATTCATGCCGATTTTATTTTTTTTCTAAAAGATGTTTTCTGTTTCAAATCATATCACCATCAGTACCTTTTCAATATTCAATTATTTGTAGGGTGTGTAGCATTATTTTTACCTAAAGGCGTAAGCTTAAAGTAATAGTAAAGTGGTCGACCATAACTATTACACCAAGATGTCGGGGAGGGCGCCACTCTTTTTTTCTAACTTTTGATTGTCACCTTATGATTTTGAGTGTTTAAGCAACGGGGGTAGTAAGTACTATTTATTTTACTCTTTGGTATTATTTGACGAAGGATTGAACCCTAGTCTCCTGGCCCATTAGCGAACACTCAAATGGGTTGGCTTAAAGCTTAATTTCCTTTGATTTTTTTTACTAATATTCGACTTGTCTTGTATCAGAATTTTCATGGTCTTTTTTGATTCAACACATTAAAGACTTGACCCCTAATTTTGGTAATTTCAGTAAAATTTATTAAAAAATATTCCTCTAAAAACGATTTGCAAAGGTACTAAAGATGATATAATTCGGTGCAGCAACATCTTTTGTAGAAAAGCGTATTTTTAATATTGAAAAGACTATGTTATTTGGAGTACCACTGGTTAATCCAAATATATATAGTTACATTGGGTATGACGTAATTGTTTTTAACCTGTTAGATGACATGTGACTCCAGAGGGAATTTATCAGCAATATTATTATAGGACCTTTTCTGTAGTATTGAGCATCAGTATTGTATTGAATCTTTTGTTTTTAAGTCCTTTTTCTCTTGATGGGGTTAGACTTCGTCATTCGTTGTCTCCACAATTCCCTATTACTCGCGTCTTGATTCATTAATCCGAAATGTCCCATGTTTTCAGCCAACAACCGTTTTCAAATCTTTTGAGATCTACCCACTTTTTGTAGACCACCTATCTCCATTAAAACTAATTTCCTTGGATCTTTTGAAGACTTCTTTTGCACATGACCGAAACAATTTAATCTTCCACTTTGAATAACGTCCTTCATATTGGTGGCCCCCAACTCTTTCAATAACGTATTTGTTCTTGCAATCATAAATTTATCTGTTTGTTTCACACTGGCCATGGAATTGGAATCCATAGTCCATCTGAATCGAAGTTAAAATTCTGGTTTATGAAAACTTCAGTCATGAGTAAAAATGGATAACATATTATTTACCTCCTTGTCAGAAAGTTAGACACAAGATCAGATGTGGTTTTGAGAAGCCAGCACACTAAGATAAGCACACTCTGACCAACAAAATATGTCTGAGCATGGGCATTCCTCAGTAGGGACGCCTCAGGTAATTAGCAATAAACTAACCTCTTCTCAGTAACAAGGTAAAGTCTGGTAGGTTGGATCTCCTAGAACTGAACAGAAAAATACCTTAGCTCGACAGCAACGAAGCCACTGTTGAACTGATCTGTATCATGATGCAAAACATGTAGCGTTACAATTCTTTGACTTCATTGTGAACAGCTGGTCGGCATCATCTCATTGACATGTTGTAAGTAGTTGGCTCAATGATTAGTGGCATCTTTCTGTAGTAGTGGCAGTCGCTGTAGAGATGTTGATGTATTTTTTTTGTTTCTCTTTGTGGTTTTAATAATTAAAACAATATTTACTCTGGGCTGCATCTTCGTGTCTGCTCGATTTATTTGAGTTTTTTTTTTACAACACTGTAAAGTTACATCTTATGTAAGTTCCATCTGTGGAACAAGATGCCACGAGTCTGCTTCCCAACAGACTACAGCATTGGTGTCTTCAAGTTAAATGTAAACAAATACTTGTTAAGCAGTCCTCTTGGAAAATCAAGTCCTCAAGAAATTCTCTGCCCATTCCACCCACTGTTTCCAACTTCCTCGTGACAGCTACCAACGTCAAACCAGCAACTCTTCTAACCTTTATCCTCGAGTGGTTCCCGGGCCTTTATAAACGGTGATCCTTCAGTAAAAAAACAAGTTTCCCCATTGCCCAAACAAAGATAGAGCTTCAAAAAAGACGCCCGTTCACTTTGATGTTGAACATCCAAGAGTCAGAATCTATCTTGCTTCTTTGTTACGTCATTTCCTGCCATGATGCAACTTCCTGTACACTTAACTCTAATTCTACTCTTTAACTTCTAATGGAATTGTCCGATTTCTCCTTACTCTAGCCTTATATGGAAAATTCCGTTTTTAACATAATTTTTACACAGCAACATTCAATCTTGCTAAAATCGTTTCTGAAATGAGAACCCCAAATTTACGTTAGAACCTCTATTTTCATGCCTACTTGCTTTAATTTTGCTATTATTTAAAAGGGTTATTTAGTAACAAAGAAAGAGTTCTATTAATAGACCGAAAATACATTCTTTATTATCTACTTGTTACCCGTACTTGAAAATGAATTCTTATCTACTTGATTTGTTTAATCTGATTGTGACAGGGTGTTACTGCCTCCTACATTCAAGGACACCAGACAAACCACTTGTATATAAAGGAAAGCAAAAGAAACGAAAAAAAAATAGAACTTGATAACACTTATGTTTAAATATTATTAGGTTATCACTTTCATCCACTTTTGCTCATTCAAAATAAGTACCTCACGTTGACCCCCCCCCCTCTCCCTTAACTACAATCTTTTTCTAATATGGCTTCAAGAAGAGGGGTCAATACTGGGGTGGGGCAAATGTTGAACCCTCCTCTTTGCTTTTATCTCTACAGTTGGAGTATATTGCCTAAGAGAGTAAAAATAATTTCATTGGTTAAGTACTTATTTTCATTGAGGTCACTTCTACTTGAAGTATTCGAGAGAGAGAGAGAGAGAGAGAGAGAGAGAGAGAGAGATTGTGTAGATTTGTTGAAACTAGGGTTTCACCGTTGTGTCCAATTCAGTTGTGGACTCTGACTCTGAGAAAAGCAAGATATAGTGTGTTCCTATCTCGGCTAGCACCTGTTTATATGCTTTTTTCCCTTTTTCTGTCAATTTACTTATCAGTCATTTTTTATAAAAACTAATAAGTATCATTTATTAAGGCTAAAAGCTACACGAGGATAAGGGTTAATGAGATGGATAGATTGTCAGCTGAATGATGAAGAATACTATGAGAGGATTGAAAATGATGAATGAATTGAACAAAATTTGATTACTAATGAGAACGGTTTATAACAAGTATTAAATTATAATTAATTATCATGCCTTATTTTTTAATTAAAATCTACAAAATAATTGGGGTTTTTTTTTCGTTTCTTTTTCTGGCGTATTAATTGGTGTATTACTTCTGCCTAGGCGGTTATGTATTTGGCCGAATTTGTTATTATCTTTGTTTGTGTACCGCCTAGCGTCCACATCACTTGACCCATGGTCAACATATTGATCATGATCTAACTTAGAACTGATTTAATTTTTGTGATATATATGTCAATGGTCAAGGTCACAGAAAAGGTGAAGATCCCACTTTTGGTAATAATTTTGGTTCTGTTCATTGTAGAGACTCGCTACGGGGCCCAAATTGTAGTCAATAAAGTCCCGTACATCTTATATGCCATTGGCTTTGATCTTGAAAATTTCGGTTACCCTCGAAATGTAGATGGAATTTCAACTATCGGTTTTTCCAAATTCGATGCACGGATCTGATGCTCTTTGATAACAGTAACCCCCATGAAAAAATTTCAGCCTGATCAGATAAATAGTTTTCAGTTATCAACGTTTCCATGACATAACTTTGGCCCAGCTAAGACTTTGGTCTATCCTTATCTTGTCTCACAACTGACTTATGTTCTTGCTGAAACACGAATACCTGTTGTAAACGATTTATTAATTGGCTTGTTTCGTCTGTTTTACATCATATAAACTTTTAGCGGGTTTAGTTAATGCTGAAGCACAATATTTATTTTACGCGATCCATTGATTGCTTTCATTTTTTTATGGCATTCAATCCTTTTGAGGTCATTTAATGCCAAAACATAATAGCTATAGAAAATGAATAACTGCAAACGATTATTTGAACACAAGTTGCCTTTTGTACCCATAACTGAGCAGGATCGTTTAATAATGTTCAAACCCTTCTTAATCGTATACTGACAAGTTAATGTGATAGATCTAATTGGCTTTGAACTCGGGTTGTGGTATTGGTGCTAAAAACTTATTAACCAATTTGAGGTCAAATGTTGACAAGCGATATATGTTAATTAATGAACTTAAATCAACTATGAAAATAATTTATTAAAAGAAAGAGGGGTCACCACTCTTTTGACTGAGTAGTGTTGAAGAAATATTATTTTCAGTTTTGTCATTCGAAATGGACGATTTGAGGTGTCAGTTTTATTTATAAAACCGTTCGAGGTCGCATCGAAGACAGAAAAGTGAAAACACTAAGAAGAAAGTCTCTCCAAATCAACCTCCTCTAAGAAACAAGAGTACAAACAAAACTCCAAAATTCCTCAACCCAGAATTAGAACCAGTCAGTTTTTATCGACTTGTCGTTTCTCTCCAACAAGGGGAGCAACATAACTTTTTTATTTGTATATATTATTAACTTTTTTATTTGTATATATTATTAACTTTTTTATTTGTATGTATTATTGTTACACAACTGTGTTCCAATAAATACTTATTTTATTTCACGGTGAGTTTTGCTTGAGTTTGAGCTGCCGACCAGAACGAACAATTTTTTTATATATACTTTTATTCATCCCAAACAAGGAACACTGCCACTGAGACATAAGGGGCTACTGTGAATTAGGAGTCATATTTATAGGGGGCATCTTAAGTGGGGAGTTGTGCAGCAAGATGTTCAGTTACATTACATTTAAATTTCTGCATGTTGGTATAGTCAAGGAAACAGGAAGCAGGGGGGAAATTCTAAAGGCGAGCAGTTTGAGAAAAGAAGCTATTAGAGTAGAATCCTTTTTGGCATATTGGGATCTCTATAGTGAAGGGGTGGAATTTTGCTGCTTGCCGGGTTGGTCATGGGTATTTATGCTGAAGGAGTACAAGTGCAGTAAGTTCGTTGGGGCACATTCTGTTGAAGTGCTTGTAAAGCAAGCACAGGGATACAATATTGCGGCTATGGGACAGGGGCTGGAGCTTGATAGACGGCTCAGAATCTATCAGGTTAGAGACTCTTTTTTTGCAACGTGTCCAAGAGGAAGAGACTAGTGATTGGTATGCCAACCCAGATGTGACAACAATATTTCATGCATAGTCGAGCGGTAGCTTTGTAGAGATATAGGATATTGGCAGGTGTGAGAAATTTTCTAGCCTGGTAGAGGAAGCCCACCTTCTTTGCAGCAGACTTGGCAGTATCTTCTATGTATTTATTCCAATTCATGTTTCGATGTGAATGTTAGGCCGAGGAGTTCGAACATTTGACTCTTAGGATCGGGTGCTATCAGCCATGGCAATCAGTGGTTGGAAAGCTTTCTTATAATTGTTAAAGGAAAGGAGCTTTGTCTTTGAATGTAACCATCCATTTTTTACCCATTTTACTACAGACTAGAGGTCATTTTCTTCTAAAATCTCTGATTAAGTTGCATCAATTCCAAAGTTCTGTAGTTTTTATTTTTTCAACACAGTGTGGGCACAGAACTATTGACAGAGCAACCAATTAGAAGACGATTCCATAGTTTGTTAATGTATCGTGATGTTCTATACTACAGCTCACTTTATGGTGCAATTAAGAAGCACGACTGGAAGCCGATTGACAAATGTTTGATTTTCAGAAATTTTTGAATGGAATTAAATCAACTGACCCAGAATAAGAAGATATGTTGAAAGATGAATAAAAATACGCAAGTGGTTCATATCTTTTAGCAGATATCTTAATTACCTATTTTTTGCTTTAATACTTATCCATTTCCACAACAAAATCATGTATTTCTATTTATTGATCTTTCAACAGATGTTCTTACCATCAAGTATGGGTCAGAATATTATTCTATGTATTTTCAAATATAGTTGATTTAATTTGCTTTTAAAATCCCTGAAAATCAAACATTTGTCAGTAGGACTCTAATTGTGTTTCTCAACTGCCCCATAAAGTAGTTTGTAGGGATAGAACGCCATGGTATGTATCCATGACATTATCTTATGCCCTTTGTTTCTAGATTGTAATAAAATAATTATTTATACTCATTTCTCATAATTTCTTTCAATATCTTGTTTTCGTTTTTGTTTTTGTTGTTCAAAGAATGGTATATTTTGCTTGATGTGCTGTTTTCTTTTTTTCCTGTTAGCAACTTCATGTAACGACTGATTTAATCTTGATAAAAAATTCGACCAGCGATATACCATTGGATAAGAAAATTCCCATTTAATTCTTGAAGTCACCCGAATCAATGAATTTTAAAAAAAATAATTCTCCAACGTTTAAAGATGGGGCATTTTCTTTTTACACCGCACTTTGGCTCATCACGTAAGGTGTTGTTTATTCGTTGGCCCTTGTGAAAATCTTTGTTGCTTTATTTGGATTCCCATGTGTTGACGATGTAACCGTCTTGGACTTATTTGGACTCTCTACGTGTTGTAGACCATATTACCATCTTGAATTTCATCTTCATTGCTGGTATCTGTGTTGGGATGAATTGATGACTATGAATGTTGTAGAATATTTGAAATGTTAATGCATTCAACAAAAAATCAGCAGACACTCGACATGATTTAATTGCTTTTCAATGCAGCAGAATGGGGTATAAGGCCGTTAAGTGGGGAAAATTGTCCACCCCCTTGAGGGAACTCTGGTTGGATGCAAAAACAGCCAAGAATAGAACTGTCAATATTCCTAAGTAGTGGCATATCAGGCGACTGGCAATAAACCACCATCCCTTCCTAAAGGATGAGGTAATGCCTTGGAGTACACACCGCTTAGGACTGAGCCGAATCATACCTCATTTTGAAAAAAAAAAATAGGTCTGCACACCAGCAAGACAGTCCTTATTTGCCAGAACGATGCCAACGACATATCCTCGGCTGTTATGAAAACGGCTGGTGAACCACTCCTTCTAAATACTGGTAAGCCAGGTGTTTGGTTTCTTCATATGTTCCTCGGAGATTTCATTCCCTTTTACAGTTGACTGTTGGGAAGGAATCCTTATAAGGCAACCGGTTATCTAGCTTTGTATGTTGTCAAATGTTTTGACTTAACCTATCACATGATCTGTTCGACCAATCATAGCTTTGTATTTCTCAGCCCCGCCTCACTAACAGACTTACTGTTGGTCGTCTGCTTGGCCCCACATTACACTCTTTTGTTGCCCTTCTCAGTTCATGTGTTGTTTCTTTTTTATTTCATTCTCACATTTTAATGGAATTCTTCCTTGTGTCCTTTTTCTTTCATGTGAGTAAGTGACTACATGCACCCTACAACCGTTGACAAATTATGCAATGTGTCCAGCCCAACCTGAGTTTAGTGAAGTCTTGTTGAAATATTCATGATCTTTCAATGCTTACTCTTTCTATCCAGTACATAATAACTGTTTCAATCATCTCATTTGAGCCAACATCATTAACGCCAAGATTCTGTGGAAAAAATGGGGTTTCATGACATGTATTTTATGATAACATCCAACCTCCAACATTGTCGTACTTATATCTCTTGAACTACTATGTGTGTAGTATTGATAAAAATAAGTCTAATCAACATTCTCAAAATATCAAAGATTCACAGATCACTATAGTCAAGCAAGATAATATCTGTAATGCTAAGGATCACTTGAACTGCACTTCTGGTCTTGGATTGAGGTTGAAGGTAGTTACAATGTATGAACCTATTTAAGAATACTTTACAACTTATCATGAAAATATATCTGATCAGTTAGATCTACTTGCTTTATTAAATAATCAAATATGTCCAAAAATATCCAGCGCACCGTGTGTGTGTGTATGTATATATATATATATATATATATATATATATATTTATAATTGAATAATTAAATATTTATATCCACAAACAAGCGCTTTTTTGTCTAATAAAGACTCATCAGTATGGCTATATACAACCAACTACTGACCGCACGGTTCAGACCTTAGATCTCGGGTCTGATAACCCGACATCTATATACATGTTCCAAACGATTTAGTTGTACAAATGAGAAGTATAAATACTGCATTTTATCAGTACAATAAATTATCTCTTAAGAGGATTCAATCTCAGCTTTTGACAGGGGAGAGAACCGTTGCATTACAGCTTTAAATCGAAACAATTACTTCTTCCCATACACAGACATGCAAGAAGTAAATAGACACCTCACAAAAATAATTCATGCATGTTTAAAGTTTCTGCTTCCTTCGTAGACGGCCAGCACTTGGAGCCATACAAAGCAGCAGTAAAAGTTTGAAACATCGATATTTTATACTAATTGACATTTTTTTTGCATTTCAAATGCCAATATACGTATCATATATCACCATTTGAGTATGGCTTGGCCAAAGAAGCACTAGAATTCTCAGAGTTTTAAAGGAGCCATATCAAAGGTTAATCTGAAGGTGGACTTGATCAGTATCAAATCATCGCAAACCTCGGGATTCCACTTTCCACTGTTAATCAAATGATTGTCCAATTTATTATAGAGGGAAAATAATCAATATTAGTCTTCGTTATTAATGATACTAAGGGTGTCTATTTATTGCATGTCTGTGTATATTTAGTACAAATTGTTATTTATACAAACATTTTGGATACATATGTAGCCTTATTTTAGCTATGCCTCGCCAGGTTGAACGATTTTGATGAGAAGTCTTAGGAAACACGAAAGATTTGTGACTGAAATAATTTTTAAATTTGAAGGCATAGTAGTGTGCTGGATTTTCTTTCTTTTTACTTTGTTATTCTTTTCATATTATCTCTTTAGTTAATTGCTTTTGACTCTTATTTGGGACTTGCTCGTCTTCGCCAATATGATGAGACTACCATAAATTCATTTTCTGACAACATAAGTTGGGAAGAATTCTGTTAAGTGCTTCTTATTTCTTCGGCTAAAGCACAAGCAAATCTCCCGGGGGGGAGGGGGGGGGGTCAAGTACATAGATAGTCACAGAAATAATATTTGATTTAGCTTTTATTTTGTTCAGTTGATCCGCAATAGTCAAACCGATTGGTAAGTTGATTAGTAGAGTAGGAAGTAAACCTTGGGTTTACTTTCGGCAGCCTCGTAACTCTCACTTTCCTTTTTTGTTCTTTAGTCCTCACATTATATGAGCGATGTTTCTGACAAAGGGGAAAGAATTGCTGTTTTCTGGGTCGGAATCTATTCATCTAACATTTATCGTTGGCTGTTTTTTTTTATCTTAAAATGGTATTTTTTTTTTTAGCTTCTTACATCAAGTGGCTTTATGCCTTTTCTGGAGCGATTTCCACCAAAAAAATTTTTTATCCAGAAATTAAACAAAACATTGGTTGTGGATTTTACTTCATTCTTGATTTGGTATAAGATTTGATTTAGCTTCTATTTTGTTGAGTTGATTTGCAACTCGTGGATAAAACCCCAGACATTCCAATGTTTCTAGTTCTTGTGTCGTTCACAAGATGATACTGCAGAACGTCAATGGTTTTATAATCATTTACAAAACGTGTGTGATGCTCATCACATTAGAAAAAAAAAGGTTTATGTGTAAAATGATTGTTATTCCTTTGTGTTATTCAAACTGACTATGATAGCACCATCTGGAATTACATAATTTCCTTTACAGCTTTGCTAATATCAAGTGCTCTCTTACTTTGTCATCTCTTAGAGTCAAGCACCAAAGAATATCACTTCTTATTGACACTTCACTTAGTATAAAACTGTCTCAGAACATAAATGAAAAATGAAATTACTTCATTCTAAGAATGCAATTAATCGAGTTGATTTCTTTAAACGATTTTTATGTTCTTACTGCTTCATGCGAGGTTAAATAAAACCCAAACTTTTTTTTATATATGCCTGTTTCTTTGTTTGTTTTTTGGGGCTTTAATCTCGTTTCTGATTTTCTTTTTGTCACATTTTCTTTCTACTTCTTATTGTCCATTTCTTCTTGTTTCTTAATTCTTACTCTCTCACGCTCTCCCTCTTTCTCTCTCGTTCTTTCTTCTTCTAACTCTTTCTCTTTTTATCTCTTTCTCTCAGTTGTGCTTTTTCTATCTGTTTCTTTATCTCTCACTTTTTTCTTTCTCTCTCCCTCTCCCTTTACATCCCCCCTCTCTCTCTCTTTCTCTCTCTCTTTCTCTCTCTCTCTTCCCCTTATGTCTTTCTTTCTCGTTCTCTTTCTCTTTTTTATTTATTTCTCTCGGTTGTGCTTTTCTTATCTGTTTCTTTCTCTCTCTCTCTCTCTCTCTCTCTCTCTCTCCTCTCTCTTTATCTCTCTTGTCCTTTCTCTCTATATCTTGTTCATTATCTTTCTCTCTCTCTCTCTCTTACTCTTTCCTCTTTTTCTCTCGGTTGTGCTTTTCTATTCTTTTCTTCCTCTTTTCCCCCCTCTGTCTACCCAATCTTTTTATTCCTCTCTACATTTTGATGGGGTTGGCACTTTGCATTTACTGATTGATGTCAAAGAGTTACGATGTGTTATCTTTGTGCTTCTGGATTTTTCATTTCACAAATTCGCATTATTTTTTTTTTCTATTTTGTTTTTGCAGTGTGAATTTTCATTTACTTTGAAATTGTGTTTTTGTCCTTTTCGTCTTTTTTTTGGCACCTGGCAACCATAAATCTTGAAGATATTTCTAACCAACTATTTGATTTTATAGCAGAGACAAGCAAGCAAGAATGTGTACATATGAATCAGCTTCTATGCTTACACATTAGTGAGGTCATATTTTATCTATAATCTATCTATCAATATATATAAAAACGGAAGTTTGTTGGTCTGTTATAAAAATCAATACGGTAGCAGGTAGAAGATCCCCATGGAGCCCAATCAAGGGAAAACAATGCTGTCATTAAAATTGACCCCTTTTAGGGACACTAGAGTCTAATTTAAAAAAACAAATGTTTTCACATAGTTCACCCCAAACAAGGCAGGCTGCCACTGTAGACATAAGGAGCTACTGAGAAAAAAGGGTGAAGGTTTGGGGGCGGGGGATCAACCTAAATTGGGAGTTGTGCAGTTAGATGTCTGTTTACATTAATTTTAAATTTCAGCATGTCAGTAACGTCAGGAAAACAGGGAACAGGAAGGGAGTTCCAGAGTCCAGCAGCACAAGGAAAGAAGCTTTTGGAATAGAAAGCTCTTCGGCATCTGAGGACCTCCACAGTGAATGGATGGGATTTGGCAGCTTGTCAGGTTGGTCTAGTGAATTTACGTAGAGGGGGCACCAGAGCAGCTAGTTCATCAGAGCACAATCCAGTGAAGTACTTGTAAAACAGGCACAAGGAAGCAACATTGCGGCAATGGGACAGGAGCTGGAGCTTGGTGGATAGTGAGGGACCTATTAAGTTGGCGACTCTTTTTTTAAACCTTGTCTAAGAGGGAGAGACTAGTAGATGATGCACCAGCCCAGATGTGGCAACAATACTTCATGCATGGGCGGATGGTGGCTTTGTAGAGATATAGGATAATGTCAGATGTGAGAAGTTTACTAGCACGGTAGAAGGAGTTCACCTTCTTTGCAGCAACCCTGGCAATCTCTTCAATGTATTTATTCCAATTCATGTTATCTGTGAAAGATAGGCCGAGGAGTTTGAATGATGAACTCTCAGGTAGGGTGCTATTTGCCATGCCAATCGGTGGTTTGAGAGGTTTGTTGTAGTTATTGAAGGCATTAAAAGTTACCATCCATTTTTTACCCCAATCCACCACAGACTGGAGGTCATTTTCTCAGATATGTGCACGTCGGTTTTGCCCACATGATGAGAGTAGAGTGTGGTGTTGTCTGCAAATATTCCTATCTCAGTCTCAATGACATCAGGGAGGTCATTTATGAAAATCAGGAACAGTAGAGGTCCAAGGATGGATCCCTGGGGTACACCCGCATTTATGTCATGTTGCTTAGATGAACGGCCATCAAGGACAACCTGGATCTTTCTTTTTGTTAGGAAGGATCTAATTATATTAAATATTTGTCCAGCAATACCATATGAGTGCAGTTTTAGGAGAAGCCCTTTATGTCATACCTTGTCAAAGGCCTTGGATATATCAAGCGCTACCACCCTAGCTTCACCTGCCTTGTCCAGTGTATGATATATGCGTTCAGAGATGACTGTTAGGATATCTGCGGTAGATCGTGCTTGTCTAAATCCGTATTGATGATCAGAAAGAAGTTTAGCATTAACTAGGTGCCGGACTATTGCTAGATTAATCATTGATTCAAAGATTTTAGCAAAGATCGGGAGTAGACTGATTGGGCGGTAGTTTAGAGGATCAGTTCTATCTCCAGAATTCTTGAAGACTGGTACCACAGAGGCAATTTTCCAACTATCAAGGAAACAAGATTCAGCAAGGCATTTGTTGCATAGTTTGGAGAGGACAAGGGCCAACTCAGCAGAGCATTTCTTTATTACTATTACTGGTATAAGATCAGGCCCGCAGGCTTTGGAGGTGTCAAGGTTTTTTATGTATCTGACCTGAGATTGGGTGATGACCAGGTTATCAAGTGTGGCTTCAGCCCGCATTGGGAATTTAGGGAGGGAGTGGTTTGCTAAGTCCAAAGTGGAGTTTAAGGCGAAACGCTTGGCAAGTAGTTCAGCCTCATCAGTTGCCGTGCAAACAACATCGTTGTGATTTGATAGCGGGGAATTGTCGATTGTCCATCACACTATTGTAGATTTTCCAGAAATCACAAGTACCTAGTTTCTGTGACTAAATGCGTTTTTTGGTTATCTCTGTATACCTTCTCTTTGCTTCATCTATCACTACTTTGCAATCATTTCTTGACTCTATAAATTTCTGTCTATTCGCAGTTGACTTATCACGTCCGAATTGTCAGAATGCTTTCTGTGTCTCGGCAATAGCAGCTGCAAATCCTGAGGTGAACCACTGAGGAGTGTGGGGTTTGCTGAAGAATTTTCGCGTGGGGACATAAGCATCAATGCCTGCTTTAACCCATTCGGTTAGCTCATTTGCACACTGATCAGCAGGAAGTGAGAAAGTTTCACTCCATGGGGCGTCGCTGATGTGATCCCTGAGGGATTCAAAATCTCATCGTTTTGAGCAGCGGCTCTTCAGTAGTTGGAACATTAAAAAAATAAAAAAACACACGCACAAAAAAAAACAATCCGAAATGAAACATGGTGAATAAGAAAGAAAGACCTTTCTCTTTGGGCTGACTGTGTTGAGATTCTGTATCAACAAATGACAAGAAACAAAAGGAAATATAACCACCACTATTTGCATAACACTTAACAGTAGACCACGTGTGTATGTGGTATAATACTCTCTCAATTTAAACTGCTGCTCAAACTAAACTAATTACTTGATGTTAATAATTTTTGTAGACTTATTTAATGGAAGATGAAGATTTGAATGCAGTAAAGCATTTTTTCGATTAATTAATTTTTTTTGCTTGTGTGCACCCTCAGTTTTAAATTGCTTCCTGCAGTCTATGTTAATATAACTATATCTATATAATAAAGTAAACTCGGTCAGTTTGTAGAATTTCTGTAACGGAGAGCGGCCAATTGAAGTAGATTCAGACACTTGTCGGCACCGTTCAAAGAGGCAGCGTCTGCTATGCTGTGTGTGTGGGGCGAACCCGAAAACCCTCGTTGCCGACATAAAAAGAAAGAGGAGTGGGAGGAGAGAGGCGTCAGAAAGTGAAATAAGATTTTAATTATTTTATTTGTTCATGCAAATTAGGTTGTTTGCATGCGTGGGATTTTCGTTATAATAAGAGAGCGAAAAGTTAAGAGTCAGTCAGTTTTTTCGTGGATATCGTTCTGAACGCGTATTGGAAAGCGAGCAAAAGAAAAGAGTGCTGGATTTTCTTTCATGTTGATTTGAAAGACGTTTTTTTTTTATATACAGTTGAGAGAGACGTTTTTTTTTTCCTGTCATTTTGACTTGATCTTGGCGACATCTCTATTTAAAGATTAGTTCGTTATTCTTTTTTTTTTTCCTATAATTTCATTTTTCTTTTCTTCTCCTTCATCAGCATCATATTCGGTTTAAGTCTGTCTTACATGCTGGCATGCGTTTGACGGCTTTTAGAAATTGCCTCCAAACTAACCTATCTTTCGCCAGGTCTTCATTTATCTCTCTTTCTCTCAAATCCATTCTTATCACTTCCTCCCATGTTTTCTTTGGCCTTCCTCTGTGAACCGAACCTGCTGCCTCAACTGTTCTACATCTACTAACACAAGAACTCTCATCCATTCTTTCAATGTGGCCATACCATCAGTCTCTTGTTGTGCACATATCTTCCTATACTGTGCAGATCTAATCAACCTCTGAGGTCATCAGATCTAAGCCTGTCTTTAAGACTCACATTAAACATCCATCATATAATTCTCATATCATTTCTCTCCATGCAACTCATGTCCTCAACCTTCACCGGCCAGGTTTCACTTACATACATCATCACAGTGTGTACACATGACTGATAGACTCTTCCCTTGGTTGACAATGGTAATGCTCTGCTGGTTAGTAAAGGCAGAAGTTCACAGAACTTACTCTATCCACTCCTAATTCTTGCAATCACACTAGCACCTTCTCCTCTCTGTGCTCCAATGATATCACCAAGCTAATAAAACTTCTGGACAACCTCAATAGCTTTACCATCCAGAAATAAAAGCTAGCAGTTAGTCGATTTGGGTCAAACAAAATTCATATTTGATTCTGGTTTGTCAGTTTTTTCTTGGGAATAGTAGTTCCATGTTGTTAAGAACAATAAAATGTAATTCGAGTTAATTCTTTAAAGAAATTGATTTATCCGTGTCGGAATTATTTTCATATATCCACCATTTTTTTAAAAGGAGAGGTAATTCTTTATTCATCTATACTTCACTTTGTTTGAAAGAAGAAAAAAAATTTAGGAAAAACAAATTACAAGTAAATACACTACACTACCGGGCAACACCGAAGTTTGATAAAATTTTCCAACTTCAGGAGCTAAATCAACTTGAAACTTTTGCTTAAGCAAGTGAAGTCTAATTTCAAACTGATCAAATATAGATGATTTTTATTGGAAAAGTTTAAAATTAGATTTAATATTTTCAAGTCTTATTTATTAATTGATCATTTCTTATTAAGCCTAGATATAAAACAATATCAACATTGCAGTAGGGCATATCACTATAAATAAAGTTAAAGTTCATATCTGTATGTTTGTTCACAAAGTCCTCCTAGGGTTTTGGAGATACACCCGCATAATCATCTATATTCTGAAATAATATTACTCAGGGTATTTAGAAAAGAATATCTAATTTTGATCAAAGGGGATACAACATTATTGTGGTGTCTGCGTTTTTACTTGCAATACATACAAAAGAAATACAATGTATTACATTAGTTTTATTTATAACTTGAAAATTATAGAAATAAGAGTAAGATTAGAAATGGTAATAAGGGTTTCAGAAATACACAGGAGTCCTCATTGGTAACTGGCAAATGCTAGATTTGTGTCGAGGGCGTTAGCACATAACCCAATAAGTCCCAGGCCTGACATATAGATGGCGCAACTAATAAAAAATTAATTTAATTTTTATACAGTATTAACCTTCAAATGGCACATTTTAAAACTTGAAGCTATTGTTGCAATTCTTAATTTTGTGTATTGATAAAACATTGCTTTCTGATGGAAAAAATACTGTTCAAGCAAATAAATTGCTGGATAAGTTTTATTCTGACTCTTCTTAGACAGAATGAACGGTTAAGCGACGGTATTCTAACTTTAAATGCGGTCGTACAGACACAAATGATGCTGAATGTTCAGGTCGTCCAAATGTAGCAGTTGTACTGGAAAAAAGTTAAAAACAGTCAACAGAACTCGTTTTGGTCGATCATAAATTGAAGTTGCATGAAATAGAAGAGAAGTTGAAAATATCAGAAGGCAGTGTATTCCCCATTTTTCATGAACATTTGTCAATGAGAACGGTTTGTTCAAAGTGGGTGCTGCGTTTGCTTACAGTCGATCAAAATACGTCGATAATTCAGAGCGTTGTTTGCAACTGTGTCAATGCAGCAAAAAGGAGTTTTTGCATCAATATGTGACAATGGATGAAACGTGGATCCACCACTTCACTTCGGAGTCAAATCGACACTCAGCTGAGTGGAATGCAGAAAGTCAAAGCCGTCCAAAGCGATCAAAGATACAAATATCAGCAGACAAGGTTTGGGCCTCTGTATTTTTGGATATGCAAGGTATTTTGCTCACTGATTACCTTGAGAAAGAAAGAATCAGCAATAGCAAATATTATTTAGCATGTTTGAAGGACAAAATTACAAAAAAAAAATGGCCACTAATGAAGAAGAAAAAGGTGCTCTGTTACCAAGACAATGAAACATGTCATATGTCAATCGCCATGATGACAAAACTTTCTGAATTGTACTTCGAATTACTTCTGTACCCACCCTATTCTCTAGATCTGCCCCCCCCCCAGCAACTATTAGCTATTTGCAGCCTTCAAAAGTATGCTATAGGGAAAGAGATTTGTCTCCAATGAAGACGTGATATCTTAAACTGAGGCATATTTTGAGGCCATAGACAAATCGTTCTATAAAAAAGACATCAATACAGTGTATCATTCTCGGGGAAGACTGTTGATGAATAAAGTTGAATTTTGTTTAAAAGTTGTTGTTTTATTATTGAGCGATGTGTTAAAGAATATAAATGTACTGAAAATTATTTCGATTAATGTCATTTTAATTGCACACCCTCCCACCCAATCAATGCTGAGTATATTCTTGGGCCCCACTCACAAAATTGAATGTTATAAAATGTAAAAAAAAATAAGAAAGGTAATATGGTGCCATGTGTTCGATGGAAAAACAACATAGGGTTCCTCATTCAATCCCGGCCAATACCGAGTCTCCTTTATAGATGCATGTGATGTTATGCAAACACAGATGTGTTTTGTGTGAATGTATGATTAAAAGGAAAACAAATTTGCTATTCGCTGAATATTGATCAATAAGAAATGTTTCAAAAGATTTGTTTATGAAGATGTTCTCTCTGCTCTATTGACCTCTGACCTTTCAATCTGAATTTTCTGTAGATGAAAATGTACATATATTAAAATAAATAAATAGGTTTTCATTTTGAATCTTTTTCATTTATTTCTCTTCCTACCTCTTATTTTCAAAAGAATATCCGAAGATTATGAAAATATTTGTTTTCTAATAAACACACTTTTAACACACACACACATTTATTTAAGAGTATATTCTGCTTATAGACTACTACTAATATCTAGTCATGCATTGAACATTGTCTAAATAAATACTGATAAAAATATATAATATATTATTATATAATATAAGTGTGTATATATGAAATAGTAATATCTATTTATTTATTATACATTACCATAGTCCCTATGCCCCCCTCGCATGGGCAAAATTAGACACAAGGTTGGGTTTTTATATAAGTGATATATAGCCCCCCCCCCCCCAAAAAAAAAAAAGAAAATGACATTGGATTGGAACAAAAATAAAAATTGCCAAGTCAAGAAGGAGTTCTCCTCCTCTGAGGACAGAACAGATACTGCACTTTGAAATATTTATTTGCACGAAATTTTATATTCTGTACAAATTAGGAACAAGGCCATCAAAAATTTGGGGAAAATGGGTGTCGTTGGTCGTCCTTTGTCTAACGTGAAAAGATTGTCTATCCTACTCTTAACTAGACATACACCAGTCACCAATCACTCTGATCCTAGCCCGAAGGTCAAGAATATGTTAGAAGAATCCAGTGAGCTTCAAATAACTGATGAACAAGAAGAACGATATCTGTTGTCTAAAAAAAAGATACTGAACTCTTAACATCATGTAGAACTTAGTAATTTCAGAGTACCAATCATGCAAGTAATTAATAAAAAAAAAATGGCTAATAACGTTTTTTTTTAATGGTTATAATACTTTCACTTTTTGACAGATTGTTATGAAACTTGGCAATATGATTGAAAATACTTTTTTCTTTAATATGATGTTGTTATTTGCACTGAAAATAATATATTGTCATGATACAACTTATTTGAGTTATCGTAAAAAGCAGACAATGAATGATGAGATGATGAAATAGTATTAATATCCGGATGTAAATCTTACAGAGACCGGTAAGAGTTATTCCTTTCCATTTAGGAACTTTTAACTGTATTTGAAAATAAATTTAGACAAAGGGTTATCATTTCATGTGCTGTTAAGCAAATTGGGAATACAAACATCACTTGCGATCAATACAGTTTGGGGCAGTATAGGATGTTAAGAGTTAAATAGAAATTCATGGCCATGATAAACATTCTTTTTCATTCTGTTTATAATTTCCTTTCCTCTCTCTCATTATCTCTCTCTCTCTCTCTCTCTCTATATATATATATATATATATATATATATATATATATATTTTTTTTTTATTTTATTCCATTAGTTGCAACTAATGGAATAAAATCAAAAAAAAAATAAATAAATAAAATAAAATATATATTTTGCTCTGAATTTTCATTGAGCACTCTCATAAACCCGGTTTCAACTTCCTTCGGATTCATACCCCCTGAATATTTGTAACAAGTTAATTATATATATATATATATATATATATATATATATATATATATAGTGATTATTTAAATTCCGATGACCAAAAAAATCAGTCTTTACTCATATCATTTATTTTTTGCAATGACAAAATTGACGATGGTCTAACTATTGTTTCGTGATGCATAAAATTCCGCCATTAAACAGAATTACTCGCTGTTCTTCAGAAACCACAATGAAAGACATTTATGTTATATCGATCACAAAGTCCGTGGAGAACAAACAACAATAAAAACAAACAACAGTAAGCAGACAACGCTTACATGTGATTCCCCCCCCCCTCCCGGCAATAGGATGACAGAATTCCAAACAAGACGATATATATATATATATATATATATATATATATATATATATATATATATATATATATATATATATATATATGAGAGAGAGAGAAAAAGAGAGCATAATGTTGTGTTGGTAGTTATTAGGTAATAATTTATTTCAACCGCAATTAGGTTTCCTCAGACTACTCCGATTTACTGTGCAATGGCCTGCACGGGAGCATCCTATATTCATCCCAACTTGGATCCACCGATATATATATGTACAAAATCTGCGACACTGGCATGTTGATCAACAGCTGTTAGAAACTGAGATCTCATCAGGTAGAATTAAAATCCGATCCTTACTTCAGATCATATTTGGTTCTTCCCAATAAATAATCATATATATAAAAGTTTTATTTTATATAGAGCACTTTTTATAAGCCCGGTTGAAATTCTTTGGATTCCTATCCTGTGGATGTTAACTTTTCCTGGATTACTATATATATATATATATTGTTTCAAATAACACTAGACATGATTTTGATCGTTCATCGACAATTGCAGTTTCATGGAACTACTGGAAACTCATTGACTGAAAATGGTCACACTTTGTATCTTCAGCCCTATGGGCTGAGTTTTCAGCGGTTCTGTAAAACCACAAGTGGCGATGGACGACAAACTAATGTATAGTGCAATTTGACATAAGTAATCGAGCACTCTGGTTATTTCTCCTATACTAAAAAAACATAATATTGCTCACTCACTCTCTCTCTCTCTCTCTCTCTCTATATATATATATATATATATACAAGGCCTGTCTAAAAAGATTCAGCAGGTGTTTGTAGATGTGATGTGTAACACAAATTAAGGAGTGGGTCAACTGATTCAAAAATGGCCGCACATCAGTAGAGAGTGACCAGCGTTCTTGCAGTCTCTAAACTACTCAGAGTGCAGCTTTTGTTGAGAGGGTGCAAAAAAAGAGATACTGCGAAACGCGACAGCAGAAATGAACATCGATCTAAAAGAAGACTTCCAGGGGTGTTTCCGGCAGTGGATAGGGTCCCAACCCTGTCCCGTATTTGAAATATTTTTTTCTGGCCTAAGGTCGGATACGTTTTAGACAGGACTCGTGTATATATATATATATATATATATATATATATATATATATATATGTGTGTGTGTGTGTGTGTGTGTGTGTGTATAATGTATGTATAGGAACACATATTTGGTCTATCGCCAAATTCATATATACCAATTCTGTGGTAGTGCATTCATTTTGTTATCTATTTTACATAAGAGTTTTTTGAAAACAAGACTGCATCTGTCTTGTCGATAGGCTTTTAAGAGGTAATGAAAACACAATTTACTTTCCATCACACCCTGTGTACTTTATCTCCTTGTACTTGATCCATACACATTTTTTTTCTTTCTTCGTAACTAGAAGTATAGAGCAAATATGTAATCTATTTTCTTTTTGTGCCTGCAATTGTTGTTCTGCAACAACTATAGATCCCACCTCCCCCAATCAATTGATGCTTACACGACAATACAACCATTATCTTTTTAGATAAGTTGGTCACGAGTAAACACATGCAAAAAAAAAAAAAAAATCTAGTGTCTTTCTAGAAGATTAAAAAATCTATAATGTAATATGTTTGTTCATACCTTCTTGTCAAACTAATGGTGTGTGTGTGTGTAATAGCTTTACATTCGCCAAAACACACGACTGCAAGTTAATTGAAAGGGACTCATTAACAGTCTCTACCTACTCATGTATCTTAAGCGTGCGTGTGTGAGATGAGATCATCCAATGACTGTTGTTTGTACAGCAGCATTGCTTCCAACAAAACCTTCATCAGATGACTCTGGATCCAGTCATGGTTTCGGGTCCAAAGCAGCATTACCACTAGCACAGAGTGTCTGAGCAGTATCTTATGATACTACCAGATTTTGTTTAATTGTAGTTACTCTGTGGGATCGCCATATTAATGCTGATGCAGTTAGAGGTTTATCTAGGATCTTATTTTTTTTATGTATTTCTTCTTGTCTGATGGAGAAAGTCCAAGATTAGTCAAGAATGCTGGTGCTGGCAATGAAACCTCGGCATCCGACCTTCATAGGAAATACATCGGTTATCATTTCTGACACGTTGCTCTTGTAAATCTTCATATTTTTGCAACTTGTGCTGATGTGCCCAGACGAATTTTCCTCAAACGGTACTGTTCACTCAATAATGAAAACTTCTTTCAACTTAACAGATAAAATGAATATATATATACATATATAGTAATATTTATAAATAAATATTAAATTATATTTTTACCTACAGACGATTGCGTTTTGAGCTTTTTGCTCTCTACAGTATAGGGAAGTGATAATTTCAGATGGTCATGAGACACGAACCCAGTTCAAAGAGCCACTTTTAGATCTGCACACTTTCACTCGATCCTCACGGCCGTATCAAATTACCACATGATACTAAGAATTGAAGTTATATTTATGCCTATTACAGCGTAAACATCAAGAAAGACTAGAGAACTCAACAAACTTACTCAGAGTCTAGCTTTATAGCTAAGTGAATGTCTATTATAAATATCTTCTCACAGTGGTCAACTTTAAATTTTCTTAAAGGGGCTTTTTATAATAATATTTAAAAAACAAATATTAAATTATATTTTTACCTACAGACGATGTCGTTTCGAGCTTATTGCTCTCTTCAGTGTAGGGAAATGATAATTTCAGCCGGTCATGAGGTGCGAACCCAGTTCACAGAGCCACCTTTGGATCTGCATGCTTTCACTCTATCCTCATGGCCATATCAAATTACCACGTAATATGGAGAATTTAAGTTATATTTATGCCCATTACAGCGTAAAAATCACGACAGACTAGTGAAGTCGACGAATTTACTCGGAGTCTTGCTATATATATATATGGTGACAGCTTGATACACAGTATGTTTCGCTTGTTCATAATAGAGGAAGAGTTGTTTTTTTTATACTAATGAGTATTAATGAAAGATGGATGGTATTGGACAAGTTGCTTGCTCATCATATAAATTGCTTGCTCATCATATAAATAAAAGACTAAAATGGACTTGAGAGAAAGAGGAATAAATAAAGACCTGGCCAGAAATAGATTAGTTTTGAACTCAATTTCTAAAAATCAGCGAGGCATGCATGGTGAAGAATAATATGAGAATGATACGAGGGTTTAGTTCTGATGACTTCAGAGAAAGATTACATCTGGACAGTATAGGGAAATATGTTTAGAATAGTTGACTTTGATGGCATGGCCACATTGAAAGAATGGATGAGAGTTCTTGGGTTAGTAGATGTAGAACAGTTGAAGTAGCAGGGTTAGTTCACAGTGGAAAGCCAAGGAAAACATGGGAGGAAGTGATGCGAAAGGGGAATAAATATGATAAAAGTGATCTCAATATAAAGTAGGGGGTAAAATAAAAACTGTTTTTGTTCACAACCGGGTCAGTTAGAGTTAAGAATGTGCTGCATGAAGACAAATGAGTCTTAGATCTGATGACCTCTGAGGAAAGTTCAAATTTACGCAGCATAGGGAGATGTGTGCAGAGCAGGAGACTTTGTTGGTTTTGTCACATTGAAAGAATGGATAAATGCTTGGATCACCAGATATAGAATAGTTGAGGTAGCAGGGTCGGGAGGCCAAAGAAAACATGGGAGGAAGTGACAAGGATGGATTTGAGAGAAAGGGGTATAAATAAAGACCTGGCCTGAGATAGGTTAGTTTGGAAGTCAATTTCTAAAAGCCATGCAACACATGCCGGCATGTAAAACGGACGTTAAACATGATGATACTGATGATGACTAAAACATGAACAAAGGATGATCATTTAAATGATTTATAATAAAAACAGGAATGCAAATATTGTCTCCACCCATATCTTCAGCCTCGTGTATTTCTTTTGAATACCTTTCCTGCTTATTCAAGTCTTTAATATCCCACCACCTCTCCGTCCGACTTCCAGTCTATTGAAGTTTTTGCATAAAACAATGAGATTTTTTCTCTGTATTCCCACTTGCACATACCGACATATATATACTACATATTTAAATATATATATATATATATATAATATTTATAAATAAATATTAAATTATTAATACCTACAGATGCTAGCGTTTCAAGCTTATTGCTCTCATCAGTGCAGGAAAGTAACAATTTCAGATGGTCGGGAGGTGCGAACCTGGTTCACAGAGTCAGCCTAGAATCTGGGAGCAGTCGCCATATTCACTCGGCCAACAGAAACTGTCACGTAATTAAGGGAAATTAAGATCTATATGTACCTAGAAGCGGGCACAGATAGAAGACTAGTCGAGAGTGTTCTACAAACTTATTCAGAACTTTGCATTAGAGCTTTTTGACAGTCTATTTTTAACATCCCCGAGAGTGCTCAGCTTTAATTTCTTAAAGGGGCTTAGTATAATATTTATAAATAAATATTAAATTATTCATACCTACAGATGGAAATTGAAAAGGGAAAACCAAAAAATATTATTTATGTATTCATCAACGTTTCGTCTTTAGTATAAGATTTCCTCAGGAGGATTGTCTGAAGAAAACAACGCATAAGTACAAAATGTTTGAAATTGATAGGTGACGGCAGCTGCTGGCTCAAAACCTGCGGCCGCTTAAGAAAAAAGGTTTTGAGCCGGCAGCCGTTGCCATCTATCCATTTCAAACATTTTGTACTTGTGTGTTGTTTTCTTCAGACAATAACTTTCAGGAAGTTTTATAATAAAGACGAAACTTTAATGAATACATAAATAATATTTTTTCGTTTTCCTTTTTTAATTTCCATTGCGTCGGAACACTTTTTTCCTTTCTTTATCATATATAGATGTATATATATTATTAGCGAGAGCGTAGAAATACCTGGTATAGTACCCAGACGCGATGCTACCCTACTCGGCGAGATGGACCCATAGATTTTGTTAGATCAACCATCTAGGAGATGGAAACTCTGATATCAAACCTGTGCTCTATATTGTCTTTCAGTTATTTTGCTTCGGCTTGTCACTGAAACCAGACTTTGTAGAAGGAGAGCATGCTCTGCGTGTTGTACAAGTGCACAGCATGGCCATCTACATGTACATATATTCCTACAAGACTCACGACTTGTAAAAATAAGTTGGGCCTGTTGAACAATCTGCGTGACTACAACCGGGCATTGCAATCTTGTAGGGATGGCTTTCTTCTGTAAACAAGTGGCAATTTTCAATCAACCATCAATCAATCACATACCGACTGATAGACTTTTTTCTTGTCCGCTTCAATAGATGATTGTGTGTTGCACACACTCACATACACACCGGGACAAGTATGAACATAGAGTTTTCAGGAGGGGGGGGGGCTTTTGTTACATACAACTTAAAATGTGCTTTGTGTCACTTGTTTAGTCATGGCAAATTCATGATACAACCTGCTCCATATGATTGTTTACGAATATACTTACAAATGACATCTTTTGATTCCACCAAATTTTTTAAGATCTCTACACAATATGTAATTTGTGTTGTAAGAATAGGTCTGTGAACAACCTTTTTTATTTGTAATAACAGACCCAGAGCCGTAAGGATTGTGAAGGGGGTGTCTGAACCGCCTAGTGATTGTGGTCCTGATTATAAGAGTGGAGAGTAGAAAGTGGACCTTGGGTTTACTTTCAGCAGCCTTGTAACTTTCTCTCCTCCCCCATGTTTTGTTCTTTAGTCCTCACATTGCATGTGCGATGTTTCTGACAAAGGGGTAAGAATTGCTGTTTTCTGGGTCGGCTGTTACTTTGAGTCGATGGTATGTAGAAATTTTCAATCCTCTCATGGTATTCATGATTCAACTGGCACTTTATCCATCACAGTAACCCTTATCCTCGAGTGACTTTTGGCCTTAATAAATGATGAATCATTAGTGTATGCGTTAAATCAACTAAATTTGGTACTGAGACCCTATTTTGGGAGCTTTCGACAATGTTGGGTTATCCCTTAGTTGCTCTTACCTCCAGGTCCATTCTAACTAAGAATTGTAGTACTTGTTATGATCCCATCTATGGTGTTACTTGCCTCTGACTTCCCTCCCGAAATTTGGACCTAAGCCAGCTGAGGGGCACAGAAGGGGATGGGTTCAGCCACACTCTGGAGGCCTCATTACTTAAAATGTGACCAGAAAAATGATATAGAATCACTTGTAACAGTAATAACATTTTAGAAATAAAGAAACAAATACTGGGTATCTGACTCAAACTCAAATTCCCCTTTTAAAAATTAATACAATGTAAAATTCTAAAACTTGTATTCCTTATCTAATATATAAAGTGAAGTCAGTCTGTTTCGCAGAATCTTTTTGATTAATAGCGTTTTATTATTCATTAACGAGTGAGTCACCGCTTATCAAGGCCCGAAGACCACTTGAAGATAAGGGTTAATGGGTTTATCAGCTGGATGGTGAGACAAACTTCTTGCGCATTTGAGATGATGGTTGAAACTGGGCAGAATCTGATTATTTAAGAGGATGGCTCAACAAGAATTTGTTAACATTGAACTTGAAAACGATCATGTTGTAGTCAGCTGGGAAGCACCCCCATGGTAATGCGTTCCACAGCAGGTAGTTCTTAAAAAGAAGCTCTGCTCATGGAAGTTCTGTTTAGCTCTAGGTAAATAAAGGAAGAAAGGAACACTATTTACAGTGGTTGTAGCTAGACGAGTTTTTGCTGTGAATATCTTACGGGGGGGGGGGGGATGAGAGATTGGAGCTCAGTCGAGCACCTACCATGCTTACTTATTACAATATCAGTATTTATTTCTGTTTTACCTGTTTATTTTTCAGTACTAATTAATAATTCAAGTAAATCACCTCTACAGAGGCCTTTTCTTATTGTTATTGGTTTTGTTTTTTACCCTACACTTGGTTGGGGGTGATGTTGTCCCCAGTTTGGGAAATTGGGTCTTCAGCTTCGTTTTTTGTCATGATACACTCATTTCTCTGCATAAGGCAGCAAACAATGAATTTGAATCGTTTCTTGGTTTTCAGGATATTTTCAAGTCTGATTACATAGACAGGTGCCTAGAAATAGATTTCTATGTCATAGTGTAAGCTGTGAGAAGATATCTGGAGATGTAATGATGTATGTGTCAGTTTTGTATATGTATGCCTTGACAGAACCCTCATACTTTCCCTTAATCGGTTTCAATCAGAGGTCAGCTAAAAAAAATCCCCTCGTTTCTCAGGAGGATTAAGAGGGGGGGGGGTTTAATCTGATTATAAGCTCTAAATCTTTTAATGGTTTCTTAGAAAAATTAATAAAAAGAAAGCGAACAAAAAACATTTCATTGGACTTGGTTGTTTTCTTATCTGCGATGTAGCTTTATGAGGATTTATTTAAAAACATAAGCTCTTCCTTACAAAAAAAAAAAGAAAAGAAATGTATGATGAAGGAAAGAAATTGTTCTGTTTGAGTTTTTGTTATTTCTTTTCGTATTTAAAACTATCCATTCAGCTCTAAGAAGAAATTTGTTTTTGTTTTTTTTATCTACATTATTATGAAGCCGCCTTTATATTTTTTAGGCGGGAGATTTTCTTTTCTTTTACTGCATTTATTTAAAGTTTTCATTAGAAGTTTTTTTGATGACAAAAAATCAAGACCGTCAACCAATGTTTAAAAAGTAACGTGATTTCTTTTGTTCACTGTGATAGCTTTTACAAATCATTTTTCCTACTTTTACCCAAAACAATATTTAATTATTATTTACATATGTATTATTTGGATTATTCGGACTACTATTCTCATCTTGGTTGTTATTTTCATAACGTTTCGGCCGATGTTAACCTCCGATCTTCTTCAGGTGCATGTTTATGCCGAACTTGGGAATCTATACAGAATTTCGAACTAAACTCTTTATTAAATCCACAGGGTAGATTGTTCCAGTTCTATCAGCAGTCATCCAGTCGAAGTGTTAATTTATTTTTTTAATTTTAATCTTAGTAGTGAGAATTGAACTAAAGAAGACCAAAGGTTACATCTGCTGAACCTTGTGAAAATAACAACTAGGATGAGAATAGTAGTCCGAATAATACAACTAATACAAATTATCAATCCTTATCTTAAAAATTCTGAAACGTATTATTTACATGTTTCGTATTGTTGTCTTTATCTTGGTAATTGTATAATGTAAAAAAAAAGCAAGATCGTCGAACAATCTTTAAGAGCAAATTTGATTTCTTTTGTGCAATGTGATAGCTAATATATAAAGTAAAGTCAGTCCTGTTATTGTTTCTTTGTTACCAATAGCTTTTTTCTTCGAAAATCAATATTTTATTTTAGTCCAGCAATCTTGTGGATTGTTGCAGCATGTTGCCAAAAAGAATAAAATCCAATTTGATTTAATTCCTTCCAGAAAATACTTTTTTCTGTTCGGAATTATTTCCAAAAGGTTGCCATCTTAAAAAAAAGGAACATAACTTTGTATTCATCCATACAGATTTACTTGCATTTGATTGGAACTAAAAAGATGGGTGGGGGTGGGGCTGCATTAGTTTAAAAATAGAAAAACAAAACAAATTTCAAGTAAATACTGCCAGGTAAGGACAGTTAATAATAAACAGAAGAATTTCCCTTCATATGAGAACGAATACAGCAAATAAAGGGGAAAAAACTTTATTTAAAAAAAAAAATACTTTTCCAACTTGTCAATTTAAAAAAAATAGAAAATGCTCCATTGGACCACGAAAGACTTGCGGAATAGGGAATAGCCATTATTTTCCTATCCATAAGCTTTTAAACTTGAGCACTACCATTTTTTTTTATTTTAATTTTTTTTTTACTTTCGTTCACCTCAAAGAAGGCATATTGCCACTGAAGTGTAAGAGACTACTGTGATAGGGGTCAGATTTATAGGAGAGCCGCCGACTAGGGAGTTGGGCAGCAAGATGTGTATTCACATTACATTTAAATTTCTTCATGTTGGTACGGTTAGGGTACGGTTAGTGTTACCTGAGAATGTCAGGCCGAAGAGGTTTACATGTTGGACTCTCGGGAAGAAGTGTAGACATCCAAATAAATCCACTTTAATTGTTTTATTGACAGAATAGTTTCTTAAAGACATGATGGGGGTGGGGGAGATTACCCTGCAAGACTGCCAATGAGACACACGTTAAGAGCCACTCAGTTTCAATGGGTCCATGCCTTAACAGAGATGCAATCTCACCAATCATCCGAAGGGACGCAATTGAATGAGGGCTAACAACTGCAGAAGTCTCCACTGCTACTGGAGTGAAAATAAACAGCCTTTTTGTTTGCTTCATTGTTGTAACAACAGGATTATATAAAGCTACTTAATTTGTTCTAACGTCCGTTTTCCTTTAGCTGACATTATTTCATTTCAACTCGGACAAGCATGTAATGCTTTCGCTTGCTTGTTGACCACAATGCCTTCGCTTCTCTATTTACCCGTTTTTCCCTTTTGTCCTACTCCAGCTTCTGACCAACGGCTATCATCCTGAAATAGTTCAACAGGTCTTCTATTTCGCAACCTCTATGCTTCTCCTTACTGCATTTCGTTCCTCAACCTTTGTATTAGTTATCTCCCCTTCTCTCTCTCTCTCCTTTTTATTTTAGTTTTCCTTTTCTCTTCCAAATTTCCTTCCATTTTTGTTACTCTTTCTCTTCTCTTTCTGTTATATATTTCATATTTGAATACAAGTGTTGCTGCATGAAGTGGCAAGGATTTATAGAATAATAGAGGAAGATACAATGATTTTACTGTGTAGGAGAGACTTCTATCACAACATAGAGCTTCTTTTGTACCTATTTATTTCAATTCAACATTAACTCATATGTATCTACTCTTTCCGACACTAACTCTTTTGGAATTACTTTTTCCTTGCTTTCTCTCTTTTTTTTTCTCTTCTCTTTCTTTGTGTTCCCTTTTTTGCCCTTTCTCTTTCCTTGCTTTCCCTCTTTTGGTCCCTTCTCTTTCTCTGTGTTCCCTTTTTGCCCCTTCTCTTTCTTTACATTCTCTCTTTTGGTCCCTTTTCTTTTTTTTCGCCTTTTCTTCTTTTGTCCCTTCTCTTTCTTTACATACCCTTTGTTGTCCTTTGTCTTTCTTTGCTTTTCTCTTTTGTTCCTTTTCTTCTTCTTGCATTCCTTCTTTCATTCCACTCCCTCTCTTCTTTCTCATTCTTTCTTTTATCCCAAATTCCTACCAGCACTTTCCTTTTTTCTTCCCTTTTCTCTCCCTGCCATAATTTTTCTCTTTCTATTATCTACCTTTGGTGTGATCCTTAGTCATTCCTTTCATAAATTCTTCCCTTCAATTCACTGTTTCACACCTTGCTCTTTAAACCGTCTTTGTTGTTTGATGATCTCTTCTGTAGCATGTGCTGTTTCTCAGAGAGTTGTTATTACTATTTCTGCCTGTGTCCATATCTGACCAACCAACTAACTGACCAATCAACCAACTAATGTCCTCAGTTTGTTCCTTTTCAGCTTCATAATTCTGCTTGAGCTGTTGACAGCCACTAACCTCTTCTGCCTGTTCAACCTGTTGACCAATCAGTGTTGCTTGAGCTGACAACCTTTCACTCTGAGATTTGTTTCTTTGCAAATAAACCAGAATTGATCATTGCATTTAATCAGGCCCAGATTCGAGAACTTACCCATGCTTTCGATTATTGTCTGTTTGTCACGAACTAGTTATTACATCATTCTGTTGTACAGTTCTGCTACAAGATATCCAAAATACCCTGATGAAGATTAGGCAAGTCAAAATATTGGATAGTAATAAATCAACACATGAATTTTGGATGTTTTATTTATCTCAAGAATTGAGGAAAATTCTTAGATTTCTGTCTAGCTTACTTGTCATAAGTATATTTTCATATAACTACTAAGTTCTAGTCATATACTGAGCACTGATTAAATAAATATATGTAATATATTATTTTATAAGTGTATAAGCATAATATATATATAGAGAGAAATGTGATACTTAGAAGGCAATACAATGCAGAGGTGTGACGGATAGACACAAGTTGGAGCAAATAAGACATATAATGGTGGAACAAATTAAGTAGTTTCACCCTTTATGCAATGTATACATACACATATATATATATATATATATTTTTTTTTTTTTCTCTACAAATACACATATATCTGTTTATCTGCACAATGTTACAATGTTATGTAATACTTGTATCAAGATGGTCTGGTGGAAACTGTGTATAATATAATATTTTTAATATTTCGGGAACTCTTCACTTCTTCAGAACCGTGCTCAACTCAAGTTCATGCGTGCATATGAAGGCCGTAGGATGCAGTCTCGCAGAAAATACCGGTTAAATTTGAATTTCAAACCAGATTCAAAAATAAAATAAACTTTTATTTCTTTATATTTATTTATTTTTAATATCTTATTTATCTATTTTTTATCTAATTTATTTATTCATCTATTTACCTTTATTAAACTTTTTTTTTTGTTTTTACTCTTTAGAATCTTTCCTTTTTTTTTTCGTTAAATTTTAAATTCTAATCTAAATTTAAACCAAGTCTATTGGTTTAAATTAATATGTCGGTTAATACTGTCATTAAACATTGCATTATTTGTTCGTTTTAAATTATTGTGTATATTAATATTTAATTTATTCATTTATTTTATTTTATTTTTAAATATGTATATTTTATTAATTAATTCAATATTATCTGTTCATTAATCGTCTTCGTCTAACGCTAATAACAACAATGGAAGGGAGGTAATTCAATTCAGTTGGTCTGTCTAAAGTGTTTAAGTCGCTATTAAATTTAGTTATTTCTAATTGTTAGGCTAAAATATTGTTATAACGAATGTATTTCTTTCCTTTTTTTCCTTTTTTAATTGATATTATAGGGTATTATTCTCTCTGGGGTGGTTCCGGTATTTCATCCCTCCTCCTCCCCCATTTTATTATTATTATTATTATTATTATTGTTATTATTATTATTATTGTTATTGTTGTTGCTGCTGCTGTTGTTGTTGCTGCTTTGTTTGTTTGTTTTTTTGTAAACTATACCATTTAAGGGGGAACCACCTAAACCGTACTATGCCCCAAAGAAAGAAAAAACATTAAAATTTAAAAGTAATGCTATATTTATTGCTTATACCCGTCTTGAGATGGGTATTTTTCTAGTGTATATATATATATATATATATATATATATATATATATATACTACGTGACTTTCCAAATTTAAATTTTAAATTTCTTTTCTTTTTCCTCAATTTCATTCTTTCCAAATATGATCTAAGGTTAAGATCGGATTTTAACTCTTCCTGATGAGATCTCAGTTTATAATAGCTGTTGATCGATAACATCAACATGCCAGTGTCGCAGATTTTGTACATGTCTGGGTAAATAAAAATAATCATATATATATATATATATATATGAAAGATGAGAATAAAAAAATTGTAAAGATACAATATTTATTAGAGCATCAACTTTCAATCCACTTCGGCTTGAAAAATATCGGCTCTAAATCCATGTCTGTAACCTATCGATACACTGATCAACGAGGGATCTAGAGGTTTTTGTAATGCACACTTTGATATATACCGAACTCTAACTGACAAACTTCATTCTGAACCCTGTGAAATGAATAATTCCAATACTGCACAGACAAGATAAACTGGACGTGACCAATTGTCATCTAAATATCAGCTTCTTAACAACAACATTTGGATTCCTAAAAAGTTTGAGTATTATTCTTTTTCAAACATCCATTTCCAATATAACAGCTGTTTTATTTTTACTTGTTTTTTGACGGCATCCACCTTGACTCTACGCTCTCATATCAACATAAGACTCTGTACCTTTTCGTCTTTATTTTATTTCATTTTAGGTAAAATTTTCAAAGTTAAATGCTGCCGATAATATTTACAATTACATTGTCGTTTTTTCTCTATCCTCTGATGAAAAGAGTTTATCTTTGAAAATCCATGGATTAAGGATATGAAGCTCCTTGTTTTAAACTTTTGATGCTCTAATAAATATTGTGTCTTTACAATTTTTTATTCTCATCTTTTATCTCTAGAATTGATTGCTCTATTCAATATATTGAGCTTTATATTATCACGATAGAGTATTATTAAATGATAATTCAATTATCTTTAATTTAATTCAACATTTAAATATATATATATATATATATATATATATATATATATATATATATATATATATATATATACTAAAAAACAGTTTGTAAATTATTGATTCATTTTGTTTCTATACAGCTCTAGAAAATTGTTATTTTGAAAATAATACTAATAATCTATTGAGCTATGTTTTTTGCTTGTCTCATAAATATTTATTAAAAAAAAACTAAGTTCATAAAGGTAAAGCCTGAACACATATGATAACTAGATATTCACCAATTGTCATACCATTCTTGGTTTGGTTTGTCTTGGCATCATTCTGGCAAGGTAGGGACTGACATGAACCACCAGACCCTTTGTCGGAATAAGATTGGGTTCAGTTCAGTCCAGTCATAGGAGGTGTGCACTCTCTCAGGTATTACCTCCTCCTTCGGGAAAGGGGGTGGGTGATCTATTGTCCGGTGGGGGAATGCTGACAGATCCATTCTCTGCTATTTTTGCACATAACTACCGTGCCCCCTCAGAGAAACTATTTTCCCCACTTTGTGGCCTTGTGTCACATCCTGCTGGACTAGCAAGCAAGTAAATCTCAACTGATTTTTTTTTTAACCTATGTGTCCACACTTTACAGGCACCTTGTATATTGATGTACATTACTATATAATCTCCCTCTCCCTTTTAGGGTTGAGCATTGTGGTAAGTGATATTTTCAACTACCATCAGCGATAATGCAAAGTTTTTTGTAAACTCAAATTGAGCACTCTCTAGTAGTTGTCAATGTTCATATAAGCATTGAGATGTCCCTTGCTAACTGTGCCTACCTAACGGCTGACTAGTTAAAATCACCGACTGTTAACTGGATAGTTAAAGGTTCTATCCCGGCTTGAAGTAGGTGCCTGTTTAGCCACACTCAAGAACTGTGATACGGCGAAACAGTCTGTCTGTGGAAGACTATATATATATATATATATATATATATATATTGATAATGAAGTGGATAAAATGTGTATAGTTTACAGATTTATTAATTCATGAAGTGTTCAAACAAGGAATACACATACAAAAAGACCTTTAAACCATGGCTTTTCAAAGATAACACTCTTATCGTCAGAATTCTTATGATAAGGGTGTTATCTTTGAAAAGCCATGGTTTAAAGGTCTTTTTGTATGTGTATTTCTTGTTTGAACACTTCATGAATTAATAAATCTGTAAACTATACAAGTTTTATCCACTTCACTTCACTATATCTCGATAGAATCTGATATAATTCTTGATCTTTGTATTATTCATTTATATATATATATATATATTCCATGAAAAATGCTAGTATACTGGAATCATATGCCCTTAATAGGGTTAAGATGAAAATTCATATACACTAAATATACAAAAGCAAGGAAATTCCCAAATTTTTACACTTTTATTGTCATTAAGGGTATGACTACATATCAACCAAACCATTTCATTATCACATCACTACAGTATAAATCTCTATGCATGAGTGGGTGAAGTGTGTGAGGTGCGCTAAAGAAAAATTCCTACCAGTAAAATACATAGCCCTGTTGTGCTCGCATACCCTTAATGACAATTTCAGTATACTGCCATTTTTCATGGAATGTCACTACTTTTGTAAAGGCTATGCCTCAATACAATGCCTTCTCATAACTGATATAGTTGATAGTTTGACTAATCAAGGTATATGGTAAACTGAAATTAAAATGCCATCAACTAGACCCTGGAACCTCTATCTCTGCCAAAAATCAGCTCAATCCATCAAATAGTTGATGAGATACAGGGTGGCACATACGTACGTACGTACAACATGATTTCATGATTGAACTTTCTGGATCTCTGGGTTGCCTTGACTAATGATGCTGAAATTCTACACACTTATAGAACCTATCAAATAAAAATTTTGTGCAAAGTTTTAACTAATTTGGTTTATTGGTTTTTGAGTTATGATTGATCAAAGAAATGAGATTTCCAGCATAGGCCATTCGAGAGTCTATTAAGGGATAGAGCTCTCTCGCGCCCCCCTTGATATATATATATATATATATATATATATATGTATATATATATATATATATATATATATATATATATGCACGTATACATGTAATTAAATATGTATTGAGATAAACAATTAATATGGGTGTATATGTGTTTTTGCTGTTCTGTATATTTTTCATTTGCACATCTGTTAGATAATTTATAGCTAATAAAGGTTTCTGAAAACTGATTCGTTTTGTGTTCATCCGTCACTCTCTCACATTGTTCTTCTAAGTAATTTTAAAGGCTAGATTTTGACATGCCGACCATGTCCTTTTGCCATTTCTTGTTTGCCCCCCTCTCTCCTCTTTGTCTCAACACAATTTGACCTATTAATATGTTACGTGTCCACTTGAACTTAGTCTGAATCCTCCGTTGCCTATTCAATCGCGTATCAATCAGTCTTCTTGTCCATTTGAACACAGGTGCTAGTGACATCGCTACTCAGGCTATCATCGACACAACAATCTGTCCCAAATTCAGTTTGTTACTATTTCTCATCTCCGTATACGCTCTTGATACCTGGTAATGTCAACCAGTCAGCATTCCGGCCGCAAGTAAAAGTCAATCTATTTTATTCTTGATTTGTTTTGTCTGGGAACCTGTATACTAACCATAAACTTGGTAGAACAGTGACAGGTATAGTGTAGAGTTGATAGCACGAATGCCTTTTATACATAATCGTTACTAACATACCAGCGTTCAACAAACATACACCTGTTGTCACATCATTGTTGTTCAGTTGATATAATTGAATGGTCGGCATCGCTTTAAAACTTTGACACACTGGTGTTGTGTATGTACGGGTGGGGGTGCAGGGAGAGAGAAAGAGGGGTTGATGCTCTGGTAGTAACTTACTTTGCATACGATATTTACTTGATTTTGTGTCAGCAGGATTATCTGGTAGTTTCCGGGAGAAAATGATCGATTTGGATTTTTTTTTTTAAATGTATTAAATTTGTTGTCATGGATTCAAATATCCAATAGATGTGTTACGTTGTCCCATGTTTTTACAGTAGACATGAAGAAATCAAAAAAACAAGAAAGAATTTTTATATAGCTTAAAATGGATTGCAAGCAGAATGTTGACATTCCTTGGTTACATGACTGCCTTACGGATGCATTCAACTCCCCAACCCCAGCTGGGGGAGCAAAAGGCTATTCTCTATCTCTACAAATCTACTATCAGACCATGAAATACTGTTGTCATATTTGGGTTGGTGAATCTCTGTCCGATGTGAGGGCATAGAAACCTATCTGCAATCGGATTGGCCCCACTCTTTCTTCTTCTCTACACCCTCTCTCTTACAGATGTGATGTTGCTAGTCTCAGTCGTTTCTATAAATACTATTATGGCATGTGTTCTTCAGAATTGTCTGATCTATTCCCTGCTTTCTTTATTCCAGCTCATTTGACTCGTTGGTCTAGTGGTCTCCATCAATTCGCTATTTTGATACCTCATTGTAATACAGCCTCCTATTCCTGTAGCTTCTTTTCAAGAACTGCAGGCTTGTGGAACTCTCTTCCTGCTGACTGTTTTCCTCCTAACAATAGCCCTGGTCTTTTCAAGAGGCATCTCCTCTTTGTGATAATCATCTTTCGTTCTTGTTACCTCCTTATATCAAGCGGCTTCATACCTTGTCTGGGGCGATTTCCAGAAAATAAAAAAGAGGGCATATCTGCTCACTTTAATCGTCAAGTCTGTTCTCATGTTTCTTCTCGATCCTCTCTTAATCGGTGACGTAATTCTGCAATTGTTTTTAAATACATTTCTCAAATCGGCATACTTCAAAATAAAAACAATTAAATCTTTACAATTTCCAATTTTTGTGTCTAATTTGAAATTAACACAACAATCACAGTCACATTCCAAACATCACGTATGCCCACACCCTGATCTACATCTCGTTACCCTCTAAGTTATAACACTCATTCACTATTCTGCGTTTTATATATATATCTATGTATATATATATCTATGTATATATGCATGTATATGTATATATGCATATATATGCATGTATATGTATATATGCATATATATCTATGTATATGTATATATGCATGTATATGTATATATGCATGTATATGTATATATGCATATATATCTATGTATATGTATATATGCATGTATATATGTATATATGCATATATATATATGTATATATGCATATATGTATATGCATATATATCTATGTATATATGTATATGTATATATGCATATATATATATATATATGCATATATATATATATGCATATATATATATCTATGTATATATGCATATATATATCTATGTATATATGTATATATATATATATCTATGTATATATGCATATATATATATCTATGTATATATGCATATATATATATCTATGTATATATGCATATATATATATATCTATGTATATATGCATATATATCTATCTATGTATATATGCATATATATATCTATTTATATATGCATATATATATATATATATATCTATGTATATATGCATATATATATATATATCTATGTATATATGCATATATATATATATCTATGTATATATGTATATATATATATCTATGTATATATGTATATATATATATATATGCATATATATATGTATATATATCTATGTATATATATATATGCATATATATATATATATATATATATCTATGTATATATATATATGCATATATATATATATATATATATATATATATATGTATATATATATATGCATATATATATATATATATATATATATCTATGTATATATATATATATGTATATATATATATATGTATATATATATCTATGTATATATATATATCTATGTATATATATATATGTATTTCTATGTATATATGTATATATATATGCATATATATCTATGTATACATGCATATATATATATATATGCATATATATCTATGTATATATATATATATGTATATATATCTATGTATATATATATATGCATATATATATATATATATATATGTATATATATATATGTATATATATATATATGTATATATGCATATATATGCTAAGGAATCACGACTTATCAAAGCTAAAAGTCACTCTAGGATTAATGTTAATTAGATGGACAGAGTTATAGTTGACAAATGTAGTTCTAAAAACGCTTGGTTTTGAAACAAATACTGATCAACATTTCTTTTGTAAACTTTTAATGTCTACAATGTTTTTGCATGTACTTGAGCAAAGGTTCAAAGTAGGAACATATGTACATTCGTTGAGTTGTTTTGGCTTAAATTATTATAAGGTAATGTAATACAAATCTTGAAATATTCATAAGCTATATTTTATTACTAAGTATTGAACGTGTTATTTGCAATTGGAAATAGATTCCCATGGGAATCGTTTTGAACTATATAAATTTAATTTATAAGTATATCTGTAGATAGATATATATTAATATAATAATTTAATAAATGTTACGATTTAAAAAAAAACAAACATTCATTATATGAATAAAGATGTTTTTTTATAAATAAATTCGGAACATTTATAAAGTTATATTATATTTTCAGATCTAGTAATGTATACATTATTGAGCTTTTAACTCAACTTTGTGAATTTAAAGGAATTTAAATAATGAATATATATATGGATATGTGTGTGTGTGCATGTGTGTGTATTTACACGTGTGTGTTGTGTGCATGTTGTATATGTGTACATATGTGCGCATATCTGTACACACACACACACACATATATATATATTTATATATATATTATTTATAGAAATTTGAAAACGAAACTAATGTGATTTTGAAAAGTTTTATTAAATAAAAGCATTTATTTTAAAGGCTGAGACTTTTGACAACTGTGTAATTTTGAAAGCAAGACTTTACTTTTTTCTTTTTTTCTTTCATTTTACTTAGGAGGGGTGGCCCTCTCGTTGAGACAGAAAAGTATATGTCAGGTGTTGTTGGCAAGAGTTTTACAGTAAAGTCTGATGGTGATGTGTATCGAGTGATTGGCGTTTTTTTTTTAATAAAAGAAGTTGGTCACACAAACACATATATGCTTGATTGTACAGATATGTATTAAAGCATGATTAAAGAGGAGAATTGCAATCTTTTATTCTCCGTGATAGTCCATATACTGTACTGTACAATAATTAAAGTTCAGCATGTGATATATGTGATATAAAAAAGTTTAAAGTAAAACCAAAATCTTGACCATAGTCTACCCTATTGAAAAGTGTGCGCTCTTCAATATCCTTTGCAAGCTCTCATTACATTTCACCGTCAGATGAATTCTTTTTTTGCAGACATTATCATGCTTGAAACTTCAAAGTTTTGTCCATGAATGCACAAGAGCGCAGCTTGTGAATCATTAATCCACTAAGACTCTGCGGCTTAGAATTTAAACTAAATATTGGTATCTTTTTTTTTAGTTGTTGTTTTTGCTCAAATCATTTTGTTTTCCTTCTCCTCTGTCTTTAATAAAATGGTTATCTGTCAGAATTTATGTCACCTTGAAGAGAAATCTTTGCTCGGTTATTTAAAAATTTGAAGAATAATAAATTAATTTTTTTTTTATTTGTCTTGTTTTGACGACATTCTTTCTTTAAGAATGCTCTTTTCTAAGACTCTGCGTGGAACCGGAACACTTTCTGCACTATCTCGCCGAAGTTGCTATTTGAGGAATCATTTGTGACAGCTAATGAAGATTTTGTGTTAATTAAGACATGGCTTTTTACCGTTAATAGATTCCTTTACACAGTTTATGGTAGAATGTGCTGATTTTACCGGCATGCGACAAAGATATTGCAACATTGGTACCGTGAACAAATTTTTTAATAACGTCATGGTAGAACTGATAGTGTCCTTCCACCGTCATCACAGCATGTCTGTACATTTTCTTTTATGAGGCTCATCCCCAGGTCGGTCCTTTCTATGAGTACAACCCAGACGACTCTGGCGTAACAAGCAATTGACCAGGGACCTGAAAGATTGCGATCCACACCTGGCTGGGATGAAGCTAGAGAAAACGTTGGTGGAAGTCCGAAGCGCCTCTGATGTGTAAATCAATCACTGGAACTGAGTGTAGAGACAAAAGACCAATTGAGCCATCTAGTAACTGGTCTCCTTCAAAGTTTCCTTCGGAATAGCTAGCGCTCGATTGTTGCAATTCCATCATTGAAGACTATTATGAGAGGATTGAAAATGATGAACTGAAATAAACAACATTTGATTATTTATGAGAACGATTTATGACAAGTATTCATTAACGTCGGATTTGAAGATGACTATGTTGTAGACCACAGGAAAGCAATTCTGTGATGACGTGTTCAACGAGTGAGAAGTTCTTTGGAAAATAATTGTTCATGGAAATTCCGTTACGTGTTAGGCACACGGAGGAAAGATAGGAAAGTTCTTTCCAGTGGCAGTAGACGGGTACTTGCTGTGAATGTCTTTTAATTCTGTAACGTGTTTTAAGATGTTGTGGGGGGGGGGGCTGTAATTTAAATAAACAAAGTGACCGTCGGCAATGGAACAGTGTATCTCTTTTTTTGTTTTTTTTATTAAGCTGTAGACAATTAACACAAAGTACTGGGACCCTACGAAAGATTCAGAGCGATTAAGACGCTAGTATACATTTGGGAAACTACCAAGAAAATTGCAGTTATTGTTCACACAAGTTATGAAAAATTGAGTTCGGAAAAAAGATTGTTTAGACTATAAAGCTGGGTAAAACGCTGTTAGCTGAAACCCACAGGTGTGACCTGAGGAAAGGTCAAAAGGGGTCAGTCTGAAGGTTACTGCCATCATGTGTGCACAAGAGATTTTAAGTCACACGAAAACGAGGCTGCGTGCTTGACACGGCTTGTCCTGCCTCGAGGTAGCCAGCGACCAATAAGATTGTGTGCTGGTCAGGGCAAGAAGATTTCATCCGGGCAATGCCAAGTAATCTTGTCTAACTATATAAAACGTTGCACAGAGCGAATTTATCAGTTAATAATTTAGAATAGATTAGAGTTTAACAGAGATAGTCAGAAAGAGATTAGGAACTGTGCCCTATCCCCACACATTTCTGAATCGAGCAGATTTGCTTTTCTATAAACCCGGAGAGAAAGGTCATTTTTGTGTTGATCGCCAACAGAATCCCAAGTTGCAAATTGAAGAAACCCCAAAGTTATTATCCAGAAGCAAAGACACTACACCCCCCCCCCCGTTTACCTACGAAAAGACTTGAGTTCCTGTCTATAACAGTTTGAGTGTCGTTGTGGTTTTGAATTACCCAGACTGTCTGTTAGATTTCAACATTTTTTTTTTGTTTCTTCATGTGCCTGTCTTCAATGATTCTTGACTAAACAAAACAGAACGTGGCAGGGGGTTCCGTCCAGCTGACAAGGATGTTTCGATCCCATGTTGTGGAGTCTCTTCCAAAAGGTGGATTTCAACAATACTATGACTACATGCCACATTTGTTGTTTTAAACAAATTCGGTATCTGTGCAGAATAGACATAAAAGAATTTAACGGAGATTCCTTAGTTTTGACGACAAATTCCGGACTTTGCCGAGATATGTAGATGATAAATTGTGCAGACCTTTACTTTAGCAGATTTCTGATTTGTACCCGTTTTCGGATAAAGAACATCACCCACCATCTTTTTCATCTATTTCGGCAACATCACTTCCTATTACTTATTTGCCTACTTCTTCGAATATTTCATAAATATGCCTCCAACATCCATTTGCAGTCTTCCTTCACCCACACAAAAAAAGAACTGGAACACTACCACTAACTATAATCCTAGGCTAACCCTAACCTAACCCTAAGTCCAGATAGAAAACAGGCCACCCCTTCAAAAAAGAAAGACAGAAAGAATAATAAATAAATTAATTTTTTTTAATTCCTTCATTTGCAGCCCTCCTTCCTCCCCCCAAAAAGACCATTAGAAATATTGCATTGTCCTGGAAATAAAAAAAGATACAAAATAAATTGTTTGCAAAAAAAAAAAAAGGTTTGTTTTGTCCACTGAGCGTTCAATTAGCTACGTACGTTAAGACTCGAGAAGTACTGAGTTTTTTGTTTTTTTTAATGTCTATTCTGCATAAGCATTACAGATTCTAACATGTATTGTCGAATGAGCTAGTCATGTTCAGGACTTGTCCACATTAATGAATGAACTCAGTACTCCTCCCCCATCATCATCCAGTTGTGCTAGTGTCACGGATCTTCTTGGCTCTCTCACGCCATCTCACTATATCCTCCATCACACCAGGTCGATCTCCATAGGTGCATTGTGTACCCTCTGCTATTTGCTTAATGTAGTTCTATGCGGTTTCCCTACTGAAGTACATCCATCTTTTGGTATCCACAAATGAGCATTGCTGACGATTTTATCCTTAGCCCTCCAACAGTAACCAGCAAATCTCGTTCTTCTCTCTTTGAACAAGGCTGAGATTTGAGGAAAGTGTCAGTAAGGTTGCTCTTTTGCAGGAGATATTAATAGAAACTATGGTGAAATACTGTGCATTTGGTAAGAATAATTTACTGCAAGTGGTTTATCATGTTTCAGCAATATCTGACCGACAAGTGGGTTGTGAAACCACCTCATCCTCATTATTCTAATCCTGCTGTGATTTGTCTGGGAATGAAGAAAATAATTACAGATTGAAATTTGACAGATGAAAATGAAAGCCCTTCTTTCATCCACTCAATCAGGTGTTACTGTCATTATGATGCTGTTCTTCCTTGAATTGAGAATTGACTTGAATAGATGTCAAATGTTTATTTTATCACAGAAAAATTATTTATTTTTAACAAGCAGGGATACCCTGACATGCCTGGAGAAAATTATCTTTAATTTTGACAGCACAGTATGAAGTGTTTTTTTAATCAATCTCGCTCTCTCTCATATATATATATATATATATATATATAGAGAGAGAGAGAGAGAGAGAGATTCAGAACGAAATAGTAAGTTACATATTTATTTGTTTTCACTCACTGGTGTTCTTATGATTTTCAGTCGTTTTATTAAACGTTTTTAATCGTTTTATTAAATTATTTATTTTAAAAGCGCTTATTCCCCCATTTCATCAGCATTTAAGTTCCCCATTATTGCTCTTTTTCGTTTATTACATATTTTGTGTCTCAACGGTTGTCTCCTGACGAAATGTTGGTCGAAAGAGCTCTCGAGAGTAAATTTCCGCCATTTTTATTTAAAACTATTTACAAATTTTGTACCTTGAAACAAGAGAGAGAGAGAGAGAGAGAGAGAGAGAGAGAGAGAGAGATTATTACCAAGTTTTTCGTTGGGAACTTTAGGTTCAAACTTGCAATAAAATAGAAGCTCAATATATTCTTTTACGGTAGCTTTTTGAGCTTATTTTAAATTAAAGTGCTCTTACAATTGTTTCAAAGCCAATTTATTCCGGAACCCATACTATGAACAAAATAAAATTCTAATTTATCACTTTTCTTTCTTTATACAAAAGTCCAAACAATAAAATAAATTGAAAACTTCTCATCAGAAATTCATGAAAAATATTTCAAATAGAATACAGAGAAATTATTATCACAATTTTGATTCAAAATCTGTTTTTTTTGTTCCCCCCTCCCGTCAGAATCTTCATGATCCATAACTGTTATAAGCTGAGAAGCTGTAATCACAAATGATCTTTTTTTATTCAGAAGCTATATATAAAGAGTTCGAAGGCAAACCGCAATAAACGCCATTCTCAAAACTGCAAAATTATCACTATAAAAAGTGTTGCCATACTCCCAAATCATGTTTTAAATAATCGGATATCAGCAAGTTTTTTTTTTTGCTTTCAATTCAAACAAGCTTTTAGTCGAAGTTTAGAATTTATATGATCGTCATTTATTATTTTATTTCTCAATGTAAAGAAATTGGATTTATTGCATTTTGCATTCAAAGTCTTCATATATATATATATAATATATCACAATAATCGTATATATTAAGTAGTCAGTCTATTCACCTTTTCTTTGATGTTAATAGCTTTTTTAATACAAGAAAGATACCTTATTCTGTTTTGCAAATTCATTATGGCAAATATTGGTCCGTGTTCTTAAAAAGTAAAATTATATTTTCAACTGATTCTAATATTTTGATAATTAAATGTGGTTCATTTGAACACTTTACTGCTATTTCATGAACCATCCAATCATGAGAATTTAAATTTACAAAATGACATGCGAGGATTGAAAAAGGAGAATGAAAAAAAATGACATGCGCAGGCAAATGGTGAAAAACGACGTCAGCTAAAGGTAGATGAATTAATCATTTCATTTAATAACGGTATTATCTATGTAAACACGAGTGTCTACCAAAAAACGTACCTGTAATTTGGTTGGCCCCACCCTTTCTTTGCACTTGCTCTCTCTCTCACAGGTGTGATGTTGCTAGTCCCAGTCTCTTTTATAAGTACTATAATGGCATGTGTTCTTCAGAATTGTTTGATCTATTCCCGGCTTCCTTTGTTCCAGCTCGTTTGACTCGTTGGTCTAGTGGTTTCTATCAATTCGCAGTTTTGTATACCTCATTGTAATACAGCTTCCTATTGCAGTAGCTTCTCCCCAAGAACTGTAGGCTTCTGGAACTCTTTTCCTGCTGACTGTTTTCCTCCTGCCTATAGCCTTGGTCTTTTCAAGACTAAGGCTAATAGGCATCTCTTGTTATTGTGATAATAATCTGTCGTTCTGTTTAGCTAATTACATCAAGTGGCTTCATGCTTTGTTTCGAGCGACTTCCATAATAAAAAGTGTTATAAATTTCGAAATATGTTCCATTGTTTACTTTATATATATATATATATATATATATATATATATATATATATATATATTATCATAGTTCAAATATACAAATTGATGACATTTATTGATATCTGTTCCAAGAGTTCAACATCAACGACTGTTTAGTGTACGATTGTTTCTGAGACGAAATGGTCCTTTATTGATATTAAGTAATTTTATCAGCACAGGGTATAGACACTAAAGTTTGAAGTCAAACAAAGCAGCAAAAATTACAGTATAGTACACCTTCAATTACACAACAATTTGAGAAGAAGTGAAAGGGTAGAGGCATGACAATTTCAAACCTCTTCGAAAGAACATATATAACAAATGTAAACACCATTGGAAAAAATTTTTACAATTATAAATTTTTTATTTTATAAAAATATGCAGAAATATAAAACGATTTAAGTGAAAACGGAAGATAAAAATTCAACATTAATTAAATTATATATATATATATATATATATGATTAAGTAAATAATATAGAAGGTTTAAGATATCGTAACTCTTATAAGAATATGAGCTTCAGTAAAAAAAATTCTCTATCTTTGATTTTTATGTTTCTTTCGATTGAATTACCAACAAACTTAACTTGAATAACCGCAAAGATATTTGCATTGCAAAATCTGAATAAACAATAAAAAGGAAGAAAAAACGATAGAGCTTAGGAAGTCAGTCACTTCCTGTGATTGGATTACATAGAAATTGATGGAAAGTCATATATATATATATATATATATATATATATATGAGAGAGAGAGAGAGAGAGAGAGAGAGAGACTGTGTATGTGTTTTTTCTTATGACTTTTTTTGCATACTCCATATCCAATTTATCTGTCATAAAAAAGACAGGGAAAAACAGAAAGCTGTATTATGTTCAACCGTTTGGTTAAATTTCAATATCATCTAAGTCTTTAAATTATATATATATTTTTTTTAAAGAGATGTAACTATATGTCATTCACACACATGATCAGCAAAATTACAAAGATCATTATAAAACCATGAACATGTGTCAGATACTATGTGGCGGACTATGATTGGTCAAAAAAAATTAACTGAGGTCAGAGAGTGCAGACTTTTGACATAGTCAATTAAGTCAGATGCAAAGCTAGCAGCAGGTGGCTATGTGGGATCTTCTTCATGGCCACCTGTAAAAGTGAATGAATTGCTGATGAACTTATCACAAAACCAACCGGCTGGTAGATATTATAGAATTAATAAATTAAAGTATTGATGTAATGAATCGTTGGTGTTGCATCAATGATTATTAATACTTAGTTTAACATTATAATTTTTTCTATCATCAAGTTGGAAACCATTTTAATGATTAATATAGTAAAGTTTAAAGAATGGGTCGTAAAATTACTTTACAAAACCTAAACGCCTCAAATATCATCGCTACACGAATAAGGCTATTTTGAGCATGCAATTAGCCTAAATAGCCCATAATAGCAAAATGACTTTGCATACTGCCATTTGCAGTTGTAAAAACACCCTCAGGGAGGTCTATCAGTTGGTCTTTCTGTCTATCATACTTCAGTTAGAAAATAGCATTTTCTTTGGTCTGTCATGCTTCAATCAATCAGGTTGAGAATTCTTTTCGGATTCTCCCAACTTGTTTCTTTCAGGGACTGTCATTTGAATCTTTTGATGATGATTGATGATATCTATGTGTTCCACTACAATAGATGTATTACAGCTGTTATTTGTTAACTGGTGCAATGCACCTTCCAGTTATCAGGCAGGATGATCTTTCTCAATGTTACCACATTCTCTTTACCAAAGCATCTATTTGTTGATGATCGCCACAGAAACTACAAGTATCAATAAACGATAGAGGGATTTTTTCTATTTTCTATTGAAGATGGTCCCCTATAGTAGAATAGAAAATATTAATATGGGCCAGAACATGCAGATGTTTAGACAGTCCATGTAGATTATATTTGAGCAAGAAACTAAAAATTTTACATTTTAAAGATTAAAAAAAAATTACTAAATTGTAGTAGAGAAATAGCAGCTAATTGTAAAAAAACATAAAATAAACTTTACTTTGAGATAACTAATAAAATAAAAACATTAAATAAACAATTATCATAAGTAAATAGAAACATTACAACTCAAAATTAATCTAAGATGTATATTGGTAAGAGAAAAATGGGACAGAAAAATTATTTTAGTTCACCATTTTGTTAATTTGACTTACTTGAAAATGGGGAGTTCAAAATCTCCTCTCAAACAAAGGGATTGACACCCATTGCCCAATGCAAATAAATAGGTGTGGGTGGGAGGTAATAAAACCAACGAATCTGATTGTTTAGTAGCGAGAGTAAGCACTAGTTCGATATAAAAGCCACCATTAAACATAAATCCATGCAATTAGCCTGATGATTTCCTCCGAGAATGAAACATACGTTTCTGTGTCGCTTACTTGCCATAAGTATATTTTTATACTACTATTACTACTAAGCTCAAGTCACATATTTAGCACTGTGATGTAAATACTGAAAATATATGTAATATATTATATTACTTTATATTATATGTGTACATACATGAAATAGTAAAATTATATATATATATATATATATGGAATTAAAAGAAAATCATAGAAGCCAGCAATTAGAAAATGGAAATAAAAGAGAAAAAAATTATTGAACAAAAACATTGAATTAATGTTACAAAAAAGCCTTAAAGTTATAAAAACTTGATTGAAAACGAAACAAGGAAACAAAAAAAGAAAGATCTAGAAAATATTTAAATTTAAAAAAATTTTAAATAAAAAAAAAGAAAAAGTGAAAATTTATTTTTGAATAAAAAAACAAGAAAGAAATAGTTTAGTCTGGGAAGAAGAAATGTGATAGTGATGGCCGGGAAATGGGTGGGGTAGTCGGAGTGTGAATCAGGGTGTGGTCCAGGGTAGTCTCACCACTGTTGTTGCTTGAGGTGTGTGGAGGTTGGGAACAGAAGTGAAGAGTAACAACAAAGCAAATATCTGGAAGCTTTTCTTTAATCATTAGTGGGAAATCAATTGAGCGAGAATCACAAATCGATAGCCAACTAGTTTCTTCTTCTTTTTTCTCTTCTTCGTCTTCCAATAGACCAACGTTCTTTTCTTTTTCTGGTGGGTAATAGGAAGGGGTCCGGGTGGTTCTCCATTTTGTAAAAGAGAAGATAATTGTCCCAGCATTTTGTCTAACAATTCACTGCTTTGCTCAGTTTCCAATCAACTGTCGGCTCAGCTGTTCTTAATTGTTCACCGGCAAACCAGTCAGCCTATCTATCTATTGATCGATATATTATATCTCCAAAAAAAAATTTCTTTAACCTATACAAACATTATTTGACTACACATTTGCAAAACATGTTTCAGTCATAGTTATAGGAAGCCAGACTTTTTCAAGCCCAACTTTTTTTCTTTACATCTTCATTTTATGGAATTGATTTGTACTTCCATATCGTGTTAAAGAGTTCCATTAAATGAAGACGTAAATCAGAAATTGGGCTTAAAAAGATCTGACTTTCTATAGCTGTGATCGAAACATGTTTTTCAAATGTGTAGCCAAATAATATTTGTATAAGTAAAAATCTTTATAACCATTAAACAGCTCTATTTATTATTGACCACTCTTACATAAACACAGTAAGAATTCTCTGGATTTTTACCCTGTGGATGTAAACCTTTTCTGGATTACTATATATATATATATATATATATATATATATATAACAATACGTTTTAAAAACCGATATATTTTAATGTTATTTCATAGTGCTCAATGTAATACATTTAAAAATATAGCTGATCACAATGCTTAAAATTACAACTTGCCTCACAGATTCAAACATTCCACCGGGTTTCATGCCTCTGATAGGCAATTGTCAAATGTTGTTTCTGTTGTGATCTAGTTCTTAGTGGAATTATTTTAATGTGATTATTTCAAAGATTACGTTGAAATAATTTCATTAAAAACTAAATCACAAGCAATATCTGTCGATTTTCTCTAAAGGGCATGTAGACGTTGTCTGATAATCATAGGCGCAAGCTGTTCTCGATGGGAAAATCTAACATGTATGTATATATCAACTTATATTAGATTATAAAAATAATTGGAAATTATTTCATTATTTATGGAGATATTTTCTGACAAAGAGAAAAAAACAGTTTTGCTTTTTTTCCTCAGAAACTCTCTCAAACAAACCAGTCTTGTGTTTTATATATATATATATATATATATATATATATATATATATATATATATATATATATATATATATTGAGATATTTTATGATAAAAAACACAAAACTGGTTTGTTTGAGAGAGTTGCTGACAAAAAAAGCAAAACTGGTGTTTCTCTTTGTCAGAAAATATTCCCATAAATAATGAAATAATTTTCAATTATTTCTATAATCATTAAGTATATATATATATATATATATATATATATATATATATATATATATATTGAGAAACACAAGACCTTATAAAAAGCAAAACTGGTTTTAATCTTTTTCAGAAAATATCTTACTTTAAAACTGCTCTGGAATTTAACATTAGTACAGTGTAAACTTCTAATATCAACTGAGATCTAGACTTGAGTTTAACTACTTATCCAATATATATATATATATATATATATATACATACTGATGGCTTTTTAACTGGCTCAGAGGTTTGGATTTGAACTTTTATACGGTGCATGATGCCTTCTAAAACAGCTTTATAGTGCTTAAAGAAAGTATGTGTTTTTAATATGCAATAACCACGCTCTTTGCAATCTTCAGATTGCTAAATACGCGAATTTGGAATCAAATTCGTTATTTGTATTTTTTCTCTATGCTCAAATCCGATTTTTCAGTATGAGACACGGATGTGAGTATAGAGAAGAAAAAAACAAGCCTGAATTTGATCCCAAATTTGTGCATTAAGCCATCTGAAGATCGTGAAAAGCGTGAAACCATGGTCATGGCATATTAAAAAGACGTAATTTTTTTAAGTACTATATATATATATATATATATATATATATATAGAACACAAAGCTACAAATCTGAGACAAGATCTTAACACTTTATTGCAGTTTCACTGTAGATCTGATCATCAGATATATGGAACTATATCATCTACCATCAAACTGCAATAAAATGTTGATAAGTCCGTTTTAATTGTCATTGTTATATATGATGAAATTTTCCAAAGAAATGTTTTCGTGACTTTAGATATATTTTCATCAATGTTAGTTGTTTGAAATTGGGAAGTTAAAGCTGTTGAAAGAAGTGGACATCAAGTGGATGGCTAGAATTAGACATATTGTTAATAAAAATATCCCACAATTTGCATGTCTCTCTCACGCAGGCCTCGCCAGTCACAGGAAATGTCACACTGTCAGATCCAAGACAAAGCTTATTATGCTCACATCGATCTTATCTGTACACAATGTGATGAGATGTGTTTTGGGCAATCTAGACTGCCTAGGCATTTGAAAATCCATAACCAGCGAATGCAGGAGGCACAAACTTTCTAATAATCAAAGACTTCTGATCATTTGTCTTCAGAGATTTATTTCATTCCAATCTATGACCATGCAATTGTTGCTATTATCTTAGAATAAGTCCTTTTCAAATATTAATTATTGTTCTGAAGCTCTATCTGAAAAAATATCGAGCCCTTTTCTGTGTGCAAGATTTGCTGTCTTGGATCGAGTCTATTCCGACTTCAAGAGATTTAGTTTTCATGTATGTATGTATATATATATATATATATACATATATATATATATATATATATATATATGAGAGAGAGAGAGAGTAAAAGAGAGAGTAAAGGGTAGTGCAGTTCCAACGAGAGAAAAATGTATATTTAAAGTAGTGAAGCTACCAACATTTGTAAATTTTTCAAAAATTTTTCAAAAATTGTTTATTATTTTATAATTTTTTAACGCGTCTTAGCTCTCTTCAGATATTCTTTCCATTTGAAAAAAAAGGGTTTATTTTTAACAGTTTGGCGTTTCTGCATGCATGTGTTTGTATGTTTTTCATATCTTTTACTTCTCTGGGTCAAAGCTATGTGTTTTTTAAGCATGCATGTTTCTGACTTTTATCTCTGCGTCTATCTTCGTGTGTGGCGATTAAGTACATTTTGGTCAGTTTCTTAGATCTTATTGCGGACTCTGTCATCACAGTGTCTGCGTGTATGTGTGGAGTGCATGTACATTTTGGTAAGTGCATTAGTTTTGGCCTCTGTACGCAGGTGCGTGCATATATATATATATATATATATGACGTGAAAAATAATCTTCTCAGAATCAGAACAGAACCAAACTAAGACAGCAGATCTTGCACATACAAAGGGCTCGATATCCTTTTAGATAGAGCTTTATAACAATTATAAATAATTAAAGGGGGTTTATCTTAATGCTTTACTGCAGTTTCACGGTAAATCCGATCGTCAGAAGTGCATTTCTATCCTATCTACTTAGAGTTAATTACAACGTGAGAATATATATATATATATATATATATATATATATATATATATATATATATATATATATATATATAGTATTACAGACACTGATTCTTGATACCTGCAGATTAACTGGATGGTAGCTCATCACATAAGCCGTTGGAATTCTATTGTGTAAACGATACACAACAGCAGTTGATTTTATTACCTTTTCTCTCTTCAATCTTTGGATTTTTGTTTTTTGTTCCCCCTTTACAGTATACATGTATACAAACATGGTGGGAGGAAGGAGTTATCCAAAAGATTAAATGTTGTCTATCGTTATATAGTAAAAAGGGAAAGATGTGATGAGCTTATTCATCACGTCTCAGTAGCGTTTTCCTGCCTGTGACGTAACTTACTGTACACAAAGTTCAACTTGACTTCTAATGAAAAATTTAATGACTTAATTTTAACCGTACGTAAAAAATTTCAGAAATCTAACCTTATTTTTAAACAAGTGCATCTAAATATTTCTACATAAATACAGCTAATATATTTATATTATTTATTTATTTTATTATTCATTTATTTTGTTTAATTGGGATTTAACTAAATAAGAAACTATTTATTTATATGTCTGCATTTGTCTACAAATTTTTGTTTCTTGTTTAATAATTGAATTTAATTTTTGAAGTTTATAATTTGATATTTTTCCTCTAAACATAATTTACAGTTTGATATATATATATATATATAATTATTATTTCATGTATCCACATAAAATTTTATTAGGAGATATAATCTTATATGCATCAATTTTCAGTATTTACTTCAACAGTGCTTAATACGTGAGTAGAGCTCGGTAATAATTTATGAAAATATATTTATGGCAAATAAGCTACACAAAGGCTTCCGCGTTTCATCCCCATAGGGAATCGCCGGAAGCCTTTGTGTAGCTTATTTGCCATAAATATATTTTCATAACTAACTATAAATATATATATATAAAGAAATGATTATAAAGTGCTCAACTATGTTAGAGTATAATATATTTATATATTTATAATATCATATAATTGTGCTGATTAGTCATCTGTACTGGCGGTTTCCGGGGCAACAGGTGTTTGGATACTTTTTTTTCATCAGTGGCTGGACTAAAAGCAACATCTCGTTGCCATTAGTCCAACTGCCGAGAAAATGGTAGTATCCAAACACCTATTGTCCTAGAAACTTCCAGTACAAACTGCTAATCAGCTCATATTGTAATATAGCAGGAAAAATCCTAGCAGAGTGCTCGATTAATTAAGAATTAAAGTTAAAAATTAAAAATTAAGAGCGTAATATTTATTTATTTTGGTACAGAAAAATTAGTACAACATTCGTACCGTCGGTTTTAAGCACAGAAGGACTTGGCCATCCGGCTCTCTTCAGCTTCAGATGACAACAGAAGCTGAAAAGAGCCGGATGGCCAAGTCCTTCCGTGCTTGAAACCGACGGTACGAATGTTGTACTAATTTTTCTGTACCAAAATAAATAAATCAATATATATATATATATATATATATATATATATATATATATATATTTATGGAATGGTTAATAAGCATGTAATCAAACTAGGTAAATTAATAACATAAACCCGTCTTTAAAACCAGCCGATATTTGAGTTGTGGAACCGACCTTAATCTGTGGTAGATTATGGGTCTGTTCCGTGACTGAAATATCTGCTTGTCTTTAGAGATGTGTTTGTGTTATTATTTTAACTAATCTGTTTTGCATACGTATGCACTAATTCCATATATTAATCATTCCATTCATCTGGAATTTCATTTCATGTTTCAAACTTCCCCATATATATATATATATATATATATATATATATATATATATATATATATATATATATATATATATATATATATATATATATATATATATCTACTTAGAGACCGAAAAATGTGTGCCTGAAATATAAGAGATTTGAAAGCTCATTTTAATTTTTTATATTTGAAAATTCATCAAAACGGAACATCCTTTCTGCGGATTACAATGCTTCATACTTTAAGATGGCATCGACTACTTTTGCTGATTACATACAGCATTTTTTTTTTTTAACTCTGCTCATTGTATCTTCGAGATCACTTTCGCTCTATACCTTTATTAAATTTGATATCTTTATATTATGTATACCAGAGTCGGTTATGTAATGTTCAGTAATTTCTTGTCTTATGTTAAACCAGATGTTATCAAAAAGGTGTTCTGTGGATCCTCAAATAATTTAATTCGTATACAGAATCATGATTGCCTCGCTGGCTCTTAGCATCCAGTTACAGATAAATGTCCATATCATTCTTAAAAAGAAGCATGGAATAGAATGAGTTTATTTCACTTCTTGTGATTTCCTTAAACAAGGAGATCGAGGAAAATTTCCTGTTATTCTTATTTTGTTAAAGAAATAATTTGATTATGCATCGACTTCACAATCTGGTGGGAGATGATCTCTTCTCTATCCTGCAGCCACTTTTCTCACATAAGAGATTGCTATTATGTCCCTGCTCTATCAATATTTCCATGGTGGATGCTCGACTGAACTTCAAGCTTCTCCGTAAAGCATCAAGAACTCGTCTTCATACCACCACTGAAAAAAATTCTCCTTTCTTCCTCTGTGTACCTAAAATCAAGCGGAATTTAGATAAACAAAGTTTCGTTCCAAGAACTTCCAACCTGTGGAACACGTTACCGTGAGAATGTTTCCCTAAAGACTACAACATGGTCCTTTTCAAATCCAATGTCAACAAATATCTGTCATATCATCCTGTGAATTAATCATAAGTCTCAATCCTTTCATAGTACTCTTCCATCATTCAAAATCTCATCTTTATCCTTGAGTGGCTTTTGGCCTTGATAAGTGGTGAACGATTAGTGTATGAAAAAAAAATTCACCAAACAGGGGATGTCACGCAGATAACTTAACTGAGAGGTTTAATCTAAATGTCTATTCATATAAAATTGTGTATGTGTATATGTTTATATATTTCTATGTATAAGATTCACTCCTAAACTAATCAACAGATAATTATGAATTTTGGAACACAACAGGCATAAGGCATCAGGGTTGGTAATATGGGCTATATTTAGTGTAATGTAGTTTTATGCAAAGGGAGTGGAAACCCTTTGTGGATATTCAGATACCTCCTATTTTTTTGTGAAATGTTAACACTCAATTGATAAATATTCCTCAAATTTCAGTTTCTTTGGTGATTTTATAGAGTTTTTAGGGGGTCATAATGTGAGTATTACCTCTCATTTGTAAATTCAAATATTTCAGATTTGCATTAAATTTTAGCCGCAGTCATTAGACACCAATTAAGCAAGAGTCCCTGAATTTCAATTTCTTCTTAAGACCCCTTAAGCTAAAGCCTCAAATTTGAGACATTTTCTAGAATCAAAATCATGTTATGGATTTTGATAAAAAAATTAGAATAAAGATTGTAGACATAAAAGTAGTATATGTTGATTTTAATCTTTGTAATTATACATAAAGGTGTGTGCAAATGTTTTCTTTTTGGGGGAGACTATAAAAAAAGGTATTCAAAGAGCTACAGCTAAAATGTAAAAAATGATAAAATTGGGCACGAATCATTATGATGCAGGTCACTCTCTTTTAATATTACGATGCTTTCCTGTTGTCCATTGTCTCCAGCTCCCAAACCATGGAAACACTTATCTGTTGCACTTTACCGCTATTACATAAAGTGGTTCTGAAATGAAAGAATATTAAAAAAAAAAAAATCAAATTTGTCTCGACCACCATGTAAGTTTCTAGGTCTATTGATTTAAAAACAAATTTTATCTATACAGATTGTCTTATAATTTTCGTTTTATAAAGGGGTCTCTAGCGGGACATGGACACCCTTCTCCCCCTTCATTTTTTAATCTCTCTCACTTGAATTTTGATACTAAGATATATATTGTATTTTTCATGATGTGTCAAGTGGCTTTAAGCTGGGATTTACCACTGAAATCAGCCTACTGCCCCCCCCCCCCCCCGACTATCGGGTTTTCCACTTTGACCACGCAGTATCTAATGCTAAGGACCTTGGTATGGTTGTGGACATCCTTCAAACAAACATGGTATTGTATCAAGATGGCGAACAAGGCCAGGTACGTTCTCTACCTGGTCTGAAGGTTCTTTTCTAAATCTAACGGCAGACAACTTTCCATCTCCTATACATAATTCTGGTACTGTGGATTCTTGAGTACGCCATTCAAGCCACAAATCCTTATCTTTACAAAGATATTGTCGTACACCATGAGTGTTTTAAACAATTGACAACCAGGAATGTGATAGAACTCCATACGCTTACCTACGAAGAGTGACTCCAAAGAGTAAATCTGTTCACACGTGCGCAGCAGACAATGCGAGAAGACTTGATTCTGGTTTACATAATCAGCAATGAGAATTTAAATCTACCTTTTGGGGAGTTTTTCATCCCAACGCCAAGTTGCAGTGTCCGTGGCCACCATAAAAGATGTACCACCATCACTTTCGTCTCAATACAAAAGAGGCAGCATCTCTACTGCATGGAACAGTGGAGAATGTGACAATGACTACCATATCCAGGTTTAAAGTGACCTTGAACAAGCATTTTCTACCTGTCTTTTTACATGGCTTGTTGCACTTTGCTATTTTTTGTGGAGTGTGCCGTGGGCATCATATGTCTTCACCAGCTGTTTGGTTGCATTATACATTCGTAGGATCTTCAATTTTCATTTCCTTTTCCATGTTGCCATGAGGAAGAGTGTTCCACATGACCGCCTGTATGTGTACATCTTGTCTTGTAAACTGTCTTAACTTAACTGACTCTGCATTTCAAATCCATTACCCACACCTATCATATCTGCTTTACTACTCATGGTTTCTTTTCTCAGACTGTATGTCTTTGGAATTCCCTCCATGCTCCCTGTTTCCCCAACCATACCAACATGCAGAAATTTAAATGTAATCTGAACAAACATCTTTTTACATAGGTTGCACCCATATAAATGCGACCTCTATCACAGTAGCTTCTTGTGCTTCAGTGGCAATATTCCTTGTTTGGGGGCGAACAAAAGTAAAAAAAAAAAAAAAAATTTTTTTAGAGAAAGAAAAGTACTTCCCCCCACCCGATCACTTATTCTCTAACATGCAACATCCTTTCCTTTAAATTCATTTAATTGAATGAAGAAAAAATAGATTTAAAAGATTTTCTAAATTGAATAATTAGAAGTTGATTTAAAAATTATTTTCATTCTCACGGCAGACTTTTTCTGATTTGACTAAAATGAAACAAAATAAAATAAAAATAGGCACCCTTTACTTGGTTCTTTTTCTTTTTTCACTTTTTTTTTTTCCTTAATAAAAATAAAAATTGGTTCCCGCCATTGTACAATGTCTGATATCTCGGTCATTTGTATACCCACACACCTGCCACCTGAGTAACAAGTGTAATGAGATATTAAAATGATTTAATTAGACTGCACGGTGGGAAGGAAAGGGGCATGACTCGTCTCACTGGAAATAAAGACGGAATGTTTCGACAGAAGACGTTTTTTTTCTAAGGGAGGAATCTTTAAAAAAATCATTCAGAAACAAAAAAAAAAAATTATATTTTTCCTCCTCCTCCTCCTCCTCCTCCTCCTCCTCCTCCTCCTGCATTATATGACTATATAATGTGACTGTATTGAGTACAGTGATTTCCTCCCATCGATTAAATCTGACTCCCCCTCTTGTGTTAAAAAAGCTCCTCCTACCTTTTCAATTACACCTGTATTTCCTTATCTCCCACATTCAATCACATTTACTCTTCCACTCTCTCACCCACTTTAAATTAGATCCGATCGCCTCCTCCTCCGCCTCCGTTACAACACCACATTTACCTCCTACCTTCAATTACATCTGCACCTTCTCTTCTCCATGTTCAACTACATCTGCCCCCTCTTTCCCCATGTTCGATTACATCTGCTCTCCCTCTTCCACATGGTCAGGTTATCTGCTCCTCTCCATGTTCAATTACATTTGCTCCCTCTTTTATCAATGTTCAATTACCACTACACCCTCCCCTCCCTATATTCAATTACATCTGCTCCATTCCTTTCTATGTTCAATTACATCTGCTCCCCCTCCTGCTTATGTTCAATTACACTTGCTCCCCCTCCTCCGCATATTTAATTACACCTGCTCCCCTCTTTCCCCATGTTCACTTACACCTGCTCCTCCTGCTCCTCCTCTCCATGTTCAATTACACCCTCCTGTCTCCCCACGATTAAGTATCCCTTCATCCCCTTCTCTTGTACAATTACACCCACTACATCCCTTCCTCATTTTTAGATTCAATAGCATCTCTCGTTTAATTTTTCTTCTCTTCCTCCCCATGTTCAATTATACCTATTCTTCCTTCCCTCTCCATTTTAAATTACACCTCCCCCTCGTCAACTCCACCTACTCCTAATCTCCCTCTTCATGCTTATTTATACCCCCTCCCCTTATATTTATTTCCAGCTGCTCCTCTTTCTTACCATCCTCAACTATGATTCTCATTCCTTGTCCTTTTTCCGAACAATTATTTTAAAATCTTTCTCTCATTTTTTTTTTTTTTTTTGAATCTAGGTGTTGCTATTATCAGTTCCTCCCTACTAGAACATCTCCATGGAACAATTACAAATTAATGAATAAAAATGGACATTTCATACTGAAATTGGCAGGTTGCTGCTATTCCAAACTCCCTCCACATCACCACACCATCTTCCTATCCTCATCTTCATCCTTCCATGCAGCCACTTCCTTATTACAGTTTCGCCAAATGAAACAAAGGAAAAAATTGAAAAAATAAAAATAAATAGAAACAACATAATTACTTAATTTAATCTGACAGTATCTCTTAATTAAAAACGAAAAACTTCTCAATTATCTCGAAGGTCCAAAGGAAAAGTCCTCTAAACTTTCTATTATTCACATTCCGTCAAAGGGAACAATTGTTATCCTACGGTTATTAAATTTATTTCTGATGTCTCTTATATAAACGAGTGGAATTAGCAAGAGCGCATGTTTCGCCTAATGGATACCATTGTTGATTATGGAACCGGATATTCTGAGTTCAAATCCTATTGGATCTATTATGCTTTGTTATGCACTAATACTGTTGGGAAAAGTATGATCCCACAATTTACCCCCAGTTAAGGGCAAAATAGTAAATTGTGTTCAACGTATAGAATTATTTGTTCCTCTTTGCATGCATTTGAAGCATATAATCATAAGACAGCTTCCTACATCTTTGCAATATCATTGAATTCTGCAAGATCATTCATGTTCCACTGGTTGGATAGTAGAAAGCAGACAATGCAGTGCCACATCATATGGTGCACCTCTCCACATTCGCAGATTGTTGGCTCGGTTGTGTGGCCCCCATCTGGTCATAGCAGTGTTTGATCGCCGCATTCCAGTTCTCAGCTGGTTAAGTGTCCTCCAATAAAACTGCAGTGCTCCTGAGCCAAGAGGGAGAGCTCCAGAAGAGGGGATTCTCATGTCAGTAGAAGCAGGGCGGGGGCACACTCTATCCCTCTGGTCCACAGCAGCAGTATGGTCTCTTCCTGAGGTGTTGTTAGGTGATGGACATAGCTGAGAATGTTTATCTTTGACTTCAGTTGTTGGATCATTGGTTCACGTCCATCACTGGTAGCCTTTGTTATCTCTACTCAGCTCACAACTGTCTAACATTTGCAATTAATTGTTAACAATAATTATTGTATTTTCGTATAACTGACTGGTAGTTTCAACGTTAAGCCTGATGGAACTAGCTTTAGGTCATAGCATTTGTGGTAAGGTGGTTGCTCATTCTTGCCAGTTTTTGATAAGAGTTTTTCGATTTGTTTCGGTATTAAATGACTCTAAATGCAATCAAACATCCAAACAAAACCAATTTATTAGAAGTCTGGTAGATGCTTAGGCAGCCGTTCACACTCATTTTTGTCCATCTCCCACATAATCACCTCTAAAATCTCTGTTAGACTCCCTTTCTCTCGGCTCCATTGTTTGCTCTCTTATGTAGTATTTATGTCATATCACGTCAAATCGACTGACTGACTTTTCCCCAAGATAATTGTTTTCCCATTGTCATCCAGTTCTCATCAGAATTTTCGAATCACATTCCTTTCAAAACATTTTTATGAATCTGTATATGTTCTTTGTCCATTGTTTCATCTTATTGATGTCACAGATAAAGGAATGTATTGATCTCCAATCTCTCACGAAAAATAATTCTTTTTTATCATTATTATTATTATTATTATTATTATTATTATTATTATTATTATTATTATTTACTCACTAGGAATTCTCACACTGGTTATCATCAGTCATTGCTCACTGATAATAACCTGTGGTGTTCTCTGGAGTCTGAGTGACAACAAGTCTCCCCAGATTTCTAGTACTCTCCACCTCTTTCGATAACCATTACAAATGATTTTGTATTATCATAGCAGCCACTTACCATTGATTTTTAACTGGCAACCACCATTGGTTTTCTCTGGGATTTTGGTGGCAATAAGTCTCCCCAAGGTCCCAGTACACTTTGCACTCTTCCAGTGAAGGTCTTGTTAGTGCTCTCTCTCCGCGATCTTCCCATCCTCCTTGCCTCTTCATGACTATTTTGTGTGGTATTAGCCGAGACTGATGCCATTTTGTATGTGTGTGGGTGGGGGGGGTAGATTAAAAGATTTTGGGGGGCAGTTTCAGTTGCCTCGGGTTCACGTGGTGTCCTTACATGTTTTTGTTTTATTTCTGTTGCAATTTCAACGTGGCGTGTTAGTGTTCATACTTTATGTGAGTTGGTTTTTGCATTCAAGGATTTTCTTTAAGATTTCAGCTTTTTTCATCATTGGTGTCCGTTTTATAGTCTCGGTCTTCCCTTTGATTCCAATTTTTCCAAGTCTTTCTTCTAGGCTTTTCAGGACTGTTCCTAGTGCTCCTACGAGTTTTGGTATTATATTGACTTTCTTCATGCTCTATATTCCTTTCAGTTCTCTCGCAAGTTTCATGTATTTGCTTCATTTTTCCGTTTCCTTGATCTTTACCCTGTGGTTTGCTGGGATTGCAAAATCTACAATTTGACAGTTTTTTTCCTTCTTGTTAACTACTATGACGTTCGATTGTCTGGCTTAGATGAGTTCATCTGTTTGTACCCCCATGTCCCAGAGCATTTTGTAATTTTCGTTTTCCAGTACTGTCTCTAGTTTGTGTCTGAATTATTGTCTACGTTTTCAAAATGCAGTCGTTTGCATAGTTTCCAATGTACTGCTTTCCCCCACGCAGTTGTGTCTGTTCTTGTATTCTTTTTTGGCTAGTTTACTGCATTCATTTATTATGTGATTTACCGTTTCGTCTATTTGTCCACAGGGTATACATTTACTGTTTTCTTGGATATTTGTCTATTTTAGCTTTAAAATGTAGTTCTAATCGCATTGTTGTGTGCAACTGTCAGCTGCGATTCCGTTTCTCTGTTTAGGTGTTCATTTCATAGCTATGTCCAGCTATTTTTTTGCATCTATTCTCTTGTCATTCTTATGAATCGGCCATGAAACTGTTTCTCTTCAGATTTTTCTTTTCTTGTCTTTTTGTTTCTGGTTTCGCTGCTTCTTTTATTGTTCATTTTGACAGTGTCTCTTGCTGCAGTGATCAGTTTTTCTGTGTTCTGGCTCATGTATTTTTCTAAGTTTTTTGAGTGTCTTCCACACAGTTTTCTATAGTTATTAGCCCCCCCCCCCTTCGTTCCTTTTCACATAGTAAATCAGTATCATCCTTTGGATGTAGTGCATTGTGCATAGTTATTAGTTTCCTCATCTTCTGATCCAGATGACTAAGTTGTTCTTTGGTCCAGCCTATTTTATTAGTGATACTGCCCAGGTGTTTATTCCTTTAACCATATTTCTACTATAGAGTTTCGTTTCTATAAGTTTCATTGTTCTCAAGTATTTCTTTTCAATCTTCTCTTTCATTTCTGTAGATTTGATAGTATCTGCTTCCAGAACTCCCAAATATGTATAGCTATTATGTTCGCAAAGCACCCTCATCTCCTCTTGGTTGGGCAGTTCCATGCCCTCTGTTGTCTCCAGTTTTCCCCTTTTCATTTCTAGCAGTGCACACTTTTCCATTCCGAATTCCATTTGAATGTTCTGGCTGGAGATTCTGGTCATGTTTATCAGCTTTTCCAGTTCTTTTTGCAAATAGCTTCAGGTCATCCATATACATTAGGTGGTTTATACTTTGTTCTGTGTCTGAAGATTTGTATCCGGCATCACACATCCTAAGTATGTAGTTGAGTGGCATCATGGCTATGATAAACAGCAGTGGTGATAGAGAGTCTCCTTGGAAGATGCATCTCTATATTCTTATCTCAGTCAGGTGTTGTCCAGCTGTCAGTTCTATTTCATTTCCGGCATCCTTTTTGTTCCTCGGGCAATAGTCCACAATTGTTAAGGGATTGGTGGATCTATTCTCTCAGTTGTGCCATTAGGATTTTTCACATGGTTGATAAACAGGTTATTGCTCTGTTGTTGCTTGGGATCGTTGCTTGGGGGTGTCTTTCTGTATTAATGTAGTTCTTCCTTAGGTCATCCATTCTGGTAAATCTGTTTTGTGGATACATCCTCTTAGTTTTTGCGGTAGTCTTTCATGTAGGGTCGTGAATTTTTAAAACCAGTATGTATGTATTCTATTGTGGCCTGTTGCTTTTCAGTTTGCCATTTTCCTTAGGGGTGTCTTGAGTATTTCTTCATTAATTTCTGTTTCTGTTCTTTCTTTGTTGAGGCTGTCCCCATATCTGGCTCCAGAAGTGTGTTTTTTCTGTCGGGTCCTGTTGTTTTGTTCTTCTTATTCCTCCGTTTACGTTTTGATAAAACTGTCTTTCATTGTTTTCAAACGTCTTGTTTTGTTTGTTCTGTTCCGATTTGTATCTGTATAGTCTCAGTTTCTCTTCTTTTGCTGCTATCTTTTGTTTTAGTTCTTTATGTTTCTTATGTAGTCTTTCCTTGTGAGTCAGACTTCCCCTCTTCCATTGTTTCCTGTTCTCTTTTATCCTATTTACGGTTTTAGCTTCTTTTCGAAGTTTGGTGATCTGGGTTTTCCAGTCGGATTTCCCATCCAGGCTTTGTCGGTCCTGCTTTTTTTGCCAGTTTTAGTTTCTATTTTTAGTTTCATGCTTACTGATTTTACCCCTGCACATATTAAATTGTTTAGGTTTGTATGGGAGGAGTCTATTTACCTTTTCTGTTTCTAATTTTAATTTCTTCCACTTCCTTAGAGATGGTAGCTTTGTTTTGCCCTTGTACATAAATCGTTTGAATCTTGCTTCTTGCTCGGTGAGTTCTGTGATTTCGTCGTCTTTGGTCTCATCAGTTTCAGTGTTAATGTTTTGCCAGTTTTCTACGTGATGGTTTTCACTAACGGGTGTTTCTTGATCTGTTAAACCATCTATGTTTTATTTGACTTCCATTAGTTCCAGCTCTGAGAACCACCTTCTTTTAAGGATCTGTCTTGCTTGGTATGCAATCCTTTGTTCAGTTGCAGGGTAGTCAGTAGACATGTCCTATAGATTTTTCATTCGCGTCCGGAAGATTTTTTGTTTTGGTTTCGGTTTGCTTCTGTAGTAGCATTCCATTACCAGTCTGATCTCTTTTGTTGTCTATTTCTGTCCATAGCTTTTTGGCTTATTGTTCTGTTCACTCATGCTTTCTTGTGTTAGTGTCATACCTGGAATTAGAGAGGTTACTCATCTGTTTTTGCTCTGTGATCTTCTTGTTCCTGAAATGTAGGAGCCAACATTCGCAGGATGCCAACCGGGTCTCCCATGCTGGCCAACGATGGAGCATCTGCCGATCATGGCACTCATATTTTTCTTCTGAGTCCCACGACTTGTATCATCATCATCATCATCATCATCATCATCATCATCATCATCATCATCATCATCATCATCATCATCATCATCATCATCATTTTTATTACTATTATTATTATTATACGTGGCTTCCAGTTTCGTCATATTCTAATACTAATAAGTTTTTTGAAAAGTCACACATTGGAAGCGTCGCTGGAATGGCAATAATAAAGAGAATATATTTTATAAAATATTTAGAAAACCTGCACAACGCAAATTATTTGTTTTTAAAAATAAATTATTTATTTACTTTAAAAACAATTTTTTTCTTTTAACTTGAGTACTTTCAGTAATATATACCATCGTCAGAAGTATAAGCATATTTTTTCTTTTTCTTCTTTTTTTTTTCTTTCTTCCTGACCAAGACATAGTTATCGCAGTCAAGTTGAAATTTGTCTTGATGTTACTGACGAAAATGTTGATATGGCTGTGTGTACCACGAGGTTACGTGGAAAAGGTATTTTGAAAAGTCACACATTGGAATCGTCGCTGGAAAGAAAGAAAAAAAAGAAGAAAAAGAAAAAATATGCTTATACTTCTGACGATGGTATATATTACCGAAAGTACTCAAGTTAAAAAAAAAAATGTTTTTAAAGTAAATAAATAATTTATTTTTAAAAACAAATAATTTGCGTTGTGCAGGTTTTCTAAATATTTTATAAAAAAATATTCTCTTTATTAATAAGTTTTTGTTTGTATGTAGTAAAGGATATGTAGGTGTTTGGCATGAGAACCAAGAGGGCCTCAGACAGAAAACGTTTGCGAACCGCTGTGTTAGACGAAGAAGTAACCACTTGAATTTCTACCATACTCATTTGTGCCCAATATTTAGAATTGAACTTAACTCTCTTTTCGCATTCCTTGATAGCTATTAATAATTATTTAAAAATATTATTTTTTTATGGTTTGCACCTGGCTAATAAAAATAAGCATCTTATTCCGGCGTGAAGTTGTTTTACCTGTCTGATTTGATTAAATAACACCTGCTAAGCTAGCCATTTATTTGATGAGAATAATTTATTAAAACTCATATTCCAAACGCTAATAAGAATCGAACAACCCTAAGGTTCACAGAATGTGCGTTTGAAATTTGTGTATTTAGGAAGCATTCACTCATTGATACATATTTGATTAAAAATGTTTGATTGTTATTGTCGATTTAAGTTTTAGAATTATTTGAGCCCTGCACCCTGTTCTGATTCTTCTAAGAATAAAAATGAGATTCTACTCATTGTAGGCGATTGATTACATGTAAACAACTTCAATATGTAGAGAGTAAAATTTAAAAAAAATGATCAATATTTTAGACTTTAGCATGGGGGATCATTTTCACATAAATTTAACATGAATGATCACCCACCTTCGAACCAGATCACATTTTGACTTTGATATAGAATATTTCAAAGGAAATTCAATTCCATATATAGATGCACTATTAAGTTTGCGATTTTACAAGGAATCAAAAGATAAAACAAGAATTCAAAGATACATTCTTACATTGGGTAGAGATTGATGTTTGTCTTTAGATAGAATGGCTGCAGAAACTAAACATGATCCAGTATTAGGTAGGATAACATCTAGAATAAGAAAAAAATATAGGAATATTGTTCCAGGGTGGAAAAACCCTACAAAGAAATAAGACATAAATTAACAATAAGAAGTGGAGTGATTTGTAATGGGATCTGATCATTCCCCCAGAAACACAAGGAAAATTAGTGATACAAAGTGTACATGATAATATACACTGTGGAGTAGTGACCACACAAAAAAGGTTAAAATTAGAAGCATGGTAACCGGGATATTCACAAGATGTCGAAGAATATATAAAAAAATGTCAAGAATGAAACATGTTTTGCACAGACTACTTTATATTCTTATTTTTAATTTTGTAAATAAAATTAAACGTCTTGTACATCTTGATTGATTGATTTTTTTATACTAATGAGTCACCAAGGATGAAATGAAATTATCAATTGGATGATGAACAATACTATGAGAGGATTGAACACGATTAATGGAATAAACAAAATTTGATTAGCTTGACAAGTATTTGTTGACATTGAACTTGAAGACTACCATGTTTTAGTCTACAGGGAAGCAGTCCTGTGGTAATGTGTTCCTCAAATGTGACGTTCTTGAAAGTAAACTCGGTTCATGGAAATTCCATTTGATTTTACATAGAGGAAGGTTGGTGCAAATGCAACCCCAAAAGATTATTCTACAAACTCGTGGTCTATATATAACCTATGACACCCACTCTTATGCATAGAATCTGTCTTCCAAATTTCAGAAGAATGAGTTCTGTGGTTGCAGACGTCACTTCAAAATTACTTGTTTACAAATATGGATGCCAATTAACATAGGAATAATTATATATCCTGATGATTACTTATATAGGCTTAAATCATAATAACACCACACATGAAATTCATTTATTTCGTCTTAATTAGCATATATATATATATATATATATATATATATATATATATATGATTGGTCTGAAGAAAATAACATACAAAGTACAAAATATTTAAAACAATGGTAGTAGGAGGAGAAAAGCTTAAAAAATTATGAGCTACAAATATATGGTAGCAGTGGGAGAAATTGAGTTAACTGTTGAAAGTGTTGTGTGGGAATTGTAGCGGTCGGAATTATTAAACCATTAAAGAGGGGGGGGTGAACGTGCATGATGTAAGCTGAAAAGGTCGCTTATGAAAATATAAGTTATGGGCTCAAAAAGATGGTAGCAGTGGGAGAAAATAAATTAATGTGGAAGGTGTGGGGAGGCAAAAATTGGTAGCGGTCAGAGTTATTTGAACGATGGGGAGGAGGCTGAAACATGCATCATGTTTATTGAAGTTATAAAGTTGGTATCAAAGCAGGAGAACCGGGGGGGGGGGGGGTTAAACATCAAGGTCGCATATATAAATATATATAATAAAATTTGACAAATTTTATTATCACATAAGCGACCATGTGCTCTACAAAGTTCAAATTTAAAAGTTCTCATTTTCATTACCCTGCGACAAAGTCTGGCCGCAACATCGAGGTGGAAAGCTACCATCACAGAAAAAATAAAGGTATTGCCTTTAATTTGATGCAGACTCTATTTTCCCTGAAGAAGGATGTGTTATCATCCAAAATTAATAAGAAAAAAGTCAGGAAAAAAAAAAATTTAAATGATTTTTTATAAGATATTGCATCTTCAAACGTGGTCTCCAAAGGCATTTGTTTGTCTGTTTTCAAAGTTTCTGTGTGTGTATATATATATATATATATAAATATATGATTGATGTAGTTTGCTTAAACATTGTTTAATGTGTATTTATAAAGGTGATTCATGGAAAGCAATACAATGCAGAGGGGTAACAGATAGGCACAAACTGAATCAAATCAAGACATATAACGGTGGAACGAGTTATGTAGTTTCACCTTTTTATTAATACAATGTATATATATATATATATATATATATATATATATATATATATATATATATAGTCATCCACATACAGCCTGTTTCGCTGTTTCACAGCTCATTAGTGCGGCTAGACCAGTTAGTGTCTCAAGCCGGGATCGAAACGCAACCGTCGAGCTGACAGTCGGCGATGCTAACCCCTACGCCATCATGCGACACTGACTGAATGTAAGTGATACCTCAATGTAACCATTGCAAATGACCGGAGCTCGAAATTAGTTTCACCTAATGAGCATTTGCCTTAAAGCTAATGGCCGTTGACGATACCCTTACAAAAATAAGCTCTACCCGGAGGGAGCTTTTTATAGTCATCCACATACAGCCTGTTTCGCTGTTTCACAGCTCATCAGTGCGGCTAGACCAGTTAGTGTCTCAAGCCGGGATCGAAACGCAACCGTCGAGCTGACAGTCGGCGATGCTAACCCCTACGCCATCATGCGACACTGACTGAATGTAAGTGATACCTCAATGTAACGAAATGTAAACATTGCAAATGACCGGAGCTCGAAATTAGTTTTACCTAATGAGCATTTGCCTTAAAGCTAATGGCCGTTGACGATACCCTTACAAAAATAAGCTCTACCCGGAGGGAGCTTTTTATAGTCATCCACATACAGCCTGTTTCGCTGTTTCACAGCTCATCAGTGCGGCTATATATATATATATATATATATATATATATATATATATATATATAATATATATATATATATATATATATAATATTAAATTATTTTTTAAATATTTTTTAATATTTTACCTACATATGACGTCGTTTCAAGCTTATGGTTCTTATCAGTGCAGGGAAGTAACAACCTCAGATGGTCATAGGGTGCAAACTCGGTTAACAGAGACACCTTGAATCTGTAAGCGTTCACCTAGTCCCATTAGGTCACAAGGGATTGTCATGTGTTAACGGAGAAATTAAGTGATATTTCCACTGAAAGCGGTTAGCATAGATATCTAAACATTCCATAGTACTCAACGACAGAGTCGGAGCATTGTACCGAGGCTTTTAGGTGAATGTTTAATTTTAATCTTTCCAACAGTGTTCGACTTTCAATGTTACTTGAAAGGGGCTTCTAATAATATTCGATTATTTTTTTAATATTTTACTTATGTACAACGTCATTTCAAGCTTAAAACTCTCATCAGTGTTAAAGTGAATAATTTTGGTAAGAAATCCGAGTAAGAGAGCTCAATGTAGAAAACAGAGCAAGAAAAGAATATAGAAAGAAAAAATTCACGTACAGATTGTAACTGTCGACATTATAATTTATTTCAACCTACTGGCCTCTAAAGAATGCTAACGAGACAGCTACATATTGGAAACGTTTTCAATATGTAGCTGTCACGTTAGCATTCTGAATCGGCCAAGAGGTCGAAATAAATTATAATGCCGACAGTTACAATGTGTATGTGAATTTTTTCTCTCTATATTTTAAATATATATGTAGTTTCACCTTTTTTTTATTAGTTTCTATAGACTTCCACCTATCTTTTACCCTATTTGCATGAAACAAGATTTAACTCAATAAGAGTGGGGGCGAACATTGGTAGCGGCTAGAATTAATTTGAATTATGAAGGGGGAGGAGGGGACATGAAACATGTTTATTGAATCATTTTAAATTAGCCTTGAGATGAGACAATTTCCATACTTTATCATACATATATATATTTGATTATAGGTCCCCTTTGTTTGGATTTGAAACCGACGGTACCGATGTTGTTCTGATCTTCTGTAATACATATATTAATATATATATATATATATATATATATATATAAATGTTTATCAATTCATATAGTATCAGGTTGGAAAGAAATTAATGTCGTTTTTGTTTAACACATTTATTTCATCTGAAACATTCACATTAGGGCATTTTTAATCTTTACAATAATTTCCCTTATTTTCTATGACATCTGTCCAACAATCAAATAGCTTCTTGGTGCCTTCTCCGAAAAAATTCTCTGATTTTTGAGAAAAAAACAAATTTAAGCCATTTTTGAGTTGGTCGTCTTTTTTATAAATTTTATTGTTTAAGTGATGCTGCAACGACCGGGAAAAAATGGTAGTCAGATGGAGCAATGTCAGGTGAATAAGGCGGATGAAGCAAAACTTCCCAATTGAAACTCATGACCTTTTCCTGAGTGAGTGTTGTTGTGTGTGGTCTCGCGTTATCATGCTGAAGCACTACACCCTTTCTATTGAGTAATGCTGGTTGTTTTTTTGATAGAGCAATTCTTAGATCATCCAGTTGCAAACAATATTTTACTGCTGTGATTGTTTGATTAGGCTCTAGTAACTCATAATGAATCAGTCCTCACATGTTCTTTGGGTGTAGCTCTTGTTTTGGAACAAGCTGTGGACTTTGGTTTCAGTCTAACTATTGTCTTTTACGTTGGGTATTCTTGTAAAGTACCCATTTTTCATCTCCAGTCACAATTCTTTGCAAAAATGGTTCTCAAGAATTCCTGGAAAGCAAAGATGTGCAAACAGTCAATCTTTGATTTCGTTGAGTGTCGGTCAAATCGTGGGGAATATAGAGTCCAAATTTTGGAACTTTTCCTAACTCGTGAAAGCATGAAATAATTGTGGTATGGGTTGTATTGAATTGTTGAGCTAATTCCTTGCTGGTTAACTTTGGATTGACCTCCACAGCTTTGTTAATAGCGTCTTTATCAATTGATTTTGGCCTTCCCAAATGTCGCCGATCTGACAGATTAAAGTCTTCAGAAAAAAATTTTGCAAACCACCGTTGACATTTTCGATCATTCAGAACATGTATCCCATAAACAGTTTCAATATTCCTTGTAGCTTCTGCAGCTGAGTTTCCCTTTTTGAATTCGTAGAGCATGCAATGGCTCAGATGCTTCTCACTAATATCCATTTTTTGACGGCTGAAACCGTTTAACTTAATATTTTCCAACTAATTACTATATCTTAAAAGCAAAGCAAGATATTAAGACATCAGTTCACCAAAAAATCTAGAACTGTGTACAACTTAGGAGGCTGCAAAGTGATGAAGTAAAAAATACGACATTACTTTATTTCCAACCTGATAGTATGAATAGTAAAGTACACAGAAACTTCTGTCTCATTCTTGGGGAAAATCATCAGGCTAATTTTGTGGAGTCATGGTTTGCAATTGCTTTTATCTCTAAGTATTGTTTACTCTAGTTAACTAACCAATCAGATTCGTTGATTTTATTACCCCCCCCCCCTTCGGTTATTTATTTCCAACACCCAATGGGTGTCAAGCCTTTTATTTTGGTTGGTTTAGACGCTCCCTACTGTTAAGTAGTTCAAATTAACAAAAGTGACTTTATATATTTATATATATGAGTATTATGTTTTATGCTGAGGCTGGTGCCAACGCATGTGTGTGAGTATTTTCTTTTGACAAGGATCGCTTAATGTTCTTTGAATATATTTTTTTCTATTTCTACTGACCTGTGATTGGTCGGTGTTTACTGGTTATATGAGTTGATTTCTGCACTCAAGGATTTCCCATAATATTTCAGCTGTTTTCATCAGTGCCATGCATTGTATGATGTCAATCCCTCCTTAGATTCTAATTTCTCTTAGTCTTTTTCAAAGTTTTATTTTCTCGAAACTGTTCCTAGTGCTCTTACTATTATTGGTACAACAGTAAATTTCTTCATGTTCCATAATCCTTTCATGTCTTTAGTAAGTTCCACATATTTTTTTCTGCTTCCTTGATTAGCATATTATTCTTATTGTTATTACTATTTAATCAGCACCACTAAGTCTGAGATGAGAAGAAAGAAAAGAAACATGTATGCATTAACTAAATTAACAGCTCTCTATCGTCTAGATTTGAATCTCTATTGATAAGCTCTACAGGCTCTGAAGTCTTAATGAATGTTTCTGGATAAACCAAGCCTTTAACTTTATCTGATTGTTTTCTATGCTTTTTTATGAGTTTATGCTCATTTTACTTTGTTTAACTTTGTCCTTTTGAATTTCTAAAGAAGGAAGCGTTATTAGCCTAATGGATACTGTTGTCACATATGGAATCGGCTATGTTCGGTTTATTGGATCTACTTTAGTTATGTGTGCACTAATACTGTTGCAAAATGTATGGACCTGCAATTTCCTCCTGCACTATGGGTAAAATGGCGACTTGTGTTCAATTAAGTGTATACGTAGATTGTTTTTGCCATTAAATGACTCAAAAACGTTTGGTTTGCTGTTAAAACGACATTTCAGTTTTGTTATAAAACTAAATCTAAATCGACGTCATTTAGTGGTTTCCATACACAGAATACTTTTGAAATGATTCATGATGAACAATTGTAATGTAGTGACCCCCTATCTTCTTTAAGGGCCCCAAATGCACATATGGTAATGTAGACTCCGTATTTCTTTCTCTAACGGGTCACCAATATGGCTATCTGTAATGTACTTCAAATGTTTATGCGTGACGTTGATTCTTATGGTTATGTGTCATGTAACCAAATATGAATGACTATAATGGTTATGCGTGACATTTCTTCTTATGATTATGTCATCTAACCAAATATGAATGACTATAATGGTTATGTGTGACGTTGCTTCTTATGATTATGTGTCATGTAACCAAATATGAATGTCTATAATGGTTATGCGTGACGTTGCTTCTTATGATTATGTGTCATGTAACCAAATATGAATGTTTATAATGGTTATGCGTGACGTTGCTTCTTATGATTATGTGTCATGTAACCAAATATGAATGTTTATAATGGTTATGCGTTACGTTGCTTCTTATGATTATGTGTCATGTAACCAAATAAGAATGTCTATAATGGTTATGCGTGACGTTGCTTCTTATGAGTATGTGTCATGTAACCAAATATGAATGTCTATAATGGTTATGCGTGACGTTGTTCTTATGATTATGTGTCATGTAACCAAATATGAATGTTTAAGATGGTTATGTGTGACGTTGCTTCTTATGATTATGTGTCATGTAACCAAATATGAATGTTTATGATGGTTATGTGTGACGTTGCTTCTTATGATTATGTGTCATGTAACCAAATATGAATGTTTATGATAGTTATGTGTGACGTTGCTTCTCATGATTATGTGTCATGTAACCAAATATAAATGTCTATAATGGTTATGCATGATCCAGATTTGAAGGGGGGCAAATTTTGAGTAAGTTCAAATGACTTACTCATAATTTGGACTCGTTTCAATCAGGATCATGCATAACCATTATAGACATTTATATTTGGTTACATAAGCATAAGATGTTATGTTATCGCTTATTGTTATATGTCACGTAGCCATTATCTTTGTTGAAGGAATTAGCATGTAACTCCTCAGGATATCATATATAAAAGAAAAAGACTGAAGATTTGCACTTACTTGGTATTGTTCTTTCGCCGACGATCGTCTCGTCATTTTGAGCAGCACTTTCTGTAACAAGTTAGAACACAAATAAAACATTGGATAAAAAAATAATTTTTCATTGTTTAACTTTTATTGCTTACTCTCACACTCATTTCTCTATGTACAACTGGGGGAGCAATGTACAGGGTGTGCTCACTTGTTGAAATCAAGTCTCATGCTCATTTTACTATGTTCAACTGAGCCAGTTTGGACATGATCTCTTCACTTGTCAAACTCAAATAAGCCTCTTCTCGGTTTTCCTGATCAGCCACCGTATTTATCAAAATCTGTTTTCATTTTTACTCATTCCTTTTCTAAACAGCAAAACACGAATCTTTGTTTTAATAATTTTACCTACTGAATTTTCTAGATCATAACCTATCAAAAAATATCAGCCTTGAATTCCAGGTGTGACCAAATCTCATCCCACACATTCCAATTGCTAACCTATATTTTGTGTAATTTACTTATATCACGTTAAATATTGTTACACATTGAAAGATTTGGAAATGATTAATGATGAACAATGGTTGATCATATGTTGGTTCAAATCCTTTTCAAACCTTTCAGCCCATTTTCTTATGGCAATGAAGTGATGAATTCGAGTCAAGTCTTTGTGGTTTCTTAGTTTCATCAGCCCAACGCAAAAGGACTGCTTCCTTGTCAAAAATCACTGCTTACATTACACTTGTCTTGAAAGGGTTTGACTCAAAATATAAACGGGAGAGTTCATTTTGGGGGATACCCTCTTTATCCTGTCTTAAGTCCTAATTGAGCCTAAATTATCTTTTTTACTTTGTTATCCAATCATCTACTATCATCAATATCTACATGGATATGTGGCCTAATGGTTAGTAGCGTTGGTTAAGAATCATTTCTAAGTGACATTCTTCTGAATGGTTGACGGTTCAATCCTTACTACATGTGACAATAACTAAGAATAAATTAACACTTCTACCCGATGATTGCTGATATTAATGTTCCTGATCAAAATTTATTATAAAAATGTCAATGTGGGACAATGTACCACTCAGAAATGTGTCTGAGGATCAACAAAGTTTTGGCTCTGGTTCATGTGCTGATGTGTATAAAGAGGCTTTATAGAAAGGTTTGCAATGCCATTATACACAAGCCACATGTTGTTGTGAGCAGTAATGGCAGGAATAATAAATTGTTCATTGAAAAACAAAACAAAAAAAACACATCCCCTTCATTAACCTCAACACTAACCCTAAGTCTGGATGGTAATACAAAAAAATATGAACCAAAACTAAAAAAATACCATTAAGTCACTTTATAGTGTAAATTTCGCAGGTATTGTGTGTTGGAATTAATTTGAAATTGATCTATCATCGCCGGCCAGTGTCTGGTCGGTGTAGATCACAACCAAACGGCCCACGATTGTCTGTTGCATTCGTTGTAGCTGCAGACTGGTAGCCGGCGTTCAGCTTTCAGGGTTTTAGATGCAGCACCTGGTATACTCAGACGGTCACCCATCTAATTACTGACCAGTCTCTACGTCATTTAACTTTTGTGGTCTTATTGAAACTTGTGTTCCAATGTGATTATAGCCATTTACAAAAACGGTTGATATGCCATAAAACAGTCAAATGAAACGTCTAAATATTAAAAAAAAGAAAAAATCTTAAACCCCTGCAGTTAAAATAATTATTTGTTTTACTATTTCAAGTTTATTAGTTTTTGTTTGTTACGATAATGCCTTAAAAATGTTTTGGCTATCATCTATTCACTGTTTTGTTTCTTCCAAACAGTAAGGACTTAATCTTAAATTCAAAAACATCGATTAAGAAGATATGTACACTTGATTCTGTCGTCCGTCATATCTTAGCATATCCTTTAAAAATCTTGTATGATATCATTTTTTTTGCTTGGTGGCATCATTTTTTGTTTTGTTCTTTAATAAAGAATTCCTAAAAAAATAATTCATACTATTTTCTATATTTATTGGGTTTGCATTTTATTCACTTAATATATTCATATATTCTAGCCTCAATCAGTTTTAATGTCAGATTTCATATTTTGCGGTGTTCTTTTTAAAATGTTCATATTAATAAATGAAGCTTAAGCCTTGAAACAAACACACACACACACACACACGCTATATATATATATATATATATATATATATATATATATATATATATTGGTAAAGAAAAATTAGTACAACATTCGTACCGTCGGTTTCAAGCACAGAAGGACTTAGCCATCCGGCTCTCTTCAGCTTGACAATAGAAGCTTAAGAGAGCCGGATGGCTAAGTCCTTCTGTGCTTGAAACCGACGGTACGAATGTTGTACTAATTTTTCTGTACCAAAATAAATAAATATTACGCTCTTAATTTTTAATTTTAATTCTTAATTAATCGAGCACTCTGCTGGAATTTTTCCTGCTATATTACAACGAAATATATATATATATATATATATATATCCCTTTTTGTTTCATTTTACTTCAGTCGAAATTCTCAGAAATCAAGGGGTTACTTTCTGGGGCTAACACTTGATCTCTATATGAGATACATAGGCATTCAAATATTCTATTAAGATTCTCCTTTATTTCTTAAAAGTTGAGTGAGTAAAGAAGTTAAGAACATTAATTTTCCTCTCTCCAATTGACCAGTTAACTATGGTATAGTATATCTTTTTTTTGTCTCTTGATCTTACCGGATTTCAGGACAAGAATTCATCTAGTCTGGTGGGGTATCCAACTAAGTGCTGTTACTCGAGGTAACATTACTTGGAGAAGGTGCACCATCCCTCATATGAGCCAGTGTATAGCGGTGTCGAGGGGATCTTATTTGGGCTTCGAATACTATGTTATTTTGAATATTTGATCAAGGTTTACTGGAGGGTGAAGTATCCTCATGTCAGATTGTCCTGGCAAACCCTTGTACAGAGAGACTAAAGACACTCGAGGATACTGTCTAATAGGTAATTAAAACTGTATATATATATATATATATATATATATATATATATATATATGAGAGAGAGAGAAGTATGAACAATACACCATATATATGAAGTAATATATATAAGTAAAAAATGAGTGTATTCAAGCAAACTACCATTCTCTATTATATATACTAGCAAAAATATGCTCCCTCCGGTCGCATATTTTTGCTAGGCTGCCGCATCAGAAATGAAGGCTCACGCGTAAGCCAATGGAGCCCCAGTCATATTTCTGTGGTGGTTAGACATTGATTTTCTGTGTTTATGACCAAGATTATTTTTAGTTGAAAATAAAGGAAAAAAAAATTCGATCCTACCCCGATTTTTGTTGTACCCTCGCCCATAAATAGAAAGACTTGTAGTTTAAAAAGAAAGAAAAATTTTTTTTGTACCCCCCTCAATTTTTTTTATATTACCAGTCATAGAAATATTTTTTAGTTAAGAAAAAAAAAAAAAATTTTTTTGACCGCCTTCCCCCAATTTTTTTATCCTCCCCCCCCATACATGTAAATATTTTTAATTAAAAAGGGGAAAAAAAACCTAACCCTAACTGTAACGATGGGGTTAAAGTTAGCGTGGGTCCTAAAATGAAAAAGCACCAAAAAATCAAATACAGTGAACAAAGTGTGTGTGTGTGTGTGTGTGTGTGGGTGTTTGTTTAATGACCTTTTTTTAATTAAACAATTTGATTCTACAATCAGTTGTATAGTTTTCCAGTACAATGTGTTAGTTTATTTTGTTGACATTAAAGAAAAACAAATCACATCTTTTTTTTTAATAAATAAAACATGGAATCATAAATTCTGTTGAGGTCGTGAAAAAATGATAATATTGGATATGAAAGTATTAAGAAATCAAATACAGTAAACACGAAAAGTTTTTTAATTCTCAGAAAGAAAAAGTTTACCTGAACTGTGTGTGCGTGTGCGTGTGCGTTTTTATATAGTAATTTTTAAATCAATTATTATTTTAATTAAACAATTTGATTTAATAAATTTGTGTTTTAAAACATGATGGCTAAGAATAAACAAACTTAGGACGGTTTTAAAAATGGAAAACTGAGCACGGTGTTTGCGAGCGTTGTTGTTTACATATTTGCTGCTTAATCAGATCGCCATGTTTAATTACCGGAGGGGGGGGAGGACATCACTGATTAAACAGCCAATCGGCTGCTTTATCAGATCGCCATATTTAATTACCGGAGGGAGGGATGACACCACTGATTAAACAGCTAATCGGCTGCTTAATCAGATCGCCATGTTTAATTACCGGAGGGGGGGGAGGACATCACTGATTAAACAGCCAATCGGCTGCTTTATCAGATCGCCATATTTAATTACCGGAGGGAGGGATGACACCACTGATTAAACAGCCAATCGGCTGCTTTATCAGATCGCCATATTTAATTACCGGAGGGAGGGAGGACACCACTGATTAAACAGCTAATGACTTTGCAATTTTAACAGTACTCGCGTTGAAATGGTTTAGAAAACACGCCGGTTATGATGAAAATGGCTTTAATTAATTGTATGAATAATGTTTATTAATATAACCTTATCGGAAAATATTGTAAATACATATGTAAATTGGATAATAGCAGTTATAAGTGTATATTTGTAAATATGAATTTAATTGAAGGTTTAAAGGAATGACTTATGTTAATGGCAACACCCATCTGGTGTCTGAACGACTTTTGATGACAGTATATAAAGAATTTCAAAAAGATTAGTTTCAGTAAAATAGTCATACTGGAGTTTCGGCTTCAGACAGACAGATACATAAACTCCATTATTAATATATATATATATATATATATATATATATATATATATATATATATATATATATATATGATAATAAAATACACAATATGTCATGAAATGAAATGTCGTGAAGACAAAATGGAAAAACAAATGAAACACAGGAAATTAAACAAGAGTCAATCTCTTGTTAGTTTTATAGTCATTTTGTAGATAATATTTTATTACAAACAACGCTATAGATCAATACAATCAGCTATCGATACCTGCAGTTCTATGGAAATACTAAAAGTTCAATAGTGTCAAATTCACCATTTTTCTGACCATCAGTTAAAGAACAGACCCACTTGCTTTTCAGTATTTTTCGTGAAACCACAGGTATCAATGGCTGATCGACTTAATATATACTGTTATTTGTAATAAAATAGTCTGCTCTGACATACGTAATTGAGCACTCTGGTCATTTCTGCTCTCTGAAAACACAGCATTATACTAAAGTGAGGTATGTGTATATGTTTATATATTTGTATGTACATGATTTACTCCTAATTAACCGATCATTATGAAATGAAGGAACACAGATTCTAGGCATAAGGAGCCATAATGTGAGCTATATTTAGTATTATTTAATTTCATGACAACTTTCTCACACTTATATCCATTTTCTATTATCTTATCAAATTTTTCAAATTTTGAATTTTTGCTATTTCCCTGCCAACTTATCTATCTATATAATTTCTTTGATGATAAGATTTCAATCTTTGAAAAGCCTGGCTTAAGGAAAGAAAAAATAAACATGCTTTTATTGAATACACCTTGCATTGAACAACTGAAGATGAAATAGATTTGCCATTCTTACATTTTTTATTGATATATATTTATATATTTTATATATATATGGAAGAGAGAGAAAGAGAGAGAGAGAGAGAGAGAGAGTCAAGAAATTGTTTCCTTCTTTTGGCTTTCAAGGATTGCATTTAATACAGTGAGGAACATTGTCCCAATGACATTATAAAATTGATAATTCTTTCGAAGCAAAATTATTTTCTATTCATTATCTCCCTCATTGAAAATGTGCATGTCTATAATTTATGTATCTAAACCCGGAAAGATTTTCAAAAGTTTGATTTCTGTCTCCTGCCTCTGTACCGCCCCCCCCCCCGACACCAACAAATCTTCAGGCTGTATTACTCATTCAGACGTAAAACCATTTTTCATGAGAACCATTGTAGCATAATCTACTTAAATGGTCCAAAGAAAGCGCGCCTTTGGAATTTCCCATTTCTTTCCATGTTAATGGCTCTTAATTTGTGCATGTAACAAGAAAATCTGGCGCATAATAGCAAGAATTTGTTGAATTATTACGATTTTACTTTTTGTAAAACTAAACATAAAAATAGTGCTTGATTAGCATTTGTATACATTTTTTATTTTTTTAAACTTTTTTGTTTGTACTTGAGGTTAAATTAGGCTGAAAATGTTTCTTTTGGTCAGCATTCAGTGTCCATGCTGTAGTGGAAACTTGTGTGCCATTATGCGAATTATACCATGCATATTTATCTGCCTGATGAAAATTTCTTTTACTCGCCCAATGTCAAAAACAAGCATATTTCCCCGGGGCCATTTGATTGTGTTTATTTTGTATGATTAAATCAGTGTAGCATTTATTGATAGAAATGTCTAACCCTGACCCTCCCAATTCACACTGGTGATACCAGATCAGGCTGCCCTGTGGCTCCCTGAGACGAAATTCACCTACATTGACGTTTTTTTTTTTTTTTTTTTTTTTTGTAAAACTTAATTATGTTCTACAAAACCAAAAACAAAAACAACAGCCCCTCTCCCTTTCTCCCTCCCCTTTTTTATTTTATTTTTAGAACTTGAAGCATAAATCTTTTACTATAATGACCAGATTCAGCATTAAATAACCCAAAAAGGGTTGATATGCCGTAAAACAAAACTACCAAACCAAAAACGATGATTAAACATTTGAAGATATAAAGAACTTGAAGCATAATAACTTTTACTATAATGATCAGATTCGGCATTAAATAACCCAAAAAGGGTTGATATGCCGTAAAACAAAACTACCATACCACCCAATTCACAAATAGAATTTTTTAAATGGTAGTAACAATACAAGGGATGAGATATATATTTTTTAAATTAACTAAAAAAAATGTTAAATATACTTGGGATTTGTAAAACATACTTGACACATTTTTAGTTATACAATAAATTTTAAAAATTACATATCTATATATTTGTTTACTCTTTTTTATAATTTGTATTTTTCCCATTTTTAAATATATATATAGTATAATGAATAAATTTTATCCACTAAAATCCCAGATAGTGACTTGTAAAAAATTTTCTTAGCAGATATATCATGAGATACGGTTGTTTTCTGCATTTCTGAAGCTTCATCATATCTATAAAATTAAAACTTTGTAAACATTCTACCTTTGTTTTTGATTGTATAGCAATGGCCGTTTATATTGCAATAAAAGCAAATTTGCTTGATACGAGATTTTTAGCTTTGTCGGAAACAAAATCAGTTCATAATTGCTCTGGATTTACGTATTAGAACCATTGAGCTTATATTACTTGAGTTTGACTACACAACGAATTTATTGAAATTTTAAACATGTTCTAGAATCAAAATCATGTAATGGATTTTGATACAAATTAGAGTAAGGATTCTAGTCATAAGGTTTAGTATCATTATATCTTGATTTTAATATTCGTAAGGAAACATAAAAGTAGTGCAACTAATTTTACCCGTCCTGGGACGCGTATTTTTCTAGTATATATATATATATATATATATATATATATATATATATATGTTATATTTCTTACATATTGCCACAGTCGGCCAATATAAGCTGGCAAAATGCAAACGAACCCTTCAGTTGAACATATTGAAGTGGTCTGCTATAGGCAATATTGATATCTTGCCAACAGAAGGAAATAATTATTTCCGATTAACATAATATGGACCCATATTTTATTCTTCCGATGTTCATTCCAACATTTTTTTCTTTTCTTTATTTTGCCCGACTTTTTCCTTATTCTCCATCCTGCCACACAAATGGATGAAATTGGGAATTTTTCTTTTTCCTTCTCAATTATTTTTTTTTCCTTGTTGTCTCTTGGTTCACCAATTGTTCGAGAAATTTGCCATCACCACCGTATTTATTTGCAAATTACTTGGATTTTCTTTTCTTTTTTTTTTTCTTTTTTCTTTTTCAATTTTTTCTTGCTTTAATTCTTTTATTATTATTATTATTATTATTATTATTATTATTATTATTATTATTATTTGAATTACTATTCTCATCTTGATTCTTATTTTCACAACGTTTCGGCTGATGTAATCTCCGACTTTCTTCAGGTGGATCTTTGCAAACTTGGGAATCTTGGTCGAATTCGAACAACCGATACAGATTGTTCTTCTTCCATCAGATAAAAGTGTCAATTTTTAAATGTTATTCTAAGCTATTATCATGTGTAGTAACGATTGAAGCTTCAACCTCAAGAAGAATGTCACTTAGAACTAATTGTTAATCAACGGCTTTAACCGTTAGGCCATGGATCCATGTGGATAATTCTAGTATAGATTTTGAGAGCTTTAAAACTGATCTTGTTTAGATGTGTAGTATTTTTTGTTTTTACTCATTGTTTTTACTTATATCTTACTTTGAAAAAAACAACTCTTTCTTATTCTATTTTTACCATTTCCTTAGTTTTCTTTTACTTTTTTCGGCGCTTCGGCAGTTTAGGGACACGGCGAATTTATTTGTTTTCATTTCAGAAAAGCTATATTAGTGTCAGGGGAAGACAATCCTCTTTTTTACTTAACGGCAAGACAAACCTAGAAACGGTTCACATTTAATTTTATTTCTTAAAAACTGTTAATAAATTTTAATTATTAATTCAATTTTGAAAAAAAAATGTTCTATTAAGAAAAAAAAAATGTTCTATTAATTAATTTTATTCTTTTATTTTGCATAATTTCTTAATTATTCTCGGTTTGTCTTACCGTTAAGTAAAAAAAAAGAGGGGTGACTGCTCCTGACACTAATGTAGCTCTTCTGAAATGAAAACAAATAAATTCGTTGTGTCCCTAAACTGCATAAGTGCCCTTTTTTCTTTACTCTTCTTTTACTCTTTTTTTACCCTACTTATTTTTTTTATCATTTATTTTTATTAACTTATATTATTGTAACCAATGGCAGAAGCAAACGATACATTATTTTTTAAATTTGTTATTAGAATCCATATTTGAAAAAAAAATATCTTTAAGTTTTAAAATCATACACGTCTGCTTCCCACAAGATCTCCTCAATACTCTGATGATGACTTACATAAATTGAAAGCTTGGACATGAATAACTCGACACAATTATGAATTTTGTATGTTCCCCATATTCTTTATCTTAAAAATTTAGAGAAAAAAGTCGTAATAATAAGAGTGCTCACTAATGGGCTGGGAGACCAGGTTTCAATCCTTAGTCAAGTCATACTAAAGGCTTAAAAAATGGTACTTGATGCCCACCTGCTACACACTCAGTATTATAGGGTGAGGATCAATGATAAGTGGAGTAATCCTGGGAAAAGAAGTGGCGCCCTCCCCTACACAACAGTGTAATAGCCAATGAAAAGGGAGCTTTCGGGTGGCCCTCTTTACTTTTTTACTATGCCATAAAACACACCCATATATATATATATATATATATATATATATGAATTATGTAAATCATTAATTTCAAATGCGACAGTACATGTTTAGAATAATCGTTGATCTTTAAAGGATACTTGTGTTTTGCATAGACAAATTCTGTATTATATAAGTGAATAATAAGTATCTACGTAGAGACATGGTAGGTTCTAGATCATTAGGATGACAGCCCGAATAGTTATCAAATCTCCAAAGGTGACTTTATTTAAAATGGATTTTGTATTATAAAGAAAACCACCCACTCTTTTCACCAGGCAACTGATGACTGTACAGATACATGATATGCACCATGTGACAGACATTTACCTGATTGAAAGTGTTCTTTTGGAGATTTTTTTCGTTTTGCTCAAGTTGAATGCTGCATTTTGAATGTTTCCTTGATTCTTTGTCTCAAGAATTGTGGCAAAACTGTCTGATCAATGGAAAAGTTGATAGAATTACTCTTAGAAACATATAATATATTTTTACATAAATTTTTATGGGTTTTAAGCATAGGAATAATTAATTTTGTAATTTTATACATTAAAATCTCCGGCTTTTGTTAGGAGCCGATGGTCTTTGTTCATATTAGACATTCTTATTACTATGAAGACTTTTAGGGAGTATTTATGAGGGTACTTATTAATCCTCCATACATAGTGATCCAAACAATTATTATCTGGGGAGCTCAAAGCCCTAATATTAGGGATCATGTTATCATGGAAATTTTCCGTTATCCATTTCTGCATTCTCTGAGCTGAGTGTGGTGGTTCCTTTACCTTTTCTGGTGTAAAATTACTCATCACATAAGACTTGTATCTGATGCTTTTGTGGACAACGTTTCAGATTGTTCGTTCTGACACACAGTGTGTTTGCAATCAACCCCATGGATCTTCTAGGATTATGACCAATAGATGGCAGACCACTGACAGAAGTGGATACTGGTGATCACAAGTTTGAAGTAGTGACGGAATGTTGTTACCTTGGAGACATGCTGTCATCAGGTTGAGGCTATAAACTCGTGGCAGCTACACGTTGCAAGTCTGCCTGGAGACAGTTTATAGAGCTGCTACCAATGCTAACAAACAAACACCTGCCAACAGCTACAAGCGGTCGTGTATACTCCTCATGTGTCAGAAGTGTGCTAATGTATGGCTCCGAAAATTGGGTTGTCTCTGCCGGCACACAAAAAAAAAACTGTACTGTAATGACAAGACAATGGTCAGATGGATCTGTTTGGGTCTTGACTCGCACAAGTCAACTTTAAAAGCCTCACAGACATCATGCAGAAGAGCAGACTGTGTTGATTGGGGCACGTTGAGCACAGCAATGGCTGAATTGCTAAAGTCTAACAGTTGAATGCGCCAGCAGCGAAGACCACCACTGGCAGACTCAAGCTGTCTTGGGAGAGCGTGGTCAAACGTGATAGGAAAGTCATGGGTATCGATTCCGTCAAGCCTCATTAAAGACAATAATGGAGGGGAAGACTTAGATCGAGACTTGACAATCTGGTCTTATCTTCATCAGAGGATTAATTGTGACCTGATTCAACAAATAAACCAGTTGTTGTTGTTGTTGTTGATGATGATGATGATGATGATGATGATGATGATATGCTGTACTTGTTAAATAAATGCAGGTGTGCTAATACTATTAGTGTGTCTAGAATGCTTATGTTTTAATAATGGTGATACCTTTCCATTTAAACGGTTAAGTCTTTGCAAACTTTGTACATCAAAAATCAAGCGACTTTTAAAATTGGTCCTATTTCTTAATTGCTATATTCAGCCTTTGTAGCCACGGTAACTATGCACCTTTTCATTTTGTTGTATAATTGTCGGGGCGGCCATTGATAATTCTGACATAAATAGAAAATATAAAGTCAAATAATATCCCTTCTATAGTAAAAATGGTATATGTCCTTGAATACTTTATATATACTAGCAAAGATACCTAGTGTTGCTTAAAAAAAATCTTTAAATATATACAACATGTAATATTAACTGCAAACCTTAGATATGGTGTGGAACAGCTTTCCCTTAAGTCAGTGTTACACTGTAAATCTCTGTGATTAACTTAAGGAACTTTAAGATATGATTTCAGAATTCTATGTCTTAATTAGGGAATGCAAACATATAAGTAATTAAGCATCTTTGGATGACACTAATTATAAAATATGATAACAAATAATAATTTGTATTTTTTTCAATATTTTAAGGTAAATTACAAATCTATACTGCAAGTTTGTATATACATTATTGTCTGTGCATGAGTTAAAAACTCAGCATTGCAAGAATAAATTAAATAATTGATTAATTAAATAATTGATGCAAGAACAAAAGATGATGCATCTCCTTTAATCTAATCTACAAATTCTGACAGGAGTGCTTGTCATTGGCCTAATGGATAAAATCGCAGACTATCGAGTTCAAATCCTAGGGTATCTATTGTGTTCAGTTATGTAGTAATACCATTGGGAGAGGTATGAACCTACGATTACTTCTCTACCTATGAGTAAAATAGCAACTTCTGTGTAGCATAGCCATGAAAATAAGCAACTTGTAACATTGCATGGAGTGTTCAGTGATCCCCATAGTAAACAACTGGTCGGCATTGTGTTGTGGACAGACACATTTGCTCGTCTGTCACATAGTAGTTGGCTCATTGAATAGCAACGTCTTCAGCTTCTTTCTCTTTTTTCCTGGTAGCTTTAATACTGGGGAAATTAAAAAAAAAAACCCCGAATAACTTAATTATTTGCTCCTGGGGTTTAATTTACTTTTTTACAGCAATGTATCTAGATGAACTGTGATTTCTCAACCCCTTTTTATAGGGTGGTGGACCCCGAAAAAGACGTCTGGTCGCTTTGACATCGTACATCCAAAAAGGCAGAATTTATCTCGCTTCTATGCCACATACTTCCCCCCATGACGTCATATCCTGCCATGTAGTGTGAATTCTAAAACTTTAAACTTCTAATGGAGTTTTACACTTTCTTACCTTATGTGAAAATTTCTGATTCTAATCTTATTTTTACAAATCCACATCTAAATATTGTTACTTTTGCTCAAAACCGTATACAATAAATAATTTAGAAGATGCATGGTGTTTCGGCATTAAATAACCCCAAAATACGTGAAAATAGACAGTGCACCGGTCGGAGTTTTTATCTTCATCAATGTCGTGCAGGTGTAGCATGGATTTTCCAGCCCCCTTGGTTCCAGAGCCTACCCGAATTAGTCGTTTTGTCGAACCATCCGATTTCAACTTAATAACGATTTATCAACACACCCCCTATCCATCTACCTTATCTATAAACCACCAGGGATTACTAGAAACTGAAACAGTTCTTTCAGCAGTTAAACTTTTTCTTTGATGAAAATAGATCGGTTTTTACATTCAACAACATGGAGGCAACTTGAATTTGCAGATGAAGCCATAGGTATGGATAAATTTAAGCAAAATAAGATGTAATCTCAAAATAAATGGAGACTACCACCAGCAGATTAAATGTGGCCCAAGAACATGGAAGTAATAATAATATGTTTGATTAAGGTTAGGGGCGGGTTGACAAAAAATGGAAAATAGTTCCCAATCTCTGGTTTCACAAACATCATGGAAAGAAATGAAAAAAAAAATCTCAATGAATATAACAAAAAATTAAAATTAAAATTTCACTGAGAAAATAAATTATCTTCATCAGGAAGTTGATTCAAAAATCATCTTAGAATATATAAAATACAGTGTAAGTTATAAAACTATTTAAGTTTAAATAGATTCTTTTTAGCTAATAAGGCTTATTTTATATATTTAAAGTTTTGTGCATTTTAGCAGGTATTTGATTGTAGATGATTTTACGGGGATCTTACAAGTTATATATTTGAATAATTCTATTGAGATCAAAGGTTGCTGAATATAATTTAAATGTTAATTTAATTAATTATCAACAAAAAAATATGAACTGGTATATATATATATATATATATATATGGGTGCGACTTTTGATTCTTTTAAAACCTAGTAGGAGCTTAACTTGATAAAATAAACATTTATCAAAGGAAATAATTTCAGCCATTTAAGCTCTATTTTCGGATATATTTCACAATAGTTGTATGTTTTGGTTTGATTTAAAATCGTTTGGGGTTCAACCTCTTGGAATCTTTTAATAGATTCCTGTTGGAGACCCCACCCATTCCATTTAAAAATGTTTAAACTCTGATTATAATGCAAAATCACACATAATAATAAAAAGGAAATTAAACTGGTAGTTTCACAGTACACTTACCGGAGCTATGATTTGTGCCATTTCCGGTTTGTTTTATAATATATATGTTTGTTGAATAATTTCTCGTTTTATTTACATTTTGAAATATCTAATAACACTTCAGTACACAATTTGTCTTGTTCAAACATACAATCTACTCTTTCTGTCAATTTCCACTTAAAATAAGAAAACTGATGTTTTCAGTTGTGAATGCTAACGTCATTTTCTTCTTCAAACATTCTTGATGTCTCTTTCATATTTCACAGAACATCTCAAACAATGAGAGAACAGATTGTTTACACAAACTATTCTCCGTATAGGAACATAAATAACAATTGAAATATTAGACAATATTATTTCATTGGATTATTTCGAATACTATTCTCTCTTGGTTATTATTTTTTTAACAACGTTTCGGCCTTCGGGTGTATTTTATTAACTTAGTAATCTTTCTGTTGAACTTGGCAACCCACACGGAATCTCAAACCGAAACACTTTTATTTAGTCCATGGAGGCAGATTGTTCTCGTTCCGTCAGCCATCATCGGGCAGAGGTGCTAATTAATTACAATGTTATTATTAGTTATTACTAATTAATTACAATGTTATTATTAGTTATTGTCGCCTGTAGTAAGGATTGAAGTTCTGTGTGGATTCTCGAGTTCAACAGTAAATTTTATTTTCAATGTAATTTATTTTTGTTAGTTTAATTTTATTTAATGCTATTCTTCCATATATATATATATATATATGTTGATTTACCCGTTCTTTCAGGGTACTCGATAAGATCCAACAAGAATGACAAAGAACAGAACGTATATAGAAACACTTTGGTTTTCTTTATTTGCCATCACCGGATGGTTTACACCGGTTACACACACACATAAAAAAATCTTTTGACATACTTCTGTCTCATGAAAGTCTTTTTCTTGCTGAGGTCACTGACTTGGTTTCTGCTAGAAACTTGTTCATATATACATCTGATTGGAAAGCAATTTGTTCTGCATTGTCTATCCGAGCGTGAACTGAACCAGTTGTTCCACAAGCACTTTGATGAAGTCAGGGAATTCCTTCACTGTACCAACTTGCTTATCAGCCACATTTTTAGTCAGCGGACACGAAAGCCTAATAGCAAGACAGGCTTGGGTACCATAGCCAATAAAGCTTCATCGGTGCCATAAACATTGGTAAACTCCCATTCTTCCGGTACTTCGATACTTCGATCACCAAGCGCTCTGGCTCTTCACGTTTCTGAAACCGCCGTCTTTCAAGTGTCCTTGCACTGCGGAACCTTTTTTTTTTAACAGTTATCAAGTCTCTTTCTTTCTTTCTCGACGTCCCACCCACAATGGACTCGTCCACAATTCATTTTTGCCACTCTTCATTATCTTACATATATATATATATAAGAAGAAGAAGAAAAATAATATTAAAAAATATGTTTTTTTTGTTTTTTTTAATATATAAATATATGACACTTCGTCGGTGGGTTCAAATATAAAATATTCAGAAAAATAAAATAAATAAGTAATTAGAATAATAAAAACAAAAAAACAATCAGTTATAGTTTTAGCTTAATTACATTTGCTGCTGATATTTACTGCGTTATAAGCAATATTGCCACCCACACATTTTGTGAAATTTGAAACACCTACCATTTGACAAAAAGGTCTTCCTCGAAATATATTATGGCACACGGTCACACACATTACATCACAGTGTTGAAGTCTTGCCGAATCAAGTAAGATTTGCTATATAGGAAAAAAATTATTACATTTTTTTTTTTTTTAAATATATAAAGTAAAATCACTGTTTTTTGTCTTACTTCTCAATGCCGACATATTTCTATTTCTTGCATTGTGATAGCCTTATAATACTCCTATATATATATATATATATATATATATATATATATATATATATATATATATATATATATATATATAGACAATTATTTTCCTGTATATTCAGTCTTCCAGTGCAATGAGCTCATCTGTAAGGTTTAAGTGTAAATTGTGAAAAGCAGAATTTGTTCAGCTGATTCTGTCTCTCTCTTTTTTGTTTTTCATTTCTGTGTTAATCTTTCACCTTTCACCTTCGCATTTTTCAGTTTTTGTTTTTCTATATTATAATACACCACAGTTAGAAAGGAAAAAAAAAGAAATACAAAATTAAATAAGTATTTATTTAAATGAATATTGGATGCACTTTGTTTTGTTTTTATTCAGCCTGACTGTGGTGTATCAAACACCGATGAAGCCTTTTTGTGAATGTTTGATATTTTTTTTATACCATAAATGTGTATATTTACAAAATGGGCAGAAACAATTGTTTGTGAATAAAATATTTTTTGAATAAACCAGGATTGTATCATGTTGAATTAAAAGCTTTAGTTGTATTGGGCTACTATATAAAACTCTGTGCGAACTTAAAGAAATTGAATTTATATATATATATATATATATATATATATATATATATATATATATATATATATATATGCTTATATGGCATTTATGTATACATGTGTGCAAAAGTAAAATTGATTGTTGTTTTTTTTACATTGCCATGATCATTTCTAGCTTGTTCTTTTCCATATTGTTAAAACAATTCTCCCTGCCATTTTGTTTTCTTGTCCTTTTTAAATCGATGTTGCAATATTCATTACGATCGTTCATTTTTTACGCTCTGCATATATTTATTCAAATGGGCCAACGACGTTGTTTTGTTTATACATTTTTCTACAACAAACAAAAGACGGAAAAGAAACTTTCCTCTCGAGCTGTTTGTTTTTCCGATTCTCTTCTAATTTACTCGCGTATGTTTAATAGATTTTTTCTCTCTCTTCCCTCTAAAATACCTGCTCATTTCTCAGGTGCCCCCCCCCCCTATTTTTTTTTACATATTTCTTACTTTCAGCTGTTTTTCTTATCAAAATGATGTTTCTTGAACACTATCGGTTTTCTTTGTCATCTTCGTATTTGTCCAGAATAAGATACCTGGGAAAATCGTAAAGTAAAGAAGCTTGAGTTCTCAATAATTTCTCCTATTTTAATAATTCACTCTGAATCCCTTTTCAAAGATGTGGGACAGCATGACGCCTTCACTAGAAACACACCTAAAGATCATCACAGCTTGAGAGAACTTGGTTTTCACGGTGCGTTGGACTTTGTGAAGATTGTGGTCATTCATATATATATATATATATATATATATATATATATATATATATATATATATATGTTTCACTGTTATATATTTGAATCCCCTTTTATATTTGTAAATTTTGCAGCGGTAAGTCGGCATATGAAAGTGCTAAGTCTGCGATATGTTGGATTTATTTAGTATCCTTCGAAATTTAAACTGCATTTTCTTTCTTTGTTTAAAATGACTCAAAGATTCTTTAGACTATATATTGGGTATTTAGATCTGTATGGCTAGGTTTCCTTCCTCTATCTATTTGCCTATTTGGTACCAAAGGTACTTAAGCTTTTTTCTTTTTAATGCATCTTTTATTCCTATATAATTTTATTGCTAACTACCATATCACAGAATGGTCCTAAGTATAGTGTTTTAATAGTATTGTTATTATTTTATTATTATTATTGGTATTATAATTTGATATGCAAATTATCATATCACATTGTAGTCTTATGGGTAGTGTTTTATTATTATGATTATTATTATTATTATTATTATTATTATTATTATTATTATTATTATTATTATTATTATTATTATTATTATTATTTACTTATTTATTTATATATATATCAGTAAAATAATAACTGAATTGTTTCTACATTTGGTTATTGGAGAAGTGGTAATTTTATCTGTACCACTGGAGAGCCATGAATTTTATAGCTGTTCTGTTTTTAAATCTCCAAAACAGTTACATGGTAAACAGCTGATCTCCATTTCCTATTTCGTAATTTAAGTTAAGGTCCCCTGTTTATGTTTCCCTGTCACTGTTATATACTTGAATTCCCTTTTGTATTTGTTAATTTTCCAGCGGTAAATCGGCTTATGCAAGTGCTAAGTCTGTGATATGTTGGATTTAGTTAGTGTCCCTGAGAATTTAAACTGCATTTTTTTCTTTGTTTAAAATGACTCAAAGCTTCTTTAGACTATATATTGGGTATTTTAGCTTAAGTAGAGTATTAATACACAATAGAATAAGACACCTATAGTAATTTTAGGTATAGTCAAGTTATAGACATTAAAGAACTACAAATATTGCAGATATTAGTATCAGCTCAATGGTTGACTATTAAGATCATCCAGAGCTATTCTAAAGTAAGTTGAGATCAACAAAATTAGAACAATATCCAAAATCTGCTGCGAATATGAAAGGAAAATACAAATACGGAAATCATGAACAACTAGTGAAGATACACGGATTTGTGCGTAGGATATCTGGGACAATATGGGGGGTATCACCTTCTGATTTCACACTTTAAACATCAGCTCTGATACGGTAAGATTGCACTCTGCACTATTTAATAGGAAGTGGATGCACACTGCTAGCTTATGTATTTTTGGACGAACTAAGTTTAAGTACCTATTCCCTGCCTAGGCATGGTGCATGCCGACCTGAGGTCATATCAGACCCCATTCCATTTAGAAAGTCTCTTAGCGAGAGGTACAAATGAGTTCTGGCCCCTTCTTTCTCTTTCTCTCTCTCTCTCTCTCTCTCTCTCTCTCTCTCTCTATCTATCTATATATATATATATATATATATATATATATATATATATCGTCTTGGAAGTTTCTTAACCATTAAAACTATAAAAAAAATATTAAAAAATCCCTTAAGTCCCAAGTCGTTCAGTGGAAAATCACTTATGTAAGTCAATTTAGTTTTTACAGTTATTATATTAGTTTGCTTCTAACATTATTTAAGGGATCATCAGTTGTTTACCATGAAAAACTGTTTCGGGAATTTAAAAACAAGACAGTATTTAATTTCATGGCTTCCCAGCAGAGTTGATCAGACCCCACTTCCCTTAAAAGGCAAAAACATAAACGTTCCGTATACTAAATCTAAGTTTTGTTCCGTATAAATGTTTTGCTAACTTATATTAGTTAATAATATATCTATCTATCTATCTATCTATCTATCTATCTATCTATCTATCTATCTATCTATATATATATATATATATATATATATATATAAATAGAAAATAAAAATTCCTCCTTACCTGTGTTGTTCGTTAGTCTAAAAAAATTTATCCGTTACTTACAAAAATGTTGCTGCATTTTAAAGTGTTTAGACGAATCCATTACACTACTTTTTAGGTGATTAATGTATTTTTAGTTTTAGTTTTATATTAAAAATATAAAAAATATCAACATATACAAAATATTAAAAAAAAAAAAATTAAAAAAATGTTTAATTATATATATATACATATATATACTATTCCCAGTATTTATTTCAACAGTGCTCAATACGTGAATAGAGCTTATTAGTAGTATGAAAATATATCTATGGCAAGTAAGCTACACAGAAACATTTATGTTTCATTCCTGCAGGAAATTATCAGACTAAATGCCTGATGATTTACAGCAAGAATGAAACATGGACGTTTCTGTGTAGCTTACTTGCCATAAATATATTTTCATACTACTAATAAGCTCTATTCATGTATTGAGCACTGTTGAAATAAATACTGTATTTATATAAACACAATGATATATATTACCTTATAATATTATATGTGTATATGCATTAAATAGTAATAAATTATATATATTAACATCCACATACACATGTGTTGTCTTTTGAAATCTCATCAGTGTGGCTTAATTCAACTAACACACCAACTTCGAGGCTTGCACCCCAGAACTTCAGTATCCAGTGACTGTCAAAGCTGTTTCAGCCGGCTGGCTAGTTGATATAATGTAGGAGAATTTTTTACTGTATTTAATTATACTAACATATATATATATATATATATATTAAATTCCCGAAACAGTTTTTCATGGTAAACAACTGATGATCCCTTAAAATAGTGTTAGAAACTAACTAATATAATAACTGTAAAAAATAAATTGACTTACATGAGTGATTTTCCACTGGAAGACTTGAGACTATAAGTTTTTTTTTTTTTTTTTTTTTTTTTTTTATATAGTTTTAATGGTTGAGAAACTTCCGAGACTATATATATATATATATATATATATATATATATATATATATATATATATATATGTATATATATTATTATTATTATTTCATGTATCCACATAAAATGTTATAAGGAGATATCTTTTATGTATCGATTTTCAGTATTTACTTCAACAGTGCTCAATACGTGAGTAGAGGTAGGTAGTAAGTTATGAAAATGTATTTATGGCAATCTGATTGGTTAACTAGCTAAACATCATGTGTATATATATAAAAACACCAGGCAACACGAACTCCATGCATTTCAGACTGACGATTCCCTATGGGGATGAAACGCGGGAGCTTCTGTGTAGCTTAATTGCCATAATGTATTTTTATAACTTAATTATTATATATATATATATATATTTATTATTATTATTATTATTATTATTATTATTATTATTATCAATTCGCTTATTTTCTCACTGTAAAATATTGAATGTCCTTCTCGTAGAAAAAGTTATTCAGAATATTGTCTGTTTTATGAAAAATCGAAATGTGACCTGTCTAATGGAACAACTCGCTCCAGATAGGAGGAATTCAATATAAAAGAATTTAATAACAGGTAGTGATGTAACAGAAGACAGTCAGAATGAAAGTCAATCGCCTGTCCATTGGACGTTGAGCACACTACTTCTCTGTCTCTGTTTCTGTATATAAAGCCAAAATAAAAACTATACTTTTAAAAAATTAAAATGCTGTGACGAATGTCAACAGCAAAGATATAGTTGAGAAAATGGGAATCTACTAACAACCAATGTTCCACAGACATAGAAGAAAAGAGGACCAGAGAGATAGAATCAACACCAGAAGACACATAGAAGCAACCTCTCCCCGGATGTTACTCCACTACACAATATCGCTTCATCTTCGATTTCTTTTCCATCTGTCTTCTATCATCGCGGTCTGATATCAAACTATCGCACGTTTGTTTCTTTTACCCAGTTTCTCACTTTCATTCAATTATTTTCTCCTCTTTTATCCATTCCATCTTTTCCCACTGGCGCCAACCAATATTTACCCAACATGGCAGTGTATAAACAAAATGTTGATGTTCTCATAATAGCATTCAGAAATTGGCAAAAACATTCTTGCAGATTTGTCCGACAGATATTCAATTATGGATTCCAAATTTCCCCATTGTACACCATGTTTTTACCCCCCCTCCCCCGCCAATAAAAAAATGAATAAACAGATAAAAAAAAAAAATAATGACACTTCTACATAAATATTAATAAGTAAGTATGTAAATTGAAACGTATAATGTGGGTGTCACTGAGAAATGTTGTTGATCTATTGTCAATTGAGTGATTGGTGTTAAAGTTGACCTAAAATTGCCCGGAAACAAATGGCGTTTCTCCAGGAATGATTGGCCAAAATTTTGTCAAGTAATGACTAAAGTGTTTTCTGATTGGTTCATTCATTCTCTTTATAATGTATACAGCTTTCTGTTTTTGTGTGTGTTTATGCTTAGTGTGTAAATATGGCCTCATTTTTTTTTTTATCTGCTGTCAAAGGTTTTATACAATTTTATTCGATGATGATAAGTTACTAAATGTGCTTAAACAGACACAGTGGATTTTATGAAGATCAACAGCAGAGATTTGAAAAATTAAGATTCACTGCTTTACTAGAGAGAAGAATGAGAAATGTTTGAATTGAAACTTTCAATTAATAGCATTTCTAACTGGATATTTAAAAAAAATATTTTTCTTCAATCTGAAAGTTGGATGTTTTAGAGAAAGTCAAGGCATATTTCAAAAATCAAATCTATTAACCAATTGATCTTTTTTTGCTAATAGAGTATTTGAGACAAGTTGCCAGATGGCAGTACAAACATTAATAGCATAGACCATTTTAAGATGGAATGAGATGAATTTAGAAATAATGCTACAAAAGGAATTAATATGGCATTTTTAGGAACTACTGGATGAAATATTTAACATTATTTGATCTCTACATTAATACTAAAAAAATGTGGTGTGTTGGGTCACATTAAGCACGGGTTAGATTGTTTGAAGCAGGAAAAAGGCGACCAACAATACTTCTCCCCTCTCTGGAAGGATAGCCTCTTATGATCAAACCGGGCAAAACCTAATTCAGACAAAAGGGTCAAACCTCCTTGCAAACCAACGTCTAGAATCAGAATGTGCCAAGGATTCCTCAGCTGGTATGAAAAGAAGAGCAGGAAAAAAAAGCCTATTTTGTTCGTGTCCCCCCCCACCCCCACACATAAAAGCAAGATGTGATAAAAGGTCAGTTTAATGTGGAGAAAACCAACTCCCCCAAAGACACAATCTGGAAGAGTATTAAAATAGCTATAAACGGATCCATAGGGTGCCTCCATTAAGAGGCAATGAACAAACGAACCCCCCTCCTAAAGGAGGAGGTAATATACATATATTTATATATATATATATATATATATTACCTCCTCCTTTAGGAGGGGGGGGTAATATATATATATATATATATATATATATATATATATATATATATATATATATAACAGGATCGGTGGAACAGTTATAAAAGTGTGGGGGGGGGGCTCTCCTAAAAAGTGGGGGGGGGGGGCGGTTAAACACATGCATATATAACTTCATTATTGATGACCGTAAAGTGTGTGTGTGTGTGGGGGGGGGGGGCTTGAGTCCCCCCACGTCCGCCGTCCATGTATAATAATGCATTAATAAAGACATTACTGTTCTACAAATTACTTTTACAAAATAATGTCCCAAATTACTTTTTTTAATAACTGGACAGCCAAAAATAGTAGTGTAAAATATTGAATCGACTTGTGTTGGACTAGACTTATCTGAAAATTGGCTGTTTTAGAGGAAGTCAAGTTCGTAGACTAATAAACAGCTAATTATGCGGATGAGTAATATATCAGGAGATATATCTTTAAAAAAATAAATTTGATGAGTAACACATCGGCGACATTCAGAATCATACAAATCGCATCTTTACCTTTATTATAAAACTAGAACAGAAAACGTCAAGATGAGAAAAGAGACTGAACCGATCCAGTCTGCATGGATTCTAACAATAACTTCATCCGAGCCTGTTTTACCCAGACTTAAACTGAAGATATCCTGCGAAGATATTGTAATAAATATACAAGTGAACTTCATAAATGTGCAAAACCAGCTAATAAAGAAATACTTGTATTTTATCAAAATATAAGTATATTTTTATTAGTTGTTTTATGTTTATGTTTATGTGTTCCTATTTACTTTATTCTCCACGAAGGAAAAGTTAGACACAAGGTTGGTTTTTTAATGTGGGAAAAATCCAACTCCCCAAAAAATTACACTCTGGATTAGTGTTGTGGGGTACAAATCACCCCTATTGAAGAACTAATGGAAGCAACCATCTATAATAAATACCATGGTTGCAAAGACTCAAACAGAGGACATTCCTATTCATGTTTTACCGCATGGTAGGAATCCGGTCATCTCCTACCACATTTAGTGGCGTTACTGTATTGCTATGAATAAATACATTGTATATTTTAACCTCTCACAATTTGTGGTTGTTATCTTTGTGACCCCTAGCACGGGTCTACAACAAATAGAACAAAAATGAAAAATTGCCTCGGCCTAGAAGGATTTCTCCTTCACTGACTGAGGACAAAATAGACTAAGTGTAGCATCAGAACAGATACTACACTTTGTTCCTTTATTTACCTCCCCAGGAGGTTAGGCAAAAGGCTATTTTTATCTTATTCCCACAAGGTAAGATGTGACCCAAGGTCGGTTCGGGAAAATGGGATTTGAAAAGTCAGCGCTCGAGAAGATGAGCACTCTAGCCATTAAAAATTGCCTGGGCAGCCCCGTCGGCATTCCCCGGTAGGGGCACTTCAGGCGATTAGCAATAAACTAACTCCTTCTCAAAAGGTAAGAAGGCAAAGCCTGGGAGGGTGGACCTCCTAGAACTGCACAGGACTGACCCATAGACTGCCGTAAATCAAGCCCCGAAGGCCAAGACAATACCAGTCTATGGGGTGCAGTATCCATCGGAACAGATACTACACTTTGATCCTGGCCAAAAGGCCAAGAAAGTATGTGTTATGTTTGTTTTACTGACAAACTGCGTATAAAAGACTAGTCATGAATTTTTTAAAAAGTGTTTTTGTCGATGTAAAAAAATGTTTCCATTTAGCATACATCGCTTGGCATGTAAACAAAAGAGAACACATAAAACCATGGCATACTTCCAATGCTAAAATCTTACATTGTATTAAAAAAAAAAATGTTTAAGTTAAATTTGACCAAATTCAGACTGACTCCATCACTTTGATATTATCTCTTTTGTTTAAGAGATGTTAGTTTCAGACCAGAGGAACAGTGAGAAGACTCTTAGCATTTTGCATACATTCGTTGTGATCATCGGCACTTTAAAAAAAGAGAGAGAGCAAATAAAACCTTACACAGTTCCAATGCTAAAATTTGACATGGTGTTAAAAATTTTGTGTACACCAGTTATCATGAATTTTGAAGTGTCACGGCTAATATACAAAATTAAGTCGCCGAAATGTTCAATGGTAGACCCATATAACTATGCGTCTGACAAATCGTTTTCATCATCATCACGTCCGTTTTACATGCTGGCATGTGTTGAACAACTTTTAGAAATTGCCTTCAAAACTAACTTATCTCTGTCCAGGTCTTTATTTATTCCTCTTTATATCAAATCGATACTTATCTCTTCCTCGCATGTTGTCATTGCCCTTCCCTTACTAACTAACCCTGCTACCTCAACTGTTCTACATCTACTAACCCATGTGTTCTAATATAGAAATAGTAAATATATACAGACTTATCAATGATTTTAAAATGGCCGACGTTTTTATGGTTGTCATCCTTGAAGATTCAGCAGTAATTTTGAAGTATTTTAATTGACAAATAGTGACTAATCTCAATTGAACGGTAAAGGCAAACGTCAAGTATTACGATGCATGTGTGCTCGTAAACCAAAGGAAAACATTAATTTTCTCATGCGCCCCTGTCATATCAAAGTACCGAAAGGCGGAGCATCATCAGCAGGGAACTTGAGTCAACGTCGCCGGGGACACGACAGAGTTTGTTTGATCAAGTCATACAGCATACGGTTAAGACTGATGACTGAACAAATAACTACGAGGTTGAACAAGCTATCTCCGGTCGAAAGGGTGGCTACGTGAAACGGATTGCTATTTGCTGTGTCCTGACAAAGTAAATACGATCGGCTTTGTCGGGTTTTGTGTACTGTGTGTGTGTGTGTGTGTGTGTCTTTTTTCGTTGTCATCGTTGTCCGGTGTTCATTCGATCCGAATCTTTCTTTTTATCTCTTTTTTTTTTCTCCTTTTCTTTCGCACTTAGCCGAGTTAGCCAATTGAAACTGTAAGCCAGATTTGGTGTATCTCTCAGTCAATCAGGGTCGGACAACAGAACATACATTCAACACGGCTTACATGTGGACAGACAAAACAAAACAAAAAAAACACACACACAAAGGTTCTATTCTGCCTTTCGTGAGGCATCAACAATTCACACCCACCCGATTGAGTCGTTCATGAACTGCACTCTGGTTTACCGACTCATTTCCTTCTACTTATACACACACGAGATAAAGACAGAAATGTACACATACACACACACATTTACTATGTCTGTATATAGTATATCTTATACCTATACACACATTTACTTTATACATACATTATATAGAGTATACACATTTACTTACATTCATGGGGGGGGGGGCGATAGATCCTGCCACATGGGTCGATAATGGTGATTGGTCTTACAACTCATTAGACACTGATAGTGTTTTGATAAAAAAAAAAAAACGGTCCCCATCACCTCAATGGGTTAGTGTCAAGAAGAGCATCTGGCGTATGAAAATTTTTGGCTCGCGTAAGTACATGACTTCCAAAGAAAATCGGTTGTATTTCAGGCTATGCAATTTAAAGACCTGGCCAGAGATAGGTTAGTTTGGAAGTCAATTTCTAAAAGCCGTCCAACACATGCCAGCATGTAAAGCAGACGTTAAACCGAATATGATGACGATGAAGGACAACGCGGTGATGGCAAAGAAAGATGATGGACACAGGAATTAAAGTTGTATATAAAAAAAAGCTGGTTTCATTTGGCCATAAAGGTAGGCATTCAAAATGATTTTGTTTCAGCTGCTGGCAACACAGGACGTTTGATGTGGACTGTCTCGTCGGGTTGCTTCTCTAATGTTGATAGTCGAAGGATGAATGTCACATTGGTTGGGTGTGGATGTCACACGAAAGTTGAAACTGCTGACAGATTAAAAGAAATTGTCCTGAAAAGGACAGGTTTTATCCGTGGAAAGACAAGTAAATCACAAATGTCTGGTCAGGAACAATGGACATTAATTACTGGACTTGGTTCAGGACTGGACAAAAGTGATGGGTAAGATGTCACTGTGGCGTTGAATAGCCTCTGGGCTGGTCGTGTCAATAGTTGGACAAGAAAGTTAGTCGAAATCATCAGAGCATCTGCAGGGACAGAAGCGCCAAACAATATCATCGAGGCATTGAAAGGACGAAAAGTGCTCCCACTGGTACAAACTAACCATAACATTAGCAGGAGCAGCCGACCAAGTTAATAGCTGGACCAAGTGGCGATGGCCAACAGCCAGATATGTAGACTGGTGAAGTTGGCCAAGACTGCAACAAGCGTCCTGGTGCCAGATGAAAAAATAGTATTTATTTATATCTTTTTAGCAAATTGTTATTTTTTTAGCAAGATTATTATAAAAAAAATTTTTTAAATAGAATTAAAAACATTAAATTAAATTATATATCCTTTGGTCATGAAATTAATTCAACCAAATTATTATAAATCTATAATTACCGTTTCTTAAAGTAATGTTGTTTATTAATAGGTTCCAAAACTTTCGATCTTTGAATACATGAGTATTTGTTACGGATTTTTAAGCTAGAAATAACCTTTTTTCGACAGTTTAAATGCTTCTAAATTCCTTTCAAATTTCAAAGGGTCACGAAGTATTTCATTTATTTTTAAGTATTACAAAAAAATTAAAATAACAGATTTGTTAACGAAAAAACAGAAAATTTCAGTGATTTTTTTTGTGGTGGTGGGGGGGGGGGGTAAATTCTTATTTAAGTCACGTAAAATATTAAGAGTAAAACTTGGTTTGCAAAAAAAGGTTGTTTTTCTAGAGGGAGGGTGTAGGCAACTCAAAATTATATCATACAAAAATGTAAATAATTATTTAATTTAAAAATATAGCACATTTCTTTGCATGAAGAGTTATTAATTGACATTTATCTTATTTCAATTATATATATATGTATATATATATATATATATATTTATATTTATAAACAACAAAGGTTCACGTTATAGCTCAATAGTGCAATACTGGAGCTCTTTAGCTTTTGCAGACAAACGGACGACATTCTTGGGCACTGATAAAGCCCCTCTCAAGATAAAAAATTGTCGATACTTTCGTATAATATTGCATACTTTGTATACCAAGACTATGTATGTGTTTGAGGAGGGCAGAAACAATTGTATGCCAATAATAACTGTTTTTTTTTTCATGAACTTATGGAAAATTGCCTCCTTTATTAACTTTGGTTTACATAACATCAAAATTAATATATATATATATATATATATATATATATATATATATATGTATGTTTGTGTGTGTGTAAACGATTCAAAGATTGTCTCAAAGACGATTTGAAATGCTTTGGAATTGATGTTGGAAGATGGGAGGGGATGGCTGTAGATGGGTCAAGGTGGAGGAAAGTGATTTTTAAAGGCAGCAAGCTTTTTGAAAATAATAGGATGAAACACTAGCAGCTGCAGCGAGGAAGAGACGGGACGTGACACCTCCAGCACATGGAAGAAATATGGAACAGCGAACATGCCAAACATGCAACTAAGTAACTATGTCACATGCTAGTTTGTTGAATCACCAACAAGTTCATGTGTTGCAAAATCAAGCACGAACAAGAGGTGGCTTCAATTATGGCACCCCCTTCAGATCATCACAACACCTGCCACTTCTGTGGTATGGTCTGTAAAAGTCTAGTAGGTCTAAAAAGCAATATCAGCGCCACTCACTGGGAGGTTTTACTCTAATATCACTTCGATACACAAAAAATAATCATACTCGAAATCGAATAGACAGCCACTATATATATAAATATTTGTTCAGTGTCACATGTGTGTGTGTGGACCTATTATTTTCCTGACTCATATTCATCGCAAGCAAAATAAAGTAAATATTCTGAATGTTTTGCTTACCTGGCAACATCATGGCCAGCATATTTAGTAGCCGGCTTCAAAATAAATAAGCTAAATATTTCATTTATTCTTGTTTATACAATTTTGGGTTAATTATTCAACAGTTTTATATGTGTACAATTCAAGTATGTCTCCTACTCCCACTGATTCTTTTACTCTTTCTCCGCTCGCTTCCATCTCTTTCTGTCTTTAACTTTTTATCTACTCTCTACTCTTTCACTGCTAACTCTGTAATTTAAAACAAATGCAGTTATTTGTCATGTCTATCGGGAATTATGTTTATTAGCCAATCAAAACGCTTGAAATATGAATGAATACATGGTAAATCAATAAAAAAGTATGTTACTAAATTTGTTCAGGTTCTTCATGAGTGGGGTAGTCAGTACATATTTCTTCAGTAGTGAAAACTCCTCCTCCCTTCTCTTAATATCACTCAGCTAACTGAAAATATCGATCTGGATAAAGTATGTTCTTGATAAAATCAATACGAAATACAATTATTTTTAAAAAAATATAGTCGGATTAAAACCAGATATTTATGTAAAAACAGAATTAAATATTGAGATTGTAGGCAAGAGGCCGGCTTTACTTTACATATTAAATACATATGGATGCCAATTCATATGAGAATAGCGAATTTACAAAATAATGTATTTACTTAAGACATTGAAAAAATTAATAACATTTATCTTTCTTTAATTATTTATTTCATATATATCTTTATTCTATTTATTTATTCATTTTTTTTAGATCCAAACTGGGTTTGAACCTGTGCTTTCAAAGAAATCCTATTTAGATTTAATTTTTCTCTTTTTTTGGATGTTATATATTCTCAGTCCTATAGATAATTATTTTCAGAATTTTTTTCCTACACCAACACGTGTGGTCACCAAAACTAGTGTTTGCATTAAAAATACTGTTGGAAATATATTCCATTGTTTACTTAATTACAAGTTAACCTTTTTCACCACTGACACAAGTTTGAGGGGATATAATTTAATGATGTAAATAAAAAAAAAAGCATATTTCCCACAATGCAATAGATTTGACATATCGTATGGTTTGGGGTTTCGTATAACCATAAGTTCGAATCTTGTTTGAACCTCATTTTTCTCTTTATGGAATTTCCATGTTACCAGTCGCATAGATAATTCTAAAACTGTTTCATTTAATGATGGTATTATCTATACAAACAAATGTGTCTGCCAAAAAGCAGCCTTGTACATTAATACATATATGTTCTTGTATATATATAAAGTTTTACAACATCAAATGTATGAGTCTATTTCTCGAAGTGAGAATCTGAAAAATTGATATTTGATTCTGTGTAGCCATTTCATTTTCGTTGGTCCTTGTTGTTAAGAAAAATAAAATTGATTTCGCTTTATTTCCTTTTGGAAATACTTTATTCAACTAGGAATATTTTTCCAATGACTGACATGTTTGTTATCAGCAGCAATTTTAATTACTAATATACATAGGTATGTGATATACCAGTTTTAAAACATATTACTAACGTATAAAGGTACTTAAACATTAATATTTCAGCATTATGTTTTCTATTATCAGTGCACATAAATCCAGACTATATAGACCTCACACAGGTCAAACATTATACAATGATAATTTCAGATTAAGTTTCAGCTTATAGCTTTGTATAACTGTGGATTTATTGACATACGCTTGTATATATGTGAATATTTACATGCATAATGTCAATTTTAAAGATGTGTACATATGCTAACAAATTTCTGTGTGTAAAGATTGTTGGATGTTTTAGAGGAAGTCAAGTGCATTGAATAACAAACGGCAGATTCTAAACATGAGTAATATGTTTAGAGACATATCCTAATAAATGTGGATGAACAGATATACCAACATGATGTGAGACGTGGGTGTCTTTTCTATGCAAATAACAGGCAAAAAAACATGCGAGGATGCAAAAAGCTGCAGACAAATCCAGCCAGCTGAACAGCATCTGACACTACTTCCTGCTCCCCCTCTTTACTCAGACTTAAACTAAAGACTTCCAGCTACGAAATTACAAAAGAAATATATAAAAGAACGTTACTTTGTAAATGTACACAAGCATCTTATAAAGAAAGACATTGTTTTCAAATAAAGCCATGTTTACCGTGTTCTTTATTACTGACAACTTGTGTATATAAGGTACTAACTATCCCGACCTAGCATTGCCCAGGACCTATTATGTTTAAATTTGTTTTGTAAATATTTATATGTTCTATAACCATACTTTGAAAAGAAAAAAAAAGCAAATAAGGAATGCTAACTTTACTAAAAGAATAAGAGTTATTTTCGTTTGTTGATGTTTCTTTTAAGGTGATTATTTAAAAATCAGTACATATTACCAAACTGCTGAACCAGATTAAGTATATTTTAAAAAATAAATTGTAGTGAATTACATTAGTTTATTGCAAATAACATGATACAACACTATCAAATGAAAATTGGTTAATCAGAATCAAAGTTTGATTTGTCAGTTTAAATGCTATTTAGCTCTAACTTTTAAAATCCGGCCAACATAACTTTATATGTTAGATGTACATATCACCATGTCTGACATATACTTATCAAACTAATAGAACGGTACACACATTAACTACTGAACTATCTAATTTACATTCTATTCAAATATTTTCTCTGTGTGTGTATAAGAAGGTTTGTGTGCAAATATCAGTCGACCTGCCTTTGTATTCGGCTTTCACAGCTTCAGTTTACCTGACTCTGTCTCTAATCTTTGCCTTTATTGTTTCCTATGTCAACAAGCGATAACAATGTCCCATGTCTCTCGTCTCTGCTTGTTCCAGTCACATCCTCACCCGGAAATTCTTTGTTATTCTGATATATTGATAACCCCGGGGGCAGACAGGATATTTTGGTGCTACTCAGACGAAGTGCAAAGAGACGTCCAGAAATGCTATACAGACACGCACACAAAAGTAATAATAGATATAAGGAATCTGTGTATTAATGTAATTGTATGTATGAATTTATATATATATATATATAAATATATAAAATGAACAGGGTAATCTTCTAAACTAATAAACAGATCATTGTGAATTTTAGAATATACATTCTAAGCAACACGGTGAATAACATGGACACATTATTTTATTTTTTGTAAATGTTAACAATTAGGGGGTGCATAAAGAAATCTTTTTTTAATTAAAAATAAATTAAAAAAACGATCATTATGAATTTTGAAATATATATTCTCGGCAACCCAATGAGTAACATAGGCACAATTATTTTTTGTAAACTTTAACATTTAGGGGGTGCGCCCATCTAAACGCACACCTGCCCTGCCGCCCAAAGACTTTTAAAATAAGTTAGATACAAAAATTTAATAGAGAGAAAATTGCTCTACATCAAATTTTTAGTTATATTAAGCAATGCATTTTTAAAAAGATCGCTGTGTGCATGAATGTCAATAATATGTATGTGCTTGGTAAAAATCCTAAACTATTAAACTTATCATTATGAATTATGGAATATGTATTCGAGGCAACAGGGTGACTGACGTGGGCACATTATTTTTTTTTTTTTTGTTGCAAACTTTATCATTTAGGGAGCTGGGGCACCGAAATCATACCATGCAGAAGAAAGACAAAAAATTAAAATATAAAACTAATGCTATATTTATTGCTTATACCCGCTCTGAGACGGGTATTCTACACGTATATATATATGTGTGTGTGTGGATATTTACATTAATATGATATATATAATAAAAAATGAACTTAAATTTAACATTTTCTGCTGTTTGACGACTTTCACTGATCATCGGAAGTGTGTCATTTGGTATCAAACAAGATGGGAACAGAAGAGATAAGTTATTTACTCTTATTTATTTATTTATTTATTTATTATTTTTAATTTTATATATTTATTAATAGACACTTATTTTTACTTTTGTATGCATTAATTGTTAATTGTTTGTCCACTTTGTTTTTTTGTTTTATATATAATATTTATTGTTAATTACTTGGAAAATTGTTTTGTATTCTACAATCTTCTTTTATTTGGTTTAATTTTATTCATTTTTAAATATTTTATTGCTTCATCTGGGCTTAAATAGAAAAGCAAATATTTGTTTCCATGTCCGCATTTAACTATGAATTCTTGTGTTTTGTTTAGTGAATTAATTCGGTTTTTGAAGTTTATGTGTTGATATTTTTCCTTTAAGCATAATTTACAGAGAGATGCTTAATTTAAGATTTCCTAATTGATATTGGAGCTCATATTTTTTATTTGTTGTTCCCAAGAAGAAAGAAAATCCACAGATCACAACCAAATTCATAAAGATAATTCACAGAGCATCTCAGTAATGTACACTGAGAATAACCAGTAAATCACCTCATAATCAGTTACGTCTTTTCTGAATAAAAAAAGGGCATTTTTTGATTTGACAGGCAGAGATAGGTGAGAATTAGCATATTTCAGGTATTTAATTCCTCCCTACCACAGGAATATGTGGCACAAGGCCAGAAGGATGGGAAGAGTCAAGCCAGCACCCCTAAAGAAGGAGCACTCTAGCCTATAAAAAATTGCCTGGGCAACCCCGTCGGCATTCCCCAGTGAGGGCGCCCCAGGCAGTAAGCAATAAACTTCCTCCACCTCAAAGAGGGGAGGCAGGGCCTGGGCGGGTGGACCTCCTAGGACTACCCAGGACTAATACTTCAGCCCGACAGATAAAAGGCTACCGAAATGGCCCAGTTCCTGACAGACTGATTGTCGAGAACAGATCCTCCACTGGTATTGACTAGTCCAAAGTTTCTAAGCAACTGACGTTACAGAAAGACCGCATAGGCTGGTGTGAACCCATGTATTAAATTCCTTCCCACTGCCAGAATATGTGGTACAAGGTCTATAAAAATTTGTCTTTTTATTTTATTTTTTATGGAAATCGCTTACGGCAAGACATGAAAGCACTTGGTGTAAGGAGCTAACAAAAAACGAAAGATTATTATTGCAAAGACAGGAGATGCTTATTGACCTTAGTCTTGAAAAGACCAAGGCTATAGGTAGGATGAAAACAGTTAGCAGGAAAAGAGTTCCACAAGCCTAAAATTTTATGGAAGAATCTACTGGAATAGGAAGCTGTATTATAGCGAGGTATCAAAACAGCAAATTGGTGAAGACCACTAGACCAACTAATCAAACGAGCTAGAACAAAGGAAGCAGGGAATAGATCAGACAATTCTGAAGAACACATGCCATAATAGTATTTCTAGAAAAAACTGAGACTAGCAACATGACGTCTGTGAGAGGGTGCAGAGAAAAAGAAAGGGTGCGGCCAACCAAATTACAGATATGCTTTTGAACTTCATCAAGAACCCTCAAATCGGGCAGAGATTCACCAGCCCAAATATGACAAGAGTACTCCATACAAGGTCTGATAATAGATTTGTAGATATAGAGAATAGCCTCAGGTGTGAGAAATTGTTTGGAGCCATAGAGAAAACCGACTTTACGAGAAGCAGAAAGTAAAATGGATCTAATGAAAGAAAAACCAATATGAGTCAGAGTCGATTTCTACTCAAGAATAGAGCCATCCATGAAACTATCAGGAAGAAAGGGGTCATTCCTACGATTGAGTTCTGTCCTCAAAGTTAAGGGTTTTTTTTTTCTGCAGACAGCACACAGAACATAAAGACTTTTTTTTCGTAAGACGTTATTTTTCTCATCACAGATGCTTAAATAAAAATGTCAATTGCTCTCTGCAGGAGTTGCCCTAAATGTCACCCTTTAAGTGTCTACTTTGGTTACTTTTAATAGATAACATTTTGTTGAAATAGATTTGTTTTTTGTTCTTTTTACTATCAAAACTTTGGTATCACATAAAATTGTATCCGATGGTAAAACCTCAATTGGGGAGATTTGATGAATGTGGAATCACCTCTTAGTTGCACTACTCTCAGGTACAGACAGAGCCGTAGTGATAGAACCTGTCAGGCTATCATCTATTAGTTGAAGAAAATCTGTTCTGAGTGTGACATGAAGCTGCATCCGATAGTTTATGTATATATTTACATCATGAATAGCTAGTTATCCCTTTTTGTTGGCTACTACATCGAGATGTAAAGGATTGCTCCACTTATCCTTGATCCTCACCTTATAATGCTGAGTGTTTAGCAAAAAGGCATAAGGTAGCTTTTTTTTAGTTTTACTGACTCGACTGAGGATTGAACCCCGATCTCCAAGTCCATTAGAGAAAAATTTAACTGTTGTCCTAAATGGGCCGGTTGTTAAATATTTAAAGGGCTGATATGCCGTAAAAAAAAAATTGGCCCCCTCGAAAAGGGCAAGAGAGTTTCTTCTGTATACTGTTTCTTACGAATTCTTTGTTTTTGTCATTAATAAGATCAAAACCTTTGAAGTCTGTCCGTCTATTTTGCATATATTTCTTGTTCTTCATTCCTTGTGCCATTTTTTAAAAATCTAATGTACTTTTCTTTCTTTTTTCTTAGGTAAGTGGTTTTGATTACTTATTGATAACAAAGGATACAGTTTCATTTATTTAAGGTAAGAAAACTAGTAAAGTTGAAATCTATTTAAACTTATATCCATCGTTGATATAAATTATGATGGGAATGGAATATAGTAGTTACACGTATATCTCGGCGAGGGGAGATGACATATAGCACCTAGTACTAACCAGGCTCAACATCGCTTATATTTTGTGTCTACATGATTATGCTTATATATATATATATATATATATATATATATATATATATATATATAGATAGATATAATGTTTTTATGGAAATCGCTCCAGACAAGACATGAAGTCACTTAATGTAAGGAGCTAAAAATATAAATACTACTTCAAGCTCAAAAATTAACAAACCATAAAGGTTATGTGGATAGATTCTGACCCAGAAGCATCGCTCATGGAATGCGAGGACTAAAGGACAAAATAAGGGAAGCGAGCATTACGAGGCTGCCGAAAGTAAACCCAATATATATGTATATATATATAGTTGTGTAGGGAGCTTGTCATCTTCCATTATAACTAGGTACACAGCTCAGTGCATGTGACTACATATTATGCATATTTCTATGTCAAACACATCAGCTTTCTGTAGAACAGGTGTGCTGGTGTGAGAGATTTCCAATTACGTTTAAGTGTGTGTATTTGTGTATTACTGTGTCAAGCTATGTTTATATGTGTGTATTTGTTCGTTTTTATGTATATATCTCTTTATTTATATATGTATGTGTGTGTATATATTTAGTTATTCGTGTGTTTACTCATGTGTATGTCATTGTTTGAGCACCTTTTCCCTTTGTATATATGCTCCCTTATATGTGCTTTTAAGTTATTCACCTAATAACATTATAATTTGTTTCCTCTCTCTCTCTTCTCTTTCTCTCTCTTTTCTCTTTCTCTTCTTTTTTTTTTCTCTTTCTCTTCTTTTTTCTTTCTCTTTCTTTTCTCTCTCTAAGCTCTGTTGATAAAAAAGAATCCGTGTATCCCTCTGAATATTTATATCAATATCTGAACATATTTACCCAACCATCCATAATAACACGAATGCATACTTACCATCTGGTGCCAAATTAAACGTTTTATTCAGTGGACCAGCCTTCCTCAAAATCGTCTACCGGTCGCTTAGGGTACCTGAGGTCATAATTGTTTTCATGATGGAATTCCTTCAGCAATTTTTTTCTTTTTCTAAATAAAATGGAGAAAGAACAGAGCCAAAAAGGCAACTAATATCTTAAGCTATTGAATCTAAAATGAAAATGGGAAATGCAGCTGCTTTCTATTGAAGCAACGATTCAAGATACCTGTTAACTTTTAAAAGGGCCATGCTTAAAAGGATCTTCCTTCTTTCTATAATGGATATAATTTGCATCAAGATATTAGCTTTAATATATACTCAGTTTATATATATATATATATATATATATTAGCTGTTCCTACCCGGTGTTGCCCAGGATGTAGTGAAATTATTATAGTTTTAAGATTTTATTTTTTTGCCCAATTTTTTAAACTTATACAAAATTAAATGATATGTAAGGGAGACAATTTTTTTATATTCTCTAATTATTATTGTTGATTTTGATTTTTCGGTCATAACTGAAAAAGGTTTTCATATTAAGATTTTTCTGGCCGGGGCTACATCATTTTAAAAATGATAAACTGTAGCCAAATATATTATACTACCAATAACATGGTACAACAATAACAAATGAAAATTGGCTACTCAATATCAAAGTTTGATATGTCAGCTTAAATGCTATTAAGGTCTAACTTTTTAAATCCCACAAGATAAATTTATATGTTAGATGTTTTTAAATTATTGAATAATAAATGTTTTACAGATTTCTTGATTTTAATTTTATCTGATAAATTAAGATCTTAGGCACCTTCTGATATATATGCAAATGCTCTTTAAAAGATTTACATCAACCTTTTACTATACAATATTCCCATGTAAGTACGTAAAATACAGGGTGACCGCTCCTAAACCACTCATGGAATTGTTAATAAAATTCACAATCCTTTCTACAATACTTTTAGCCTTGACTTATCTCTCTCTCTCTCTCTCTCTATATATATATATATATATATATATATATATAATGTCAACGTCTGTGTTCCCTATAGAAAGAAAGGTTAGAGAATATACATAAAAACTAAAAGTATATTCATATGTAAAATTTTTCCGAGAGCCAATAGAAAAGGTCCTAACGACTATGATACCTAGGGTTCGTTCATAATATCCAGTCTATATCGATTTAATTAAATATGCATATTTATGTATACATGCATACACTACAGGCAAAAAAATAAGTAGTACCTTAAAATGATATCATTTTGTATTTTTTTGTTTTCAGTAAGCACAGTGTATTTGCTTTTATGTTGACAAATAAACACTTAACTGTGAAAAATTAGAATGGAAACGCATCATATTTTGTTTTCAGCAATATAAGCACAACTCGTCTTAATTACAGCTTTTAAAGATTTTGGTGTTCCTTCAAACAGTTAAAAAAATATATGGCAGACTTTCTCAAGCATTCTTCAAGTAGTGAAAAGGCTGAAAAGGCTTGATCTCTTCTATCTAATTCATCCCATGCTTATTCAACGGGAGAGAGGTCGGGAGAGTCAAATTGTAACTTCCAAATTTTATGTGTGTGTGTGTGTGTGTGTGCAGAGTTGAATGGTTTTGATGGGAATCCGAGTAAGAGAGCTCAATACACTTGTTAACAGAGCAGGAATAAATTTAAAGGAAATATACTAAACGCACATTAGGGTTGTCCGCATTATAAATTATTTTGGCCTAGATGGGTCTCATCAGACGCGTACACAGCCACATTTAGGAAATTCAGTTCCAAAATGTGTCTGTTTACGCGTCTGATGAGACCCATCTAGGTCGAAATAATTTATAATGCGGACAACCCTAATGTGTGTTTAGTTTATTTCCTTTAAATTTATATATATATATATATATATATATATATATATATATATATATATAATGTTGTTTATTTTTTATAGATAAAATAGTTATCTATGGACACGTATTTCGCCGTTACTGTGTCTCATCAGCATGGCTGACTATGACACAATCAGCAGTCAGCCACGCTGATGAGCCACAGTAACGGCGAAATACGTTTCCATGGATAACTATTTTATCTATAATATATATATATATATAATATTTGTAATTTTTAAAAGAATGGATTAAAAGAAGTACCAAAATATTAATAATATTTCTTACATCTTATTTATTAATTGAATATTGAGTAACAGAAAACATATTTCTCCTCCAAATAAACTTTTTTTTTTACACACGCGCACGTTATGCATATATAAATATCTATATATTTTCATATTTGTGTTTATCCACTGTCATCCCCATGTCTATTTATACAATGTGCTTTTTTGTAAATGTTTGTCTTGTCGTTTTATTTGCCTTGTATTTTCTTTCAAAACGCCATTATGTTTTCTTGTCTTATCGATGTTGAAATATTCATTATGAACATTCACTTTTTACGCTCTGCATATATTTACTCAAATGGGCCAACGACGTTGCTTTGTTTATGAATTTTTCTACAACAAACAAAAGACGGAAAAGAAACTTTCCTCTCGAGCTGTTTGTTCTGCCGATTCTCTTCTAATTTACTCGCGTATGTTTAAAAAATGCGTCTTTTTCTCTTCCCTCTAAAATACCTGCTCATTTCTCAGGTGCCCCCCTCTTTCATTTTTTTTACATATTTCTTACTCTCAGCTTTTTTTCTTATTAAAATTATCTTTCTTTAACAGTGTCAGTTATGCCAAGATGTTGGGAATAATTTACATATATAGTAAGAAACATGTCCTTTTTTTCTAAATTAATTAATGTATTTTTAGTTAGAAGAAAGTTTTAGTAAAATATATCAATAAACAATGTTGATTTGAGTTAGATCTATTAATAATTAATTCGGACGTTACTGAAGACTATTAATAAGTTGAATTGATTTTAGTAAAATAATTGATAGAGACTATAGTAAAATAATTAATGATAAATTTAGTAAAATCAATTAATAATTAATGGGACTTTAGTTAAATATATTAATAATTAATGGAGACTTTAATAAAATTTATTAATAATCGATGGGATCTCCAGTAAAATATTAATAATTTATTATAACTTTAATAGAATCAATTAATAATTGATATGGGGACTTTGGTAAAATCTATTAATAATTGATGGAGACTTTAGTAAAATCTATTAATAATTGATGGGGACTTTAGTAAAATCTATAAATAATTGATGAGGACTTCAGTAAAATATTAATAATTCATTACAAGTTTTAAAAAATAAATTAATAACTGATATGGGGACTTTAATAAAATCTGTTAATTATTAGTGGATAAATTTGTGTAAAGATCATTTTTCATAGTTGTTGATGAGGACGTTGGAATTTTTTTTTTAAGGAAAACAAAAATGGACAGAATTTCGGTCATGAAAGTTTTTATCAATAAAAATAAATATTTGGATTAATGATATCAATCAAAGACTATACATCAAATTGGAGTTGGGATTGGTATAGAAATAAAATACTTCTCAATTTATTATGTTAGCCAAGAAAATAGGCTATTGATTTAAAGAACCAAAAATATTGGATTTTATAAAACACTCATAGATTGGTCAGTATGGTAGTCTTTCCTTGTCCATTTAAGAGTCGTGTGGATTGGCCAAAAGGTATACCCAATCAACACTGCTCTATTAGGGGTCACGTGAGCCAGTTGATATAAATTGAAATTCGTAAGGCTACCGCCTCTTTTACCATTTTCAATACTATGGTTAATGTCGACTGCACTACACGACACGACAAATCCCAGACGGCTGTCACAGCAAAGTCTTTGTCTTATGACTGAAATAGCCAACAAGTGGAAGATGCCCAAAGTGTGTGCATCTGTTAACAAAACACTTCTTCACATAAGATCATTTCCATAGATGCATAAATTCACTGTATATTCACCTCTTTCTGTTTTGTATATCATTCTTTATTACTTACCTAAGTAAAATTGTTCAATTAATATATACGGTTGTTGTTCCGTTTCTCTGAAAGCCGTCACCCCAGTTCAACTTTCTGCACTTCTTTGTCGAGTACATCTCCTATTTCCTCTCATGCAAGAACAACTCTAAATTTTATCATTACAATTTGCACAAAAATTGAAGTAGTAGATACCGTTGCACACTATGGAATCAGCTAAGGAAAGTTAAAATTCTGTCAGATGATTTTGTTCAGTTATGTACAAATACTGTTAGGAAAAGTATAAACCCACAAATTTAACCCCAATTACCGTTGAAATAGGGACTTCTTTTTCTTCATCATCATCAAGTCTGTCCTACATGCTGGTATACATTGGACGGCTTTAAGAAATTGATATCAAAACTAACCCATCTCTGCCAGGTCTTTATTTATCCCTCTTTCTCTCAAGTCTATTTTTCTCACTTCCTCGCATGTTTTTCTTTGGCCTTCCTCTGTGAACTGAACTTGCTACCTCAACTGTTCGACATCTACTAACCCAATAACTTTCATCCATTCTTTTAACGTCTCCTGTTCTGCACACATCTCCCTATAATGTCCAGATTTAATCTAACTCTGGGATCACCAGAACTAAATCTGATTTTAAGTCTCACATTACACATCCATTTTATTATTCTCATATCATTTCACTCCATGCAACGAATGTCCTCAACCCTCACTGATTTAAAGGAAATGGTTTAAGACAATGATTTTAAGACACAAGAAATGTAAATGAAATAAAAACACGTCGGTCACTTGACTCTATCCACCACTGGAACTATTAAACCAAGACTTGAATCAAATTGATCAGCTAACATTAGGATTAAAACCATTAAAAAGGCAAGCCAAAAAAATCTGACAACCATGAATGGCATTGTGGGGGGGGGGGGTAAGGAAAGAGATAAAATCTTCAGAGATAATCCTATTTGACAAAGGAGGCTAATCCCTCTCAACTAGACAACCCTTGGCTTGTTATTTTCCACCTCTGTTAATCCACCCCTCCATCCACTCCTTCTCTCCTCACAGGAAATCTTGCCTGATGTTCTTCTAGTGCCAGCAATTGTCAGAAGAATTCCATTGATTTTCATCTGAAAGAAATTATTAGTCATTTTGGTTGAGGTGGTGCCATTTTTTGTCTTTCGCATTTCCTGAGAAGAAATCCGATTTTTTAATTTTTTTATTCTCTTGTTTGTTTTGGTATGGAATCCTGAGCAGAGGACTTGCAGTGTTTATTGGTGACTTCTTAAATGCGGTTTGGCAAGAGGTGGGTGGGGGATGAGGGGATTATAAAGTGAAAACAAAAATAAATGGCAAATTTTAAAATAAAGGGATGGGCGTGGCTTTGAGAAAAGAATGTAGTCAAAAGAAATGCATTTTTTTTTTGCCTTTTAATAATTTGAAGGAAATAGAAATAAGAAAATTAGTAAAAAAAAAAAATTAATTATAAAAAATATAATTTTCCCCATTTCACAAAATTTATCCATAACCTTTCACAATAAAAAACAAAAACAGTGATGCAAAAAAAATTGTCTCAGATCAATTGAAAAAAAAATATTGAAGGAATAATAGGAATTTGAAGATAAAAAGAAGAAATTTAGATGAAAGGAAAATGAAATGCAATCGTGAAATGTTAAAAGATTAATATTTTTTTGTTTATTAAGAGAAAAAAAAAATGAATGAAAATTCATCTAACCAAACAAACAATAAAAATGATGATTAATGTGTATTTATATATATTGGGTTTTTATCGTTTAAAACTCCAAACTGAAATGCATCTGTATCGATGTGTAAATATACACACGTTCATAAATATATATGTAAATATACACACGTTCATAAATATATATATATATATATATATATATATATATATATATATATATATATATATATATACAGTGGACCCTCACTATTTGCGAGCTTACCATTCGCAGTTTCACAAATTTGTGGATGTTCATCATAAGCATCGACTTAACATTTTCTTAATAAATTCAGTAGAACTTACAAATATGATAATCATTTAAGTTCAACTAAGGCAAATATGACAAAAAAAAAACGCATTTAAAAACGCTAATTATTCCATAGGATTCATATTAAATGTAGCTCATACAAAAGAATTGATATTCCAAATTTTTGTGAACTTGATACGGAACTGAAATTTGCAAGCAAAAAGGTCTTATTTACACTAATTTTGTGGCTTTCATACAAAAAACATATGCTAATGTACAAAAACCTGATTTTTTAGTGAACTTAGAGGTATCAAAATCTATTTGCGGATGTTCGCTATTCGCGGGTGTGTCTGGAACGTAACCCCCACGAATAGCGGGAACCTACTGTATACACATAATGAATATATATATATATATATATATATGGGAAAGGAAAAACAAAAAGATGTTTTTTGTTTTTTTTAAAAAAAATTTATTTTTTTATTCTTTTTTGATTTATTTTTTTATATATATATGTATATTCCTGAATGGAATTGTATCTTTGACTAAAACTGATTAGTATAATTAAATACCATATATTATTGGTTGGCAAGCCAGTGAGACAGCTAGGATGTTGGACTTTTGCAGTCAGTGCTGACTGAGGTTCCAGGTTTGAGCCTCGATAGTTGAAACTGGGCAGAATTTGATTATTTAAGAGGACGGCTCAACAAGAATTTGTTAACATTGGACTTGAAAACGACCAGTTGGGGAGCAGCCCCGTAGTATTCTGTTTCACAAAAGAGTAGTTCTTGGAAAGAAATTTGCTCATGGAAGTTCGATTTAGCTTTAGTACACAGAGGAAGAAAGGAAAATTATTTACAATGGTTGTAGCTAGACGATTTTTTTTGTGTGAATGTTTTACAGGGGGGGGGGGGAGGTAACCATAGATTGGGCTTAGTCGAGCACCTAGCATGTAAATAACAATATAAAGAAAAATTAGCAACCTCTCTTCTGTGAGAAAGAGTTCTTAAAAAGGAAATAAGGGTATTTTATTATTTTATTTGCAAAACATTAACTCTCTCACTAATATTATACTTTCGTGTAATATCCTCACTTTCTTAGTTGATCACATTCTATTGTTATTTAGCTTTTTGTAATTTTTTATTAAAATAGTTTTATATGTTTGGTAAGTTGTAAAAGTTTCTAGTTTTGTCAACTATAACAAAGATTTTATTAGACTTATCTTATATATAAATTATTTCGAAACTTCTGACAGTGTTTGGTGAATTTAATGTCCGCAATCTTCTTTTGTAGGTCTGTTACAAAGTCTTTGATGAGTTTATTTTGTGGCGCACTTTTGAGGGGTTTTAAAACCGAGGATATTCATTCTTTTTGGGGGTGATTATAAGATTCTTTGGTAAAAAAGAATGCCTTCCATCTCCAACAACTAATGAGATCTTTCATTTCTTCCTCCAAAAATGTAATAAGATGTATTCATATTAACTATGACTATATTCTAAAAGACGATTTGAAATTTACTCTATCTGGTTGGATATTATGAATTAAATGTGCTCAACAAATAAAACATAAAACTATCCAAAAAAGCAACATAATGAATGATACTACCAAATTAGGTTGTTTGTGGTAGATTTTTAAGTATTGAATGCAAAAATGTATAGTGTTACGAAATGTAGATAAATTATAATAGTGATATTATATATGTCTTACATCGATACTGTAAGCGATATATATATATATATATATATATATATATATATATTGTTGAATATAACAGACAACTTATGTCTATATATACTTTCGTAGATCCTTTCCATTGTCCGAATCAGAATCTTAGTTTGGGGGGGGGGGGGGGTTGGCCGATTAATCTGCCATACTTTTCATTTGTGTCCCAAGTACTTTCAGACCACTCCGGGTCCATCTTCAAGGGAATGAGGTGAATCAGGTAAAGACCATGTGTTCGTATAATAAGTGGTTTTGGCAGGATTATATAATAAGTACAAAACTATAGTTCGCATTATAGACATTTTAGTATATTATTGCTGGTATTGAAGTTAATTCTGTTAATTACGTTTTTTTTTGTTTTTATATATATATATAGGGATTCTAATATAGTAAGTTTTTCTTGTTAGTACTAAATTCTAAGAGTTTGGTATTTTCTACTAAGAGTTTTCTGAATTCCGATTGGGGGCAGGAATGGTCGTTAGTAAAGGACATCTGAACTCATAAACAAGGTTTGTCTTATCCAAAACTCTAATCAACAGGGAAGAATTATTTGTTAAGTTAGTGGTTTTTACTTTATTGTAGAAAATGATCAGTTTTACTTTTTTATTTGGGTCAGTAGGGGGTACGTTTTTATTAATAATATTTCTTAGAACTTGTTCCTCTATTTTATAATTGTGATGGAACAGGTTGCGATAAAATAGTTTAATAGTTGTGTTTAGTGGAGAATTGGATTTATTATTATTATAATTATTATTATTATTATTATTGTGGGGATTATTTTTAAACAGTAGAATTTGTTGGTCGATTACATAGTTTGGAAAGCCATTATTTACTAGAGTTTTGGCAGGATTATGTAATAAGTACGAAACTATAGTTAGCATTATAGACATTTTAGTATATTATTACTGGTATTGAAGTTAATTCTGTTAATTACGTTTTTTTTTTGTTTTTATATATAGGGCTTCTAATATATGGAGTTTTTTTTGTTAGTACTATATTCTAAGATTTTGGTATTTTCTACTAAGAGTTTTCTGAATTCTGATCGGGGGCTGGAATGGTCGTTAGTTAAGTGTTGGATTATGGCGCGAGTATCTGACAAATGCATCGTCAATCTCCTCGACAAAGTCGTGGTTGTCAAGCTTATGTATATGTTTTTTTTCTTGGTTGTCGGAGACACAGTCTCCCAAAGGACATTTGAACTCATATACAAGGTTTGTCTTATTCAAAATTCTAATCGATGGGGAAGAATTATTTGTGATTATATAGTTAGTGGTTTTTACTTCATTGTAGAAAATGATCAGTTTTAGTTTTTTATTTGGATCAGTGAGGAGTACGTTTTTATTAATAAGATTCTGACAATGGAAAGGATCTACAAAAGGATATCAGGACATAGATTGTGCGTTGTATTTAACAATACTTGCCTTCAAAAAAAAATGCTGCCTATATATATATATATATATATTTTAATTCTCTTCTTTCTCCAGCTTTTTTGTTCATTTGATTTTGCTACTTAGGGATGATTCGACGAAGAATCGAAAACGTTCATGAAACCTTCAGATTATTACATTCTTTATAATCTCTGAAATTGTTTCAAATTGCAAGCTCAATGAGGTTATGTTACAAGCTTCAGAGCATATATACTTTTTAGTTACATTCCAATGATCAAAGGAAAAATCAATCCATAACCATAATTTTTATTTATTTATTTTCTCAATTTTCTTATTTTCTGATTATAACGAATATATTTATTTTTTCCTACGTCTTACAATCAAAATTTTTTTTTTTCTAATTTATTTTTTCATTTCTTACATGTTCAGTTAAGGAAAGAAACGCATGTAAAAAATGAAAACAATGAATTTTGATTGTAAGACGAAGGAAAAAATAAAGGTATTCGTCAGAATTAGAAAATAAGAAAATTGAGAAAATAAATAAATAAAAATTATGGTTATAGATTAATTTTCCTTCGGTCATTGGAATGTAGCTAATATATATATATATATATATATATATATATATATATATATATGGGGTGTTAGGTATAAATTTGACACTTTTTAAAAAGGAAACAAAAACGTCATATATTGACCAATAATTAATGTATTGTTGAAAGTAAAATTGCATTCCTTAGAGGAGTGTTTGTCGAATACAGCTCATTTGAAGAAGCTGCACAGATTCCAGACTGGACAAACCCGAAGCATGCGGCCTTCACAGTGTCCTTTAAGAGAAGCTTGAAGACCAGTTTCGTCCAGGCAACTAGCTCACCTTGGTCTTGCAGGTTGTATGGTTGGTGTCTTTCTCAACCGCACCCCAACATAATAATTCATGGGGTTGCAATCAGGCAAGTTGTGCGGGCAGGAGGCAGATGTTAGGATTAGTGAAGTCATGGAAGTTTACAGACAAGTATTTGTGATTTTTCTCGGAGACGTGACATGGAGCTGAGTCCTGCTGCCACATGTATGGCCTTCTTGCAGCAACCCTCTCCACCCAGCACTTGACAACAATGAATAGCAACTCAATATAACCATCTGAATTGATTCTGAGCTCATTTCGAAGATGTGAGGTAGCATGACGTGACCTTCACTTGAAACACACCCAAAAACCATCACAGTTTTAGGGAATTTGGTCTTCATGGCACATAGGACTTTGTAGACTAGACACCTGTTGTTCTTCAGCATATTGTGCAACTGGTCCTAAGAAATGCCAGAACATCTCCAGCTCAACTGGGCATTTGACTGTTCAAGAGTATTTTGAGCTTTTGTATGACAGTCCTCTTGGGCCTTGGACGTGGGTAGTTGGCTTTTGCGACTCTTGTATAAAGAGTAATGAAGATCCTCCTTTAGCGCTTCCTTAACTCACAACTCTGACACCCATAGCTCTTGTCCATGTCCGCCTTTCTTTGCCTAGATCTTACCGCACATGTTTTGCAGCTTCTCAACAAATTTCGTTGTGTAGACATAGTCAGAACTCTTGCTATGATCCTTCCTGCTATCCAGTTTCCACATCTCTGTCACAATTCTCCATCTCACATTTCACAGCTTTCAAGACATTCAAGGAGCACTAAGCTGCAGCTAACATTTTCGACTTGTTTAATCCCGTGCGAATCATCGTGATGCAGTTCACTCTTTTCCAGTATTCTGGTGCTTTTGAGTAGTGCATGGTCTTCAGCTTTTAAACCCACCAATAATACAATTAAACAGCTATCCATTGCACTTTACCACTACTAAATACGTCTGAAATGGTTGTGAAATTAAATAGCAAAAGTTATCAAATTTATCCTGAGCACCGTGTACTAGAAGTCATGCTGAATGGGCTACGTCGAACATAGCATGCATAACACCTAGTCTGGGAAATTTGTTAGTTCAAATCTTTTAATTAGATTTTTCTCTTTTAAGTTTTAGAGGAGGGCTGCATTTTCAAGATAACAGTAAGCATGACTATAGAATAAATAATTTTGAGAGCACTCTTCCACTGATAATTTTATACAATTCCAGAATATCCATTTACTTATGAATTGGAAAATGTCTCTAAAGTCATTATGAGTGGATTCTTTAAGCACAATCCTCAAAGAGAGTTTAAATAAATGCAGAACTTCAAAACAGCTACTGAGAGTAAGTTAAGTATCTGTAATGGAGTGCCCTTCAAATGTTATGTAGATTCGGTTCGGTTTAAAACTAAGAAATTATGTTGGTAATTCAATGCTGCATTTGCATGTTAAGAAAGTTAGCATGCCTAAAAAAAAAAAAATAAGATGCTCCATGGTTATTTTAGGTAAAGAAGTAGAAAATTATTTTTTTATTTTTTGTTTTCTTTTAAGAATAAAAAGTTGAACCTTAACAAGTGAAGCCTGTCAGTTTTTGAAAGTTGTCGCCTTCTTCCTTACACAACGACAAATTTACATTGTTAAACTTCCGGAAAAGAAGTTTCTTATATTTTTTCCTTGTTCTCTTATAAACTTGTAGTTTTCTCACAGAATTTTTGTCATTTCTTCTTGTTTTGTAATTTAATTTAACACCAACTAAGCATCATTTTTTTGGTAAGATTCCAAAGGAAGACCATTCTTTAAAGGAAAAATGTTTGGTTAACTTTGACAAGAATTTAGAATCTTCCTTGCAATAATATTTGTCTGTATTTTTCAGATGAGGAACTTTCATGATTATTTACAATGTTGGAACGTGACTGATGTTAGGCACATGGAGGAAGAAAGGAAAGTTCTTTTCAGTTGTCGTGAATGTTTTAAAAGGAGCAACCAGAGATTGGATCTCAGTCGAGTTTCTCACATGGAAATTTTTCTTAACTTAGTTCACGCCAAACAAAGCAAGTTGCCACTGTAGACGTAAGAGGGTACTGAGAATTAGCGTTAAAGTTTAGGGGGTCTTCCTAAATTGGGAGCTGTGCAGTAAGATGCTTGTTCACATTAGTTTTAAATTTCTGCATGTCAGTACAGTCCGGAAAACAGGGAGTGGGAAGGGAGTTCCAAAGGCCGGCAGCTCAAAGAATAGAAGCTATTGGAGTAGAACGCTCTCCAGCATCTGAGGACCTCCACAGTGAATTGATGGGATTTAGCTGATTGCTGCGTTGGTCGAGTGTATTTACATCGAGGGGGCACCAGAGCAGCAAGTTAATCAGAGCACAATCCATTGAAGTCCTTGTAAAACAAGCACAAGGATGCAACATTATGGCGATGGGACAGGGGTTGGAGCTTGATGTACTAGAAGTCATGCTGAATGGGCTACGTCGAACATAGCATGCATAACGCCTAGTCTGGGAAATTTGTTAGTTCAAATCTTTTAATTAGATTTTTCTCTTTTAAGTTTTAGAGGAGGGCTGCATTTTCAAGATAACAGTAAGCATGACTATAGAATAAATAATTTTGAGAGCACTCTTCCACTGATAATTTTATACAATTCCAGAATATCCATTTACTTATGAATTGGAAAATGTCTCTAAAGTCATTATGAGTGAATTCTTTAAGCACAATCCTCAAAGAGAGTTTAAATAAATGCAGAACTTCAAAACAGCTACTGAGAGTAAGTTAAGTATCTGTAATTGAGTGCCCTTCAAATGTTATGTAGATTCGGTTCGGTTTAAAACTAAGAACTTATGTTGGTAATTCAATACTGCATTTGCATGTTAAGAAAGTTAGCATGCCTAAAAAAATAAAAATAAGATGCTCCATGGTTATTTTAGGTAAAGAAGTAGAAAATTATTTTTTTATTTTTTGTTTTCTTTTAAGAATAAAAAGTTGAACCTTAACAAGTGAAGCCTGTCAGTTTTTGAAAGTTGTCGCCTTCTTCCTTACACAATGACAAATTTACATTGTTAAACTTCCGGAAAAGAAGTTTCTTATATTTTTTCCTTGTTCTCTTATAAACTTGTAGTTTTCTCACAGAATTTTTGTCATTTCTTCTTGTTTTGTAATTTAATTTAACACCAACTAAGCATCATTTTTTTGGTAAGATTCCAAAGGAAGACCATTCTTTAAAGGAAAAATGTTTGGTTAACTTTGACAAGAATTTAGAATCTTCCTTGCAATAATATTTGTCTGTATTTTTCAGATGAGGAACTTTCATAATTATTTACAATGTTGGAACGTGACTGATGTTAGGCACATGGAGGAAGAAAGGAAAGTTCTTTTCAGTTGTCGTGAATGTTTTAAAAGGAGCAACCAGAGATTGGATCTCAGTCGAGTTTCTCCCATGGAAATTTTTCTTAACTTAGTTCACGCCAAACAAAGCAAGTTGCCACTGTAGACGTAAGAGGGGACTGAGAATTAGCGTTAAAGTTTAGGGGGTCTTCCTAAATTGGGAGCTGTGCAGTAAGATGCTTGTTCACATTAGTTTTAAATTTCTGCATGTCAGTACAGTCCGGAAAACAGGGAGCGGGAAGGGAGTTCCAAAGGCCGGCAGCTCAAAGAATAGAAGCTATTGGAGTAGAACGCTCTCCAGCATCTGAGGACCTCCACGGTGAATTGATGGGATTTTGCTGATTGTTGTGTTGGTCGAGTGTATTTACATCGAGGGGGCACCAGAGCAGCAAGTTAATCAGAGCACAATCCATTGAAGTCCTTGTAAAACAAGCACAAGGATGCAACATTATGGCGATGGGACAGGGGTTGGAGCTTGATGGATAGTGAGGGACCTATTAGATTAGATACTGTATTTTGTACCTTGTCTAAGAGCAAGAGACTGGTGGATGGTGCACCAGCCCAGATGTGACAACAATACTCCATGCATGGGTGGATGGTGACTTTGTAGAGATATAGGATACTGTCAGGTGTGAGAAGTTTTCTAGCACAGTCGAGCAAGCGCACTTTCAGCCGCCTTGGCAATGTCTTCTATGTATTTGTTCCAATTCATGTTACCTGTGAATCTTAGGCCGAGGAGTTTGAACGTTGATCTCTCAGGTAGGGTGTTATTTGCCATAGCAATCGGTGTTTGAAGAGGTTTCTTGTAGTTGTTGAAAGGAGCTTTGTCTGAGCATCATTAAAAGTTACCATCTATTTATGACCCCATTCCACTACAGACTGCAGGTCAATTCCTAAGGATTCAGCCATTACCTTAGATATGTGTGCGTCCGTTTTACCCACATGACGAGAGTAGAGCATGGTGTCATCAGCAAATATATCCATCTTAGACCCAATGTTATCAGAGAGGTCGTTTATGAAAATAACGATAGAGTAGAGAAAGACTAGCAACGTCTCTTCTGTGAAAAATGGGCTGTAGAAAACAAATAAGATCACCTCCACATAAGGACACTTGGAGAATATATATGTACATATACATTCAAATAATATATATATATATATATATATATATATATATACATATATATATATATATATCCACAATTTCCTGAACGAATTTTTGTTGAACTGATGGAACTTGCTACTAAATCAGTTTCCTTCAGTTTCAATAATATAATGTATCAACAAATTGATGGTATATCCATGGGCAGCCCTCTTGGTCCATCGTCAGCCAACATTTTCGTTGGATTTTTGGAAAACCAATTATTTTCCAAAGTGACCAAGCCGGCTTTTTACACATGTTACGTTGATGACACTTTTCCTTGTTTTCCCTCATGGAGTGATGCTGAACAGTTTCTTCGTCTTTCTGCATCCATCGTTGCAATTCACTATGGAGGTCGAGGATTGTGATTCCCTGCCATTCCGTGATGTTTTAGTGTCTAAAGCTGGTTCATTGTTTGAAACATCTGTGTATAGAAAACCAACGTTTACAGGCCTTTATCTAAATTGGTTTTCCTTCACCCCAAGAGCAAGAAAAATAAATCTTATTGGTACTCTCACTCATCGAGCACTTATGATTTGTTCACTAACACGACTCGATGCAGAACTTGGTGAAATTACTAATATTTTTCTTTCTAATGGATATCCCATTAATATCATAAAAAGCACCATTGCACGCAAAGTTGCTATATTTAATGGTGGTAAATTTATTGGCCCGTCACGTTGCCCTATTTATTTGAAACTTCCATGGTTAGGTTCTGACGAACTTGACATTGTCAAAAGGATTTCTTCTTCTACTCAACATTGTTTTCCAGCAACCATGCTGAGAGTAGTTTACACGACTCAAACCTTTTTCTCTCCTTTTCGTAAGGATGTCTTGCCAGCCATTCAAAAGAATTCTGTTGTTTATAAATTCCTGTTGGCAAGACATCCCAAAGATTAGAAATTAGAATATCCCAACACATATCACGTGATATTCGCTTACACAAGGTTTCGAGATCATCCGGGAACTTCCAGGCACAGGAATCAGCCATCGGTAATCACCTGGTTAGTACAAATAGTTGTTCTGATACATACTCCGATGGGTGCTTTTCTGTTTTACACAGTGCCAGGTCGAACTACCATCTCAATATTATTGAGGCGTTAGTTATTAATAATTGTCGACCTAGCCTGTGTAGACAAAAGATTTTGAAGCATCAATTGGAGATCTTTAATGATTCAAATCCACCATAACGTTGAGAGATTTACCTTTTTTTTTCATTTCTTTTTTCTTTCTTTTTTTCTCTCAATCGTTTTCTCCAACTTAAACAAATTTTTTTCCTCTCATATCTCATTCGATTTTCTTAGTTTTTAATTTACCATTCTAACGTTTCCTCCTAGAGGGTCAGACGATAAGGCCTTAAGGAAAATTTTAGCAATTTTCTTTTTTTCCACCCGCCCGTTTCATTGATATAAAAAAAAAAAATGTTTTCTCTGAAATTTATCCTACGATTTTGTTGTACGCGAAATTTACTAAAATATATATATATATATATATATATATATATATATATATATATATATAATTTCTATGTATATATATATAATTTCTATGTATGTGGGGATGAATATTTTTATATTTTCGTGATTGGTTTCTTCATCTTGGTTTGTTTTTATCATAACATTTCGGCTATTTTTCCCTTTAACCTTCAGTTGCCTTGTGTTGAACTAACTCAAGAACCACCAAATAGTCTGCAGGGAAGCAGTTCCTGCTAATGTGTTCCACAGATGGAAAGTTATTGGAAAAAAAACTCTCTTCATAGAAATTCTGTTTGATCTTAAGCACATGGAAAAAGAAAGGAAAGTTCTTTTCAGTTATGGTAATAAGATGAGTTCTTGCTGTGAATGTCTTACAAGAAGGAACCAGAGGTTGGAGCTCAGTCGAGCACCTTTAATGGAAATAACGACCGAGTAGAAAAAGACTAGACCCTCTCTTCTGTGAGAAAGGGTTTGTAGAGAACAGAAGAGATCACCTTCCCACACATAAGAACACTTAGGGAATATATATTTATTTATTTGTCAAAGGAAACATTGTTAATGAAATGTTTTTAAATATATAAGATAATTTTGTTTGATATTTTACGCAAACGTTTCTGTTTTTCTTTTAATTTTTTCACTGTTTTTAAAAAAATTTTTCAATGTTTTCGAACATTTTTTGTCAATGTGTTTTTTCTTGTTAACATAAACACCGAAACAACTGTTTCTAAGCAAATTTGTTGTTTTTTTTCGTAACGAACGAACTGTTTTAAAGCAAATGGTTTGGTTTTTTTTCCAATCTTTTTCTATGATTTTTTTCTTCCTTTTATGACAGTTTCTGGGTTAGGGGTTAGAGTTAGGGTTGCAGCTGGTCCAAAAGTTTTCTTGTGTACTGGTTCTGTTGCTGGATGAACTCAATTAGTCCTTCGGGAGATTTAACGAGCTGACAGCGATGAAAAAAAAAAATTTTTGTTATTGAACGCGATTAATTTCTTCCAAAAGTTATCGGCTGCTTGCTGTAGCCTGATTGGCTAATGCATGCTGCAATCTGATTAGTTAATAGTTTGGCAAACTTTCGGGCGCTTTCGAGACCTACCCAAACGTTGACAACGTGAAGTCACAAAAACAGGGTGCGTTCTCTATAAGAGTACCGAAAGTTTAGATGTATACACATACATTAATATATATATATATATATATAGATGAGAATAATTCAAAGAATACAAGGAATACCTTCTCATGTCATAAATATTGTCAAATAAAAAATAATAAAGTGGTCGACCGTGGTTGAGGACGACCTAAAGGATCGATTTTCATTGACTACTACACTGAGGTGTAGAGGAGGGTGCACCCCTTTTCCCGAATTACTCCACTTACCCATGATCCTAACCTTATAATGTTCAGTGTTTAGGAGACCTCAAGTCCTATTTTCTAATCTTTGGTATGACTCGGCCAAGGATTGAACCCTGATTTCTCAGCCCATAAGCAAACAATATTACCATTATGCCAATTGGGCCGGTTGTGAAATAACTTTTTGAAAAATTCACCATTTTTATCTTTGTTCTTCCATACTTGCCTGTGTCAGTAATTACCAATTCTCAATTCCAAATTACCAGTGACAGAGTGATAAAACAATACATGAAATCCCTTAATCGACCAAGTGTTGCAACATATAATTGCTATTGTCACATCATTTGATTTCATTAGTGCATCTTATAGAAAGTCATGAAGGTTGAAACAAAGGAAAAGGTACAAATATTGTCCAATCAACAATTCTCTTCATTGTTTTTGATAATAGGTTATTGTCACTTTATCATCATGTCATCTCTAAAGACAAATAAAATGCCGCCTTGCGGAGGAAATTCGATGCCATTAGAAGACTTAACCATAGAAGTAAATCACTGGGTATGTATTTTTTTTTCTATGGAAGGCCATCGGTGCCATCCCTAGCAATCAAACAATTGGAGGATGGGCTAAATATATTTGCACGACATAGGCACTTTGCTTGCAGGTTGTTTATTATTTTTTTTTTCTGAAATCTCAGAAACGTATCATTTATCACATATTACTTTTCAGTAATATGCTTCTTAAGTTAAGTGTGGATATATGTTGCCAATTGGATAAGGTTAATTAGGTATAATTGATTGGAAGTTGACCACAGATTCACCTATCACCCCGATATCAGGGTAGATAGTGGATTAATTAGCTTAATCATGTAATATAGATAGATTTTAAGTGAAAGATTAGTTTTGGGGATGGAAGTGAAACCTGGCCAGTGAGGGTTGAAGACATGCATTGCATGGAAATAAATATGAGAATGATACGATGGATGTGTAATATGATTTTTAAAGAAAGGCTTAGATCTGATGACCTCAGAGGAAGATTACATCTGGGCAGTATAGGGAGATGTGCACAGAACAGGAGACTTTGTTGGTATGGTCACATTGAAACAATATATGAGAGTTTTGGGGTAAGTAGATTTAAAACAGTTGAGGTAGCAGGATCGTTAGCAGGGAAAGGCAAAAGAAAACATGCCGCAGTAATATAAGGAAATGAGTGATGAGAATAAAAATTGGAAAAAGTAAAATATTTATTAAATCATCAAATAGTTAAAAAAATATATATACATATATATATATATATATAAATACACTTTTTTCTTTTCATAACCCATGGATTTACAAAAAATGTATGCTTTTATCATTAGAGGAGATCATATGATACAACAGTAAAGTTATATTACTGTTTAGCACAAATTTGAAAATATAAAAACAAAAAATATAATAATATATAAAGTTTTTAGCTTTATATTGTTTTAATATCTTTATATTTTCAAATTTGTGCTAAACAGTAATACAACTTTACTGTTTTATCCCTATGATCTCCTCTGATGATAAAAAACATACAATTTTGAAAATCCATGGGTTAAGGCAAGAAAAAAGGTGTATTTATATATTCCTTGTTTGAATTATTTGATGATTTAATATATTGTAGTTTTTCCAATTTTTATTCTAATCACTCCTTTCCTTATATATAAAGAAAGAACGAGAGAGAAAGGGACGGGAAATGAAGTTGTGGTTGTACAGTGGTTATCGATACAGACTGTAAACTCAGCATTCCTTGTTTGAGTTCCATCAAGGTTACTGCAGCACTTTCACAAATAGCCTTTGGAAAAAGTGTGTATTCATAAAAAAAGTGTGTATTCATTAAAAAAAGTGTGTATTCCTTCCTCTCGCTGTGGGTGAAATAGTCGGTAAAACAAGACTCTCTAGCTTTGCCAATCAGTTTTTATTATTATAGTAAAAATAATGAGCATTTTTTTATTGATTACATCAGTTATCATAATCATCACCATGATTCTTCTCCTACGTTTTGTGTGTCCAATTGACTATTGGTTCCTGACAGCAATCAACAAATGATGTGTAGTCAGCAGACCCCATTGCAGTTTCTACTGGTGGATGTCACTGTTGTCTGCCTTTTCCCACAGCCATCTTCTTTCGCTATGTACTTCTTCCCAAGCAGTTGCCTTGAATATGGCTTCAAGCAAAACAGATTCGCTAAGTTTTTTTCACACATTGTGTGTTTCTCCTTGACAAACTATGGATGAAATTACAACTCTCGGCATCAACTTGGGTTTATATCACCAAACTCTCAGCCTACTTGTCTTCTTTTTCTTCTTCTTCTTCTTGTGATAAAAAAAAATGTCTTTTGTTGCCGGTCCTTTTGTGTTTCTCCATTTGACCAGACTTTGTGTGGTTGCTGGATTATTTCTGTATGGGATTATTTTTGATTCCATCTCTATTAATACTCTTGTTATATTCATTTCATCGTCTGATTTAATACTCAGTGTCATCTGAGGGTTTTTTCTTCTTTCTTTATGCATTATTTGTTAATACTGTTTTCAAAATCCCTTGTCTGCCTATATGAATATTCACTTTGAGATTCTGTCTCTGCCTTTGAGGTTGGTGTCAAATCTGCCTGTAAATACAGTCTTTAAAATCATTTACTCGTTGGTCTCTTAATTATGTCTTTCGGGTAATTTCCTAGACTGTTAATGCTGATATTCAATTTATTCATTTGTCTGCCGTTAATAGTTTATACTGTTTTGGTATCTCTGTTAATACTGCCTTTCAGATCATTTATGTGTCAATTAGTACTGCCTTACATGTCAATGCCTTCTTTGTTAATACTGACTTTCAGGTGTATTTCTTTGTCTCTAGATACTGTCTTTCTGATTATTTCTTTATCAATTAATCATGCCTTTCAAATCATGTTTGTGTCAGTTAATGCTGCTTTTCAGGTGTATTTCTTTGTCTGTCTCTTAATACTGCTTTTCAGATCGTGTCTTTGTTAATACTGCCTTACATATACTTTTTTCTCAGTTATTACTGTCTTTGAGATCATTTCTTTGTTTATTATTACTGCTTTTCAGATTCTTTTTTTCTTTGTTAATATTAGCTTTCAAGTCATTTCTTTGTTTGTTATTACTGTCTTTCAGATCATTTCGTTTTTATTATTTCTGCCTTTCAGATAATGTCTTTTTTATTATTACCGTCGTTCAGATCATTCCTTTGTTTATTATTACTGTCTTTCAGATCATTTCTTTGTTTATTATTTCTGTCTTTCAGATCATTTCTTTGTTTATTATTACCGTCTTTCAGATCATTTCTTTGTTTATTATTACCGTCTTTCAGATCATTTCTTTGTTTATTATTACCGTCTTTCAGATCAGTTCCATGTTTATTATTACTGTCGTTCAGATCATTTCTTTATTTATTATTACCGTCTTTCAGATCAGTTCTTTGTTTATTATTACCGTCTTTCAGATCAGTTCCATGTTTATTATTTCTGTCTTTCAGATCATTTCTTTGTTTATTATTACCGTCTTTCAGATCAGTTCTTTGTTTATTATTTCTGTCTTTCAGATCATTTCTTTATTTATTATTACCGTCTTTCAGATCATTCCTTTGTTTATTAATACTGTCTTTTAGATCATTTCTTTGTTTATTATTACTGTCGTTCAGATTATTTCTTTATTTATTATTACCGTCTTTCAGATCAGTTCTTTGTTTATTATTTCTGTCTTTCAGATCATTTCTTTGTTTGTTATTACTGTCTTTCAGATCATTTCGTTGTCTTTCATGTTATTTCCTAATGTGTATGTCAACACTATTTTGGCAGTTACTTTTTGATCACTTATTACACTCTTTAAATGTGGTCAGCAGTTTGTACTGCCCTTTACTCTTATTTCTGTGGCTCTTTCTTTATATTACCTTTCCACTTATTACTTTAAATAGTGAATAATATTTTTTTATTTAGTAAATACGTCAATTTTCGAAAGGATGTGGCGCTGATGATGAAGGATAGTTTTGAGGGTCAACCGCACAGCTTATTATTTAACTTAGTCGAAATCTATTCCACTCTAAGTAATTCAAATGACTGAAATAGGAATTTTAATGTTTTAGTATTAAAAATAGATATTGTAAATCCTCATGCTTGAAAAGATGTAATGTTTGGAAAGTTATTTACAAGGAAGAATTTTATAGAGATTAAAGCAGCATTACGTTATAAACAATAAGTTAAGTGTTTATAGCAACATAATTTCACTATTTGTGGTTCATTTTGTATAAAAAAGCTTGTGATGATGAAGTATTATTTTTTCGATAAAAGCTGATTTTGTTTGGCCGTTTTGAAAATGAAAATAAGTATTCTTGTATGGTAAATGGAAGGTCGAAAATATGAATGACATATTTATGAAATGTACGTTTAAAAATACTAAGCCAACGGAAAAGATTTAAAAGGTAAATTTCAGCAACGGCTACTCATTCAGTAAGCACGTCAATATGAGAAAGAATGTTAATCTCTTGTGACCATTGTCTATAAAGAATAATCTAAGATTATTTTTAAGTTGATGAAAAAGGTTTTTTATTACTTAGTTTCTGTTGGCACGCTACAAATATTAACCCCCTTATATTTCTCCTGTCTCTGTTTAAAAAATATGGATATGTAACAACAGTAGAAAAAAGTTATTAAATGATACAAAAAGTTGTTTGTAAGAGTCCAAGATGGCGACAGGAATCTGTTCATGATGAATAAAGAAAAGTCTCTTATACCCTTAAAAATAATCTAAACTTGTAGCATGCAATATAAACACACATAAGTATAAGTTAGAATGAAAAGTATTTAACGTAGTATTATGATAAATAAGTAATGGTAGGAAATAAATAGTTTAATTGCTAAAATAGGAAGGGCAATATATTATTCCATTAAAAAAAAATATTTCTAATCACAGTTAAAAAAAAAATTTTTTTAATTTTTAACATAGTTCACCCCAAACAAGGAAAGTTGCCACTGTAGATGTAAGGGGCTACCGAGAATTAAGGTGAACGTTTTGGGTGTCATCCTAAATTAGGAGCTGGCATCTGGGGACCTCTACTGTTAATGGATGGGATTTAGCTGATTGTTGCGTTGGTCGAGTGTATTTACGTTGTGGGGCCACCAGATCAGCAAGTTTATTGGAGTACATTCTATTGAAGTACTTGTAAAACAAGCACAAGGATTCAACATTGTGGCGATGGGACAGGGACTGGAGCTTGGAGAATAGTGAGGAACCTATTAGATTAGCGACTCTTTTTTTTAACCTTGTCTAAGAGGGAGAGACTAGTGTATGGTGCACCAGCCAAGATGTGACAACAATACTCCATGTATGGGCGGATGGTGACTTTGTAGAGATATAGGATACTGTCAGGTGTGAGAAGTTTTCTAGCACGGTAGAGGAAGCCCACTTTCGTTGCAGCAGCCTTGGCAATGTCTTCTATGTATTTGTTCCAATTAATGTTACCTGTGAATGTTAGGCCGAGGAGTTTAAACGTTGGACTCTCAGGTAGGATGTTATTTGCCATGACAATCGGTGGTTGAAGAGGTTTCTTGTAGTTGTTGAAGGAAAGGAGCTTTGTCTTAGCAGCATTAAATGTCACCATCCATTTATGATCCCATTTCATTACAGTCTGGATGTCACTTTCTAAGGATTCAGCCATTGCCTTGGATATGTGTGCGTCCGTTTTACCCATATGATGAGAGTAGAACGTGGTGTCATCGGCAAATATACCTATTTCAGACTCGATGTCATCAGAGAGGTCGTTTATGAAAATCAGGAACAATAAAGGTCCAAGAATCGATCCCTGAGTACACCTGTATTAATGTCACGTTGTTGGATGAACGATGATCGAGGACAACCTGGATTTTTGTTTTGGTTAGGAAGGATCTAATAATGTTAAATATTCATCCAGTAATACCATATGAATTAATTTTTATGAGAAGCCTTTGACTACCATTGAGGTCACGTTTCAACCTGTAAGTTTCTTCAGTCTAGTCTAAGATTTGAAGTATTCAATGTGAGCCAAAATAGTTTATAAATATGTAAGCCCTACCAATAACAACTTTAGTATTGAGCACTATTAAATCCGAACCTGATTACTTAGTAATAACTTTGGTTTCATCGTATACTAAACCATCTGTAACCCATTTGGTCAGTATTTGTTATATATATTATTTAATATATAATTTCTTAACTTTTGCATTGGTTAATAATTATGTTTTTACAAGGACTACAAAGCCAGAAAGAGAGAGGAGGTCTATTATGACATCACAATGCATTTGCATTGTGATGTCATAATAGACCTCCTCTCTCTTTCGACATCACAAAATCAAAATATATTGTGAGGTCATAATAGAGTCTCTCTTTCTCTCTTACACCTTTCTCTCTCCGTCCCACTCTCTCACTCTTGTACCCTCTCTTTCCCTACCCTTCCCTCTCCTCCTATCCTTCTTTCTCCCCCCTCTTCCTCTCCCTCTCTTTCTTTTAATTATTTACATCATTCCATTTTCTATTCTTATTCGCCCTTCATTTACGTTATTCACCCTTCCCCCACCATGGAAAACATTGATGCATAAGTAAAGTGTTCACGGTGACAAGATAACATGCTAGGAGTTTTAGTAGTATACTAAACCCCAAGGGTCTAAACGATTCGTCTAGTATATGACCCATGACCAAATGGTCATGGGTTGTCCAGATAAAACGTCATAAAGGATCTCCCCTTCCACACACTCTTTCTCTGGTTCGAAAGTGTAATCATTTTGTATGGTTATTTCCACCTTTGTTTTAATGGATGACGTCACAAAACGATGTCGTCATACACTCTTCAAAGGAACAAACAAACAAGCAAGGTCACCAGTTTTAGTAGTAATAGTAGTGTATATATATATATATATATATATATATAAAGTGGTGTACTAAAAGCGAACTTTTAGGAAAAGTGAAACCTATTGTGAAGAGTATATAGCTCAATATCCAGGATAGAGCAGGTAAAATGAAGAAGAATGGAAAGGAATTAGAGAAGCAAAAGTCAAATCATAATTCAATTCAATTGCTCAGAGCAAGGTATATTCCGCAAAAAAGGCAATTTATTCAAGTTGAATTTTCCTTAAGCCAGGCTTTTCAAAGATCAAAATCTTATCATCAGAGGAAGTCGCTGGGATAGATAAGTTGGCAAAGGCCAAGATTTAAAATTTGAAAAAATAAAATAAAAGTTGTAGGGGGAAGAAACACAGGGCAAAATTCTGCCCGAATGCAAGCAAATGTCCGATTGCTAAAAAGTCCGGTGTCGAAAAGTCCAGCGGAGAGAATGAGATGTAGATAGGTAGGTCGTTAAAAGGCCCGAAAGGTTGTGAGAGAGGAATCAAAGTTAAATTCCAAAAAGCCACAAATTCAGGTGCGGCGAAAATAGAAAATCCAAAGGGTAAAATGTCCAATAAGTGCAGGCAGGCAGGCTCAGAAGAGAGTGAGGTGGAAAATAAAAGGGGTGTGGAGAGTGAATGCGGTTAAAACTAAACTTTTCCTTCTTTGCACCCGTTCTTCTCTCCCCCACACACCCTCACTCATTCCCTCCCTGCCTACTGGTCGCACAGGAGTTTATGCCTTTCCTCATTTTCAAGCCGGCTTTCGCTTCGGGCTAACTTTAAAATATTTTCGCTACATTTTTTCCCATTTTAAAGCATTTTCTCTGACATCTTTGCCCAGGAAGTATTGTTAATGGCGAATATTTTCCAACATTACCAACCAACATTACACTAATATTCTAAACACCAATCATATATTTAACATAATATTAAAATAAAACTTAACTTAATTTATATTCCCTGTGAAACTGTTTTTTTTTTTGTTTTTTTTGCTGCGGTCTATATCTGGCAGCCATTTTGTTTTGTATTATTCTCTACACAGTCGGAGAAGAATAAAATATTATTCTTCTTCTGGTCTAATTATTTTTGAAAAAGGGATGTCTTTTCCCGAAATATCAAATAGTGATTTTTAATCACCCGGACATCACACGAACAGCTAAAACACTCTTGCTGTTATGTAAGGAAAAAAAAAAAAAAAAAAGGAAAAAAAAGGAAAAATAAATAGTAAGTCTTATATCGTATTCGATTTATTTTTATTGTTTTTGTTCCTTTCCTTTCAACTTGCATCTTACCCGGAATTGCATTGCCCACAGCCTTTCAAAAACTTACTACTAATATATATATATATATATATATACAGTCAACAACGAAATTATCCATACACGCATAAATTTTGAATATTTGTATCCATTTCTTAGTATCTAATGTTTCCAGCCTTTTCATATGTTAATGAGTACAAAGAAACACTCAATCTTCAGAACCATAGTTTAAATACCACAAATTTGACAGGTGAATTATGTAAAATAGAAATAGACAAAATTATTCGTACAGTAGAAAATATAGTTTTACATTAATTGATTTATGTAAGTATATGTAATTTACATAATTATTTTATTGGTGAAGCCTTCTAGACTATTTATTCAGTAGAATATATTTGATAATTTCAGGAAAAAAAACATTGTATTGGTCATAGAGTGTCATCATTGTTATTTTAACATTAATAACACGATAGGGAAGACAAAAGTGCCTAGTGCTTACTTGAGAGGAAAACTTATTAACTTGTATAAGTAGGGAAATAGTTACAACGGGTATCTATCCCGAGATCCATGGTACAGTCAGTTATAAAGAAATGTCAACAGTTTGGCACAAAAGAGAATTTGCCTTGGCATTGAAGAAAACCTAATTTGTTGTCGAGAACTGCACAAAAAATATAAACACAAGAGTTATTTTTAAAGACATCAACAAAAGTTTATATACGATGAGTAAGACCGTTAGTATTCGCACACTCCAGCATTGTTTAAAAAGTAATGGATTGTATAGAAACCGACCATGAAGCATCCCTCTTCAAAAACGATGTCACATTGTTGCTCCGTTTTATTTTGCCAAAACGTTCTTAAACAAAAGGAAATTGCTTTTGGGGACAAGTACTATGGAATGATGAGACAAAACTTGAATTTTTTGGACATAATGATGTACAGAAGATTTGGTGCAAGAATGGTGAAGCTTTACCCTCAAAGAACACAGTGCCAACATTAAAACGTGGAGGTAGCTTGATGATGTTTTGGGGTTATTTTAATATAAGCAGGACTGGGTAATTAATTGCAATAAGAGGAATAATGAAATTTGAAGACTACATAAAAATTCTGAATGAAAATCTATAATTATGATAAGGGTTGGCAATTTACTTTCCAGCAAGATCCAAAACATATGTTTAAATCAGTAACTGTATGGCTTCAGAAAAAGATTAGTTTTGCCATGGCCTTCAATGAGGTCTGATGTGACTCCTATTGAAAATCTATGGCAACAATTAAAAGTTCAAATAAGTAGTCGGTCACAAAAATATCTTAATGAATAAAATTGTGTAACCATTAAAGAATGGAAGAAATTCCCAGAAAAAAGGCTTGTTAAAATCTTATCATAATGTTCAAAAAACGATTGCAGCAAGTGATAAAGATGGGAGATCATGCTATTGTGGCAGTTTTTCATACTGTACCAATAATTTTGTCTTTTTTCTAATATCTAGTATATTTAACATTTCCTTCTCAAAACAGAGTTTTATATTCCTTTTTTTTTTGTGCTTGACATATAAAAAAAAGTCTGGCATCGTATAAGTATTAAATTCTAAGAAATGGCTTAAAATATTGAATGTCATCGGTGTACAAATAATTTCATCGTTGACTGTATATATATATATATATATATATATATATATATATATATATATATATATATAAAGTAATCCTGGTAAATTTACATCCACAGGGAAAAAATTGAGAGAATCCTTACTGCTCAATAATAAATAGAGCTGTTTAATAGGTATAAAGATTTTTATTTATACACACATTATTTGGCTACATATTTGCAAACATGTTTCGGCCAGAGCTATGGATAGCCAGACCTTATTCGCCCAATGTCTTTTCTTTATGGCTGAATGTAGTGAAATGAGACATTACTTTCTGAAACTGAACAGCTCATAAACAAAAAGTTAAAATCACCTAAAAATATTAGTAACCGTTAAAATTTAAATAAGATTTTTATTTGTTTATTCATTAATTTTTTTTATTACTTCATTTTTTTTAATCAGTCCTGATGTAAATTAGCAAGTCGAGGTTGACACAGATACATGCATAAACGTATGAATTCTAATATCTGATTGGCTACGGAATCAACATGTAAGCATGCAAATACACATATGAAATAGACGTATGAACAAAGACATACACACAACACACATGTAGACGCCAGTCTAAAATAGACAAAATATAAAGAATAAAGAAATATATCTAAAAATATAATACAATAAATTATGCAATATTTTTAAGATAACATATATCAATTACGTTTTGGGCTTCACAAATGCACACACACACACACACATTCTAACTCTACCTGATGAGATTTCAGTTTATACAAACTGTTGATCGATAACACTGACATGCCAGTGTCGCAGATTTTGTACATGTCTGTGTAAATAAAAATAACCATATATATATATTACCACTCAGATAAAAATAATGAATTAAAAAACAAGACAGTATAGAATGAATAAAAATAAAATAAAATATCCGATATAAAAATTTAAGTAAAAATAACATATCTTAATTACATTATGGTCTTCACAAGTGCACATATATTATCATTCAGATAAAGATAAAAGGTTAGTAAGGAAATCAAAGTTAACATTTAAAATTAAAAATATTCTACAAATTTACATCCGAATGAGAGTAAACTCCACTACATTCCAGATCACACACAAACGCATACATACATACATACATACATTGTTCATACACAGAATATGCAAACCAACAAACAGAAATATATTTCCACAAATACACACATCAATACATGATTGTACAAACCCATATAAACCTACAACCATTCAACTTAACTCATCCATGCGAACACATAAAGTTATGCCCACGCACACATGAAGCCTACACACAAAGATACATGTTTGTTAATATATACATGCATAAGCATCCGTCTATATAAAACCTGAAAACATCTTACCTTACAAAAGTCTTGCTAACTTCATACAGAAACAGATACAACACCGATAGGCATATAAATGTCAATCTTGCTACAAATAGACGTATACATTTCCACAAACAAGGCACTAGTAAGAGTATTTAAATACAAACCGATCAAGGCTAATACCATACATGTGACTATATGTACACAAACAAGTACATGTAACACCTGCATGCAATCGTGTAGAGGCATAAGCTTGTACATACTAATTCAAACAGACATGCATCAGTAAACACACACATATATACATACATACATAAACTAACATATGCATATCTTACACGAGCGAACATACATATATACACATAGGCATAAGTCAACAATAACGATTATTATTTCGACTTGATAAAATGTGTATTTTTCAGAAGATACGTGGAAGTTATTAAGTGTGTGTACTTTTTTGTGTCTACAATTATTTGAGATTTCTGATGTTTTGTTGAGATGATTTTCCCTGTCACTAAATCTAATGATTTCTAATTTCTCGTTGAGGCAAAGAAAACAAGGTGCGATTAGAGATCTACATGTACTAGCTTTCTTAATTATTTTCCACTTAACTATTGGCACGTTATTATTATCGATTTTATATATATATATATATATATATATATATATATATATATATATATATATATACCAGCTAAAAAATAACTCAGATGTGAAATATATCTTCTGACCTAATAGTTTAAAGCATCAAATGGAAAAAATGTTAAGCATTTTGTATAAGAACCAAAAAGTATAAGAAGATTCTTTCTTTTTTTTGCAATAGCAAGAAACCAATAAATTTTAGGGTTAATAAACTAATCTATAATAGGTAATGAATTGTTTGTGCCAAGAAAATGTCTAAAATGTATGACTTAAGCTGAAGGGGTCTTAAGCAAAAATTGAAATTCAGGGATTCTTGTTAAATTGGTGTATAATGATTATGGATCAAACTCACTGCAAATCTGAAATTTTTAAATTTTCAAATGGGATTTTTGTGTCCCGATTATGCTCTAATACCCTTTTAAAATACACCAAAGAAACTGAAATTTAGGGAATATTTATTGATTGATTAAAATTACACAAAAATCAAAGGTATCTGAATTTTCATGAAGGGTTTTCCTCGTTCTCACCTCCTTTGCATAAAGCTAACTTAAATATAGCCCACATGACGACCATTTACGCCTACCAGCTGTATTCAAATTTTATAATGATTAGTTAATATGTTTAGGAGTGAACCCTGTACATATAAATATATAAACATATATACATACCTAACTTTGTATAAATCGAAATTATGTGGCGAAAGATTAGAGGTACAATTTCAAAAGATACACTGAGTTGCTTACTTATATGTTTGTCAAAAACAGAAAGACTTGATAAATGAAAAGACACCAGATTTGGGGAAGTTAGACATATCTTATGATTTATTTGCTTTCTACCACAGCAAGATGTAACACAAAGCTAGAAGATAGGAAAATCCAGCTCCCCCAAGAGGGCACTCTGAGTGGGTACAGAAATAGCCATGAACAGTTCTGTCAGTATTTGCAGGTAGGGTGCACCTAAAAAAGAGGAGGTAATGCCTAGGAGAGTGCACTTCCAAGGACCGAGCCAAACCATGCTTCATTTTGACAAAGAAGGGTCTGGTGCTGTCAAGGTTATGGGGTTTTTTGATAAAACACAGGCACTCTGGCTGGGTACAAAAAATAGCTATGAATGGATCCGTCAGAATTCTCTGGTTGGAGTGCCTCAGGCGAATGGCAAGAAACCACCATCCCCTCAAAAAGAGGAGTAATGCCTTGTAGACTACACTTCCTAGGACCGAGATGGACCATACTTTATACGAACAGAGAAGGGTCTGGTGCTTTTAAATGGCAGGAGGTTGTTACTTGTGCTTTGAAACACAAACTTTTTGAAAATTACCTAATGTTGGCATTTATTATCAGCGGCAGAAAGCCTTCAATGTGTTTAAGAAAAGCTCAGTGAACAGGTTGGATCGGAGTATTAAGGTTAATGGAGTATGAATGCAGAAAATTCATCGAAGTACATTCCGTGGAAGTACCTGTAAAGCAAGCACAGGAATGCAACACTGTTGTAATGCAATAAGGGCTGGATCTTGGCATACAGCATGAGACTTATTAGGTTAGAAATTATTTTTGTACTTTGTGAAAGAGGGAGAGACTAGTGGTTGGTGCACCAGCCCAGATGTAGCAACAATACTCCATGCACAAGCTAATTTTCAAAGAAATATTTTAGCAGACTTATTTTTATTATATTTCAGAATTTGTTAGATAAGGATTAATAATTTGCATCATTTGGAATTGTTCTCATCTTGGATGTTATTCTCACAATGTTGCAGCCGATGTAACTTAGGACCTTCTTCAGATCTTGGGGATTTTGACACAGGTTGTTACCCGTATCTTTAGCCCATAAATGTGATAATGAGATTAGTAGTCAGTGAGTCTGTTTTTGTTAAGACCTATTTGAATCCGTTGGTGTTTTTGATTGAGAGTTCACAAAGGTCATCCCTCAAAATTATTTGTTTGTATGAAGTCCTCCTCATTGATCGTAGGTATTCGTTAACTTGCAAGCTTGCACTGCCGACACTGAGAACAGCAAAACTCAGCAGTTACATGTGAAGTTACGGAAGGTTTAGCCAAAAACACACAAAGAAATGGCGCAGAAACAATGTTGTCACTTTCATTCCATTGATTTTCAGTCCCGAACCTGACACATTTTTGCTTATCACACGCAGACACATAAATGACCAGAGGACGATGGATCCTGATACCGACTCCTTCTGGATTTTCACCAAAGCCCTGTTAGCCTGGTAGCTCTTAAACTACCACGTTTCCACTCCCCTATCAAGGTGAGGAAGAGTTGGACTTAAGGGATGGGGGGGGGGGTCTGAAGATTCAGTGTTTCATTTGAAGGTGTTTCCATCAAAGATTTGTTTTTTGTACTGAAGTAATCTGCTATCAGATGTTTGAAACCCTTTTCCATATTCGTTTTTCCCTACGCTTCTTATAGCAATGAGATTACAGTAAAGAAAACACAAAGATGTTTAATCCTTGTGTTTGCCCCAATATAATCTCATTGAACAAGCCATAATTAAGTTTGAGAAGTAAAAAAAGAATGAAATTAAGGACAAAGATTTCACATTGATAATGCCAATCACATGAAAAACATTTTTCATAAACACTCTCAACAGTTCATAATGATGGGTTTTCTTTCTAAAGTATTCAAGAAATTTTACCTCTGATAAGACTAAGTCCAAACATATAATAAAATGACCGTGAAAATAATAACTTTAGACATCACTGCAAGGCCATTACAATTTATTTGGAAATAATCAATATCTCTACACAAATGAAAATCTATCGGAAAAAGAATTATAGCAATTTATAATCGATAAAAAGATAATAGAGATTAAATGACAAAAAAGTTAATTTCTTATCAATATTATGAATAATAAAAATAGTTATTAATCTCGAAGAATATTAAAATAATATTTAAAAAAAAAACTGTATGGAGTTTCTGTCAAAAAGACATAATGACGTTTAAGATTATTTCTCGGAGGAAGATTTACAAGAATTGCCTTTTCTGTTTGATTTCTCATTTACTGCTACTCACTGGAGTATCTAACATATAAAGTTATCTTGCCAGATTTTCAAAGTCAGACCCAAATAGCAATCCATCTGACATATCGATACTTCATTCAGACTAGCTGCATGCAAGGAAATGCTTTTTTCTCTTCCATACAGTCTTTTTTTTCACAAAAGAAACGTTGCTAGTCTTTCTCTACTTTATCGTTATTTTCATGGTAGGTGCTCGACTGAGCTCCAATCTATTGTTCGCTCTGTCAAACATTTATAACAAGAATTTGTCTAGCTACAAAAACTGTAAATAATTTTCCTTTCTCCCTCTGTGTACCTAAAACTAAACAGAACTTCAATAAGCAAAGTTTATTTCTAAGAACTATCCATCTGTGGAACACAATACCACAGGGATGCTTCCCTACTGACTATAGCATGGTCGTTTTCAAGTCCAATGCTAACAAATTATTGGTGAGCTGTCCCTTTTAAATAATTTAGTTTCTGGCCAGTCTCAACCATTGTTACCAAAAACCGAACGGAACTTCCATGAACAAAGTTTCTTTCTTAGAACATCCGATCTGTGGAACAAAATAGCACAACCGAGTACAACATGGTGCTCTTCAAGTCTAATGTGAATAAATACTTTTTGAACCGTCCTCTTGGATAATAAATTCCTCTCAACTATTCTTCTGTCCATCCCAGCATTTTGATCCCAATCCTCTTGTGGTGGCATGAATGTCCAACTGAAAATCTCTTTAACCCTTATCCTCGAGTGGCCCCCAGGCCTTAAAAATAGTGATCCATTAGTATAAAAAAGAAATTGAAAAACTATTATGCAAATTTCCTATTGAATTATTTATTGATCATGTTCAATTTGTGCTGTACAGAATCCTAGTTTTCTATGTACAGAATGACCTTATAAATTTTTAAATCCCTTAAATTATAGACATTTTCTAGAATCTTAATCATGTAATGGATTTTAATCAAAATTGAATAACAATCCTAGACATAAGGTATAGTATCATTATATCTTGATTTTAATTTTTGTAAGGGGACATAACAGTGATGCACATCTGTTCTGGGAATTAATTTTACCTCTCCTGAGATGGGTATGCTTCTGGCATATTTATGATATAATATATTACGTATATATATTATGTATATATATATTACGTATATATTTCAACAGTAGTACTCAATACTTGAGCAGAGCTTAGTAGTATATATTCATGGTAAGTAAGCTACACAGAAATGTTTTTGTTTCATTCCTGAGGAAAATTATCAGGCTTATTATAGATAGATAATTGTATGCATATGAATTGCAATATATATATATATACATATATACAGGGCTTTACAGAGCCCTCCAAAAAGGAGCACGCTCCAGGAGCACGCTCCTTTTTGCTGGAGCGAAGGAGAGGAGGGCTCATTTTATATTCAGCGGGAGTTGAGCGGGAGCAACTCCATTTGGGACTAAAGAGCGGTGGTTTTATCGTTCCGCGCTCCAAAATTATTTGATTTTTTAAAAAAACATTAGTCTTTTATTCAGCAAAGGAAAAGTAAAGAAAGTCTCAGAGTTTACTCTGAATTATTTTAAAAAATTATATCTCTGGTAGAGAGAGGGAGGGGGCTCAGGCGGAAGACGATTTAATTGTAATGTTTTTAACAATCTTTTTTTATTGTTTTATTCGTTACCCCCACCCCCCACCCCACCCTCCAACCCTGTGGACTTGCTATAAAGCGATGAGACAGATCAAAGGCGTCATTAAAGTTTTTATTGCAGTCAGTGACTTGAGCGTTCTATTTCTTTGGAAAGATTAAAGAAAGTTGAAATACATTCGAGTTAGGAGTACGAACGATTTTGACACCATCTGAGTACAGGTCAGGAGGGGGGCGCGAGAGAGAATTCAAAATGTTTACTAGCTGACCTGAGATAATTATTAAGGCCCTTTTAAAAAGTACACTGCTATCTTTCTGTTGAATAAAAACTCCGAAAATTAGCACTCTAGATAGGGGAGGTAAGTTGCCCAATCAAGGTTTCAGAGTACAGTTTACCCTACTATTTAATTCATATAACTTTGGGGAGGATATATGTGGATTCATACGGTTCCTAAGTGTATTAGTGAAAGTTATGTTGTTTTTCTTCTCTTAGACTAGATAGTCTGCTTGACTGGATAGAAGTATGTATGTATAATACACAATTTAGAAAAACTCGTCAAAGGAAAACTCGGCAACGGAAAATTCGTCAATGGAAAATTCGGCAACGGAAAACTCGGCAATTTTGGCCAAGTAGGAAAATTCGGCAATTATCAAATAAATATCGATTGAAAATAGATTTTAGAACCGTTTTTACAGGAGATATACTTGTAAATACGGGGCTACCCCCTCCCCAGTGAAGAATATTTTTTATATTATTTTTTTGGTACTTGTGCAGTTTACGAACCGGGCTATTTTTTAGATAAGATTTTCAAGTTAAATTAAATTTTTACGATATCTTTTGTTTATTACATTGTTAGGTGAAAGTACAGAATAGTTAACAAAGCCCCCCTCACTCCATGTTAAGAATGACTTTCTAAATAATGTTATTTCAATCCGGTTCGTAATTACATAACGAAATTAAAGGTTTGGACCGGGTTATTTTTTCATAAAATTTTCAAGTTAAATTCAATTTTTACGATATCTTCTGTTTATTAAATTGTTACGTGAAAGTACAGAATAGTTAACAAAGCACCCCCCCCCCATTCTCCCAATGTAAAAAATCGTTGTCTAAATAATGTTATTATTTCAAGCTGGTTCGTAACCAAGTTACGAGATTAAATCCATCATAATTCATTTAGATTTCTTTGTAAACAAGTCAGCCATTTTAATTGACAAAACATCAATTACATCGTGTGTGTGCAAAACTTGAAAGGAATTTATAAACTATCGAGTAGAAAGTCATTTAAACTGGCTTTAAATTTTTAGAAAATTTCCATGTATTTAAAAAAGCAAAATTGTTTTCTTGTTCTCAAGAAACAAAAATTTACGTCTAATCCTATACTTCGTCCGACATTTTCTCCTATAACTCTCAAAATATTAGCGAGATTTTGTCAAATATTATCTTACGGTCTTACACTTAAAGTGACATCTCAACCCATATTGATGAGATACTTTGACGCTCACCCCTATCCTTCGACCATTCATTGGCAGAATAGAACGTCTATGAAAGAAGGTACATTTTTATTATGGAGCGCTGAAAAAGAGCGGCTCCTTTTTTATAGGAGTTGGAGCAGGAGCGGCTCCTTTTTGAAAATGGGGAGCATGAGAGGAGCCAGCTCCAATTTTGGGAGTTGGAACAGGAGCGGGAGCAGCTCCAAAAGTACTGGAGCGCGTAAAGCCCTGTATATATATACATATATAGTGTGTTAGTATATATTATACAAGTAAATTAATTCATCTATACAGGGTGTACATAAACATATACATTAAGTATTTTGATAAAATTAAATATTTTTATGTAATTTCATGTTGAATTATGATGATGATGCTCAAATATTCCTCTGCCCCAAATCCTAGCATTCCATGTAAAGGGTGTCCCTATAAATTTGAAAATCCCTTCTTATTAGTAGTTTTAAAACAAAAAAAAATCCGATATTTATTTTTTCAACCAAGCGATAATTATAAGAAAACAAAGATATATCTAAAACAAAAAAAAAACATAAACTTATTTAAGTGATCAAACATGAGCGCTGTCCATATCTCTTCAAATTTAAAATCAATCTTTTGCATTGCGAAAAACGTTGTCGAGCATTTCAGTAGTTATGCCCAACACTGCTGACTGTACACATCCTTTAAGTTCAGTTAAATTACTAATTTTTCTCTAATATACTTTTGCTTTTTTGGCTAAGATCAAAGTGTAGTATCTGTTCCGATGGATACTGCACCCCATAGACTGGTATTGTCTTGGCCTTCGGGGCTTGATTTAAGCCGGTCTATGGGTCTGTCCTGTGCAGTTCTAGGAGGTCCACCCTCCCAGGCTTCGCCTCCCCTCTTTGGGGAGGAGTAAGTTTATTGCTTACTGCCTGAGGCGCCCCTACCGGGGAATGCCGATGGGGCTGCCCAGGCAATTTTTAATGGCCAGAGTGCTTGCCTCTCGGGTGCTGGCTTTTCAAACCCCACTTTCTCGACCCGACCTTGGGTCACATCTTACTTGTGGGAGTTAGATAAAACTGGCCTTGTGCCTAACTCCTGGAGAGGAGTAAATAAATACTTTTTCTTTGATAAAAGTCCATGGAATCCAGGGGAGTTAAATCTGGAGAACGCAGAGGCTAGGATCTAACTCCTCCACACCCAATCCATCGATTTGGAAAGCGACTGTTCAGATAATTTTCGACAATTAGAGTGTAATGACATGGTGCACCATCACAATATATATATACATATCACAATTTGAACATGATCACCATAATTCAATATGAAATTTGCATAAAAGTTTTCAATTTCATCCAAATTGGTAGTTAATTTATGTACACTCACTGTATATATATATATATATATATATATATATATATTAAGTTGAGAGAGAGAGAGAGAGAGAGATTTACAGACAGCTGTTTCACATTATCACGGCTCTTCAGTGTGGCTATATAAACGAGTGCTTTAAGCTAAAATTTGGAACCTGACCGCTATCACAGCTTACCTCACAGTATCACCCATGCTATGAATAAAGGGAAATTATAGTACTTACAAATCGGCCTGACAGTGACTTTATTGCTGTTTGGCTGAGGTATGGTTTTGTACAGTCTTAGGAGGTCCACCCTCCCAGACTTTATCTTCTCTCTGAGAAGGAGTTTATTGCTAATTGCCTGCAGCACACCTATCAGAGAATGCCGACAGGGCAGCTCAGGCATTTTTTGTAGGCCAGAGTGTGCTTATCCTTGTGTGCTGGCTTCTCAAAACCACACCTGACCTTGTGTCTAACCTCCTAGCAAGGAGTTAAATAATATATATGTTTACATTCACATTATCAACTACTTAGGATGCTCAATTCTATTACAAAGTGCTATGCCTTATACCAAATGTCAGTCATTTATTCCCTTACCAGACAGATCAACCCACAAGTGGAGAGCAAATGTAATCTTCTACAGACAGCTCTTTCACCAATCCTTGACCTTTTGGTTAAGGTCAAAGTATAGTATCCACTCACTCTCCAAATTCCACCCCCCAGTTTCTTTTTCTCCCACTTAGATTCCACTCCCATTTTGAGATTGGCCTGCTTGTTTTCGATTCTGAACAAACTGGAAAGCAGTAGGCGGTCTATTAGTTAGAAAGGGTTGGGAGGGTCTTACTAACTAAACTTTTTGCTTTTTCCGCACTCCCCGTATTATTCCAATGGCATTCTTATGTGTGTATATATGCCTATTTATGAACAATAACATTTTCAAATCAGTTTGGTGATATCTTAAGTAGAACGCCCCCCCCTAGTGTAAATGTGGTATTGTGGTGATTCTAGTTAAGAGTAGGCTTGACAATTTTATCACATTAGATAAAGGATGACCAACGGCACCTATTTTCCCCACACTTTTGATGGCCTTGTTCCTAATTTGTTCCAAATGTAATTTTTTTTATATTTTGTGCAAAAAAATAATTCAAAGTGTAGTATCTATTCTGATAATACACTTCATCTGTCCTCGGTCAGTGAAGGAGAGATCCTTCAAGAATGAGACAATTGTTATTTTATCACAATCCAAAGTGCCCCTTTTTGGGGAGCTGGATTTCTCCCATATTAAAAATCTACTTTGTGTCTAACTGCCCTCATGGGTAGGCAAATAAATAGAGACACCTCTTTCATCATATCACAACTCATCAGTGTGGTGAATGAGCGAGGGCTTCAAGCTGAGATTCGTCGGCAATTAGGATCACTTCTTGCTACAAAGTAAAGGAAATTATAATGTTTATATAAATTTACTTTTCTATTATTGACTACCAAGAGTGCTCAATTATTTTGCAAATAGCTATGCCTTATGCTAAGTTGCTATATATTTGAAGTTAATTACAAAATCACTGAAGTAAAAGAAAAAGATATTTTATGCACACCAGCTGCTAACAGACTACACATACTGATGGTTCAGTTTATATCAAAGTATTTCATATGAAATTAGAAATATGTTATAATTTGTATTAACACTTAAATGTCCTTAGTAAACGTTTTTGTATTTTAAAATTAGCAAAAGTGTTTTAAATACAAATGTGCTTTTATTATGAGGCCAATCTATTAGAAGAAAATATTTGATGAAATTTAAAATGTATTTAAGTTTTAAGTTTTGCATATGACTAATTTGATTTCTTACAAAAAATATATTTTATATTTTTTTTATTTCACTTTTAATGTATAAAATCTACTCAGCTAATCCTAATGAAGAATTAGAATAGTTGAATTATTTGGACTACTGTCCTCGTCTTTGATCCTATTCTCCAAACGTTTTGGCAGATGTAACCTCCGACTTTCTGCAGGTGCATTCTGTCGAACGCGGAAATTTATCTGTTGAATTCCGCAAGGACCTGTGACTTAACTGATTTAAGTGCTAAGTAATAATCAGTTCTAAGTGACAGTCTTCTGGAGGTTGAAGGTTCAATCCTCAGTGCGGGCGATACTAAAAAATACAATTACGAATTACTTAAGACTTCTACCCGATCATGGCTGACAGAATAAAAGCAAGCTAACCCTTGGATTAAATAAAGGGTTCTGTTCGAAATTCCATACAGATTCCCGAGTCTAACAGAAAGATTCCCGAGTTCGACATAAATATTCTCAAGTTTGACAAGATGCATCAGGAGGAGGTTGGAGGTTACATTGGCTAAAACGTTGTGAGATAACATCGAAGATGAGAACAGTAGTCCGAATAATCCAAATAATCAATCCTCATCTCAAATATTCCGAAGCATAATAGAATGTTTGATATTCTAGTTCCTGAAGTTTAGCAAAACGTGGGTAAAGTAATTAAATTAATTCTTCGATACAGATAGGAATTGGTAAAATTTGCCATGTATTGGTTGGCAATATGAACACATGTCGGAAAGTAAAAGTTGGTTAAAAAACTGTGACAGACAAAGACATATCATTTATTAATAATTTGTCTACACCAAACTATAAAGACCGTACATGAGAGACATTAGACATCAGATAAAACACATTGTTCCCATACAGTAGAAGAATGCACAACTATTACTTTAAAAATATGAAAAGAAAAGGGATGTACAACGCATGAAGCAAAGACCTACATTTTCTGATGGTTTCCTTTTCTGTGAGTAGACGTGCTTTGTAAGGTGTAGAGACAGCAAATAAATCCTAAGTCTTGACCACATGGTCGCATGAGAGTTTCCAACAAAATCTTGTGCCCATCACGAGATTTAGGCTGGCTAATTCTAATATGGAAAACAGTTTCTCTCCAAGGGAGATAACTCACGTCCTGACACTAATATTGTCTGTAGTGAAATGTAAATATTTCAAAACAAACATATAAACGTGGTTATTAATAATAACAATAAATAAAAATGGGATTACATTGAATAAGTCGTATATTTAAAAGCTAGAAAAGACATGAAAGTTTTCACATTGATAATGCCAATCACATGAAAAACATTTTTCATAAACACTCTCAACAGTTCATAATGGCGGGTTTTCTTTCTAAAGTATTCAAGAAATTTTACCTCTGATAAGACTAAGTCCAAACATATAATAAAATGACCGTGAAAATAACAATTTTAGATATCACTGCAAGGCCATTACAATTTACTCGAAAATAATCAATATCTCTACACAAATCAAGATTTATTGGAAAAAGAATTATAGCAATTTATAATCGATAAAATGATAACGGATATTAGATGAAAAAAAATTAATTTCTTATCAATAATATGAATAATAAAAATGGTGAGTAATCTAAAAGAATATTAAAAATATGGTTAAGAAAACTGTACAGAACTTTCTGTCATAAAGTCATCATAATGACATTTGAGATTATTTCTCAAAGGAAGATTTACAAGAATTGCCATTTCTCTTCGAGTTCTCATTTGCTGATACGATACTGAAGTATCTAACATATAAAGTTATCTTGTCAGATTTTCAAAATTAAAATAGCCATTAGTCTGACATGTCGATATTTTATTTGGACTAGCCTATTTTTTTTCCTTCCACTATGGATATATTTAATTTAACATCAGTTTTTTTTTCTGGAAATGCTTATTCCGGCTAAGAAAACTGTTAGAGTAGAAACATTTTCCCTTACACACCAAATTTTCTTAAATTTAAAGGCGATGTAATCATGCAATTAGTTTTTGATATCTCTACACAAATGAAGATCTATTGGAAAAAGAATTACAGCAACTTATAATCAATAAAATTATAATGGATATCACATAAAAATACAATTTCTTATAAATATTAAAAATAATAAAAATAGTGATGCAGTTTTAAAGGCTGGAAAACTTCCAAGACTATATATATATATATATATATATATATATACATATGCATACATATACACATATATATATATATATATATATATATATATATATATAGTTTTCAGGTTCGATTATTTTCGATAGGAATTCGAATCAGAGAGCTCTATGTCCGTTCAAACAGAGCATGAATAAGTTATGAGGTTGAAAAAGACTAGATATACATTCGGATTGTACACATTATAAGTTATTTCGACCGTAACTAGGTCTAGTTAGGGTCGAAATAACATATAATGTGTACAATCCGAATGTATATCTAGTCTTTTTCAACCTCATAACTTATATATATATATATATATGGAGGGAGGAAAAAAACAGGTAATAGAACAGTATCATAGGCAATCATTGGTAAAATTGGATGCCCACCAGGCTTCTTCAAAATGCTTAAATAATTTCACCAGGATATGAAGGCATGCTTCCACTTCAGAGGATAACATTCTTGTAGCGATGTTGTTCTCTCTATATTTTGTAATTATCCTCTCCCATGTCTTTTAATACTGCAATGTCGGTGTTCTCATACGTTTCCAAAACACTGGTAGGATCTTCATCCTAGCTCGATTTAATGCAAAGTCCAAGACCTCCTACAGACTTGCACGAGAGCTCATCTATGCTGATGATTGCCACTTCATTGTCAACATCGAGAAGGATATGCAGATGATAATGGACCTCTTCTCTTGAGCATGTACCACCCTTGGACTCACCATCAATCTGGAGAAAACTAAGATAATGCTCACTACTCTACGAGAAATCTAGTATGTAAAGCTCAACATTTACGTCAAGAGAGCTGGATTAAGTGTGCTTGACTCATTTGTATATCTTCGGAGCACTCTCTCCCGAGATGGATCTCTCGACACTGAAATACTTCTAAGAATCGAAAAGGCTAGCAAAGCGCATGTGGTCAGACATAGCGATAACCATCAAAACAAAACTTAATGTGTACGAATCATGCATCAATTCTGCTCTCCTGTATTCTTCATAGACATGGACTATGTATTGCAAACACATCAAGGTTCTGGAGAGGTTCCATCAACCGTGTCTTAGGAAGATCCTAGATATTAAGAGGCAATTGTTTATACCAGACACCAATGTTCTACAGAAAGCTGGAGTGACGAACATAGAAGTGCATATTATATATAGTCAGATGCAATGGGCAGGGCACCTAGTTAGGATGGGAGATTACAGGCTCCTAAAAGAACTGTTATATGGCGAACTGCAGCATGGCAACACGAACCTAAGAAACAACCTGAAAACTCTTGATATGAATGTAACGAACAGGAGAGGATGGATCAGGTGTGATCGGTCTGGCGCAAGTGTATCTATGATAGCTGCGGTAAATTGGGGCAAAGCGAATAGAGTACGCCATTTTGAAATGTACTTTGCAGAAGCAGTTAGTGCCAAACGTCTCAGATACATTTCAACCCGACCATGTGTGTGATTTATGTGCCAGACCCTGTCTGTCAAGAGATGGTTTACTGAGTCATATGAGATCTCATACTGAGAGCCACCTGACATCCAGTTGTAAGGTTCTCCTGGGAGATGGCTATTATACAATGCGACACAATGGAGTGTGTAAATATCTTCACTGGACTATTTGTAAAAAGTTGAATATCCAGTGTAGCAGCAAGTCCTGGGAGCATATACCAGAAAGAACAGTTAGAAATAATTTATACACAATCCATTATGACTATGCAATCCCTACAGCTACATATCTAGAAAACGGAGCTGTTAAACCTGACATCGTAATATGGAACAAAAGGGAGAAAGTAGCAACCCTAGTTGAAGTCAGTGTCCCTAATGATACAGGATTGAACCGAGCAGAAAGGGAAAAGATTACGAAATACCAAGGTCTTATATACGACATGAAAAGAAACTGGAATCTTACGAAATTCTCCATCATACCAGTAATTATAGGAGCAACAGGACTAATGAAGAAGAATTTCAAGAGCTATCTGGCGAGTATACCCGGTGAACCGAGTGCAAGAGAAATACAAACAATTGCACTTAAATGACGGTTAGAATCTTAAAACGATCTCTAGGCTGGAGTGTCTGAAATAGGCGGTGAATGTCTGGCATCCGGTAGGATGCCCATCTCCAGCAAAAACAGAAAGATAAGAGAAATAAAAAATAAGAGCCAACTGGACATCATAATCTTGTAGAAATTGCCTTCTTCTATAAAGAAGTGGCAATTACCATATATATAGGTAGAAGGGTGAAAAGGAATTAGAAAAGCGAAACGCAGACTTTTTTTCAATTCAGTTGCTCAATACAAGGTATATTCCGCGAAAAGGCAATTTATTCAATTAATTTTTCTATTAATTATATCTATTATATATATATATATATATATATATATATATATATATATATATATAATGTCGTTGAATATGACAGTCAACTTATGTCTAGATATCCTTGTGTGAATCTGTTCCATTAGCTGAATCAGGGGAATTAGCTGATGAATCTGCCATAACCGTTGATGTCCCACAAAAACACAGGCCCTGATTCGGCTAATCGAATGGATCCGCACAAGGATATCCAGACATAAGTTGTCTGTCATATTCAACGAGATTTGTATTACAGAGAAAATGTTTCGTTTGTGTGGGAGGATCTAGAAAAGGGCACTTGTTTACCTTCGTGCGATAGGATGGAAGTGCATATATTTATTTATATATAAATATGCAAATAAATACACATTTTTCTTTATTATAGAGTAAAGAATATTTGTATAAGTATATACATGTGTGTATGCCTATATATTTATACACACACATTATATATATATATATATATATATATATATACATATACATGTATGTATATGTATTCATATATGTCATCATGAAAACGTTTATATAATAAAACTTTCATGATGACATAAGAACATGGATTAATATCAGTGGTAAGCTATCTAATCCGGTTTGAGTAAGGAATGGTGTTTAGCCGGATGCTATGACAGTATCAATGATGTTTACATTGTATTTTGTTAAGGGTTTTCCCATCGCTTTTAGGGATGCTCACATAGATATTGAACGACTATCAGACGCCTTAATGCCAATACAAAAATATTTTTTTCTTTGACTAAAGAGTTACTATTATGCCAGCTCAAAAGCATCTCATGAATTCTTTCTCAAAGACATGCGTTTAACTATTACTGTGAAAAAGACAGTAGTTATATACCAATCTACACCAGAAAAGGTTTACTCTAAGTCCAGAATATATGTGTATCATAAAACATTGCAGGTTGTGAATAAGTTTGTGTAGCCACACAGGACTCTGATTATATTGGACAATCTATCTTTCAATTAAAAATGCAAGTAATTCTAGACGGTTGAGTTTCGATCGTGGCTTCAAGAACTTGTCTGTCTACCCACACTGAAGAGCTGTAATACAGTGACACAGTTTGTCTGTGGATGACTAAATATATATATATTGCGGGGTTCTGAGTCCAGCGACTGGTATCAATAATTCATCTCTACACGATTCCCGAAAGGATGAAACGTATATGTATGTAGATAAAAACAAATAATTATATATATATATATATATATATATATATATATATATATATATATATATATATATATTTGTACAGATAGTCTTTTTAACTAATGAATTTGGGATATATATATATATATATATATATATATATATATATATATATATATAATTTTATGTATATATATACATATATATATATATTATCTGTAGAATTGTTGTTTACAAAATGCAAATATTTCCATGGTTTTTGTCTGTCAATATCTGGTTTCAATTCTCCCTTATCCCCGACCCCTTGAAAAACTCTGTTTCTTTGCAATTAACTCCCCCGGGGGATTTTAATATGAAGTTATGTTTTACTTGTTGAATAAGTTATTTTTGATCAGATGCTGTCCTTCTAAATGTTGATGTCAACCTGAAAACATTTGCTTTTCCTATACGCCCTCAAATCTGGAATCTTATTTTATCTTGAATACCTGCCCCCCCCCCCCCCCCCTTCCAAATTTTGTTTTATAAGGATGGTGTCTTTTATTCTGAAATTTGAAATAAATTAAATCATGACAAAAGAATTATGGGTGGCACATGAAAATAAGCCACTCTTCACTTGGATATATATATATATATATATATATATATATATATATATATATATATATATATATGTTTGGATATATATATATATATATATGTTTGGATATATATATATATATGTTTGGATATATATATATATGTTTGGATATATATATATGTTTGGATATATATATATATGTTTGGATATATATATATATATATCTATGGATATATATATATATATATATATATCTATGGATATATATATATATATATATCTATGGATATATATATATATATATCTATGGATATATATATATATCGATTACTATCTTGAACACTTAATTATTGACTTGTGCTCAGTCTTTATTATTGGTAGTAGAACTATAAAAGCTTACCATCACTTGTAGACTTATTTTGCCCACTGACTTCACAAGTAACTGGATTGTAATAATAATAATAATAATTATTATTATTATTGATACTATTGTCACTGCAACTATCGTAGGTACTATTGGCTTTATTCTTCTTATTATTGTTATTATAGTTGTTTTTATTAATACTAAAGATAGTAACACCATTAAACTTCTTTTATATAGTAATCTTACTAGTATTAATTTTAGTATAATATAATTACAATTAACAAATATTATCACAACAAACTTCACTACCGCTACTGAGCTCATTATAAAAGCCATAAATAATTATATTGAAACAGAATGCACAAATAGCAATTAATACCCTAAATTTAAATTATCAAACATTTTTATCTACACAATAACCATCTATTACAACATAAATGACTGTTATAACTTTATAATTTTATTCTTCTTATTAAATTAAACCCACCCTGCCCTCTGCCCCGGTTGGAAGTAACACTAAATATCACCCCACCCAACTTCCTGAAGTATAACCTGTTGGGGCTCCCCCCCCCCCCACACACTCCCCCTTTCCTGTCCTTGCTAAAGGCTGAGCCCCGCCTCGTCCCCCCTCCCTCTTATGGATCTTCAATTTCATGTTGCAGTTGAATTAAACATTTTAGGCATTTAAAATCCGTTGATGCCTGAAGAATTGGCGTGCATTATGAACGCTAATGAAACAATATATATTTTGTAGCAATAATGGAATAATAAAATCACAAACAAATATATATATATATATATATATATATATATATATATATATATATATATATATATATATATATATATATGTATGGATATATATATATATATATATATATATATATATATATGTATGGATATATATATATATATATATATATATATATATATATATATATATGTATGGATATATATATATATATAGATATAGATATATATATATGTATGGATATATATATATATATATATATAGATATATATATATGTATGTATATATATATATATATATATATATATATATGGATATATATACATATATATGTATGGATATATATACATATATATGTATGGATATATATATATATATATGTATGGATATATATACATATATATATATATGTATGGATATATATATATATATGTATGGATATATATATATATATATATATATATGTATGGATATATATATATGTATGTATGGATATATATATATATATATATATATATATATATATATATATGTGTATGGATATATATATATGTATGTATGGATATATATATATGTATGTATGGATATATATATATGTATGTATGGATATATATATATATGTATGTATGGATATATATATATATATATGTATGTATGGATATATATATATATGTATGTATGCATATATATATATATGTATGTATGGATATATATATATGTATGTATGGATATATATATATGTATGTATGGATATATATATATATATATGGATATATATATGTATGTATGTATGGATATATATATGTATGTATGTATGTATATGTATATATATATGTATGTATGGATATATATATATATGTATGTATGTATGGATATATGTATGTATGTATGGATATATGTATGTATGTATAGATATATGTATGTATGGATATATATATGTATGTATGGATATATATATATGTATATGTATGTATGGATATATATATGTATATGTATGTATGGATATATATATGTATGTATGGATATATATATATATATATATGTATGTATGGATATATATATATATATATGTATGTATGGATATATATATATATATGTATATATATGTATGTATGCTTGCTCATGAGGTTGATAACTAATTACACGTGTCCATGCAGTAATGACCGGATGTGTATTAGATCGATTAGGTGAGGTAAGACCCAATTTTGTCAGTGTTTTACCATTGATCTTATAAGTCATATCTTCGATATGAACTAAAGCCATATTGAAGATGTCGTCTAAAAATGTTATATCAACTTCAGGCTGTTGATTGTGTTTCCTAAGAAGGAAATCTTCACTAAAAGCTTATTTGTGTGCATCCCAAAGTCGTTTTGGATGAGACACTGCACATGATGTCAACATGATGGCAAACAAATGTCTCAAATTGTCTGCAGATTCAGATATAGATGCTTCCTGTAATGTAGCATCCCAATGGTTATCATATTCAAGTAGT
>OY744530.1:75604113-75621613 GCA_963556195.1 Sepiola atlantica
GTATTGATATATATATGTATGTATGGATATATATATATGTATGTATGTATTGATATATATATGTATGTATGTATGGATATATATATGTATGTATGTATGGATATATATATATGCATGTATGTATGGATATATATATATATGTATGTATGGATATATATATATATGTATGTATGGATATATATATGTATGTATGTATGGATATATATATGTATGGATATATATATATATATATATGTATGTATGGATATATATATATATATATATATGTATGTATGGATATATATATATATATATATGTATGTATGGATATATATATATATATATATGTATGTATGGATATATATATATATATGTATGTATGGATATATATATATATATATATGTATGTATGGATATATATATATATATATATATGTATGGATATATATATATATATATATGTATGTATGGATATATATATATATATATATGTATGTATGGATATATATATATATGTATGTATGGATATATATATATATATATATATATGTATGTATGGATATATATATATATATATGTATGGATATATATATATATATATATATGTATGGATGGATATATATATATATATATGTATGTATGGATATATATATATATATATGTGTGTATGGATATATATATATATATATGTATGTATGGATATATATATATGTATGTATGGATATATATATATGTATATATGTATGTATGGATATATATATATGTATATATATATGTATGTATGGATATATATATATATATGTATGTATGGATATATATATATATATATATATATGTATGTATTGATATATATATATATATGTATGTATGGATATATATATATATATATGTATGTATGGATATATATATATATATGTATGTATGGATATATATATATATATATGTATGTATGGATATATATATATATATATATGTATGTATGGATATATATATATATATGTATGTATGGATATATATATATATATATGTATGTATGGATATATATATATATATATATGTATGTATGGATATATATATATATATATATATATGTATATATATATATATATATATATATATGTATGTATGGATATATATATATATATATATATTTGGATATATATATGTATGTATGGATATATATATGTATGTATGGATATATATATATATATGTATGTATGGATATATATATATATATATGTATGGATATATATATATATGTATGGATATATATATATATATATATATATATATATATATATATATATATATATATGTATGGATATATATATATATATATATATGTATGGATATATATATATATATATATATATATATATATATATATATATGTATGTATGTATGGATACATATATATATGTATGTATGGATACATATATATATATGTATGTATGGATACATATATATATATGTATGTATGGATACATATATATATGTATGTATGGATACATATATATATGTATGTATGGATACATATATATATGTATGTATGGATATATATATATGTATGTATGGATATATATATATATGTATGTATGTATGGATATATATATATGTATGTATGGATATGTATATATATATGTGTGGATATATATATATATATATATATAATGTGTGTGTGTGTATATATATATATGTGGATATATATATAAATATATAAAGTATAAAGGTATACTCAAAAAAGAATAAAAGGGAAATACCAGTAGAGTGCTCAATTAAATTAAATTAAGAGCGTAATATTTTTATTTTCAAATACAGATTTTAATCAGACATGGACCAGTGGTTTCTGACAAGAAACGGGTTTAATTCCCGATTCCGTCTTCTTCAGCATAGTCTGAAATAGTAAATGATGGAATTTCTTCAAAAAACTCTTATAACCGTCATGAAACGCTATGTACACAGAATTTTTAAATGGAGGGCCGACGAGACGCTTAGATCAGAAAAAGCCGTTAAGTAAGAGATTCTATATTTAGAAGTGAAGAACGAGAAGGAAGGAAGAAAGAAAGAAAGAAAGAAAAGAGAGAGAGAAAGAAAGAAAGAAAGAAAGGAGGGGAAAAATAAAATAAAATACAATTTATAATAATAAAATATTATTTTTATATTTATATATATTATTTTTATATGTAGAATATAATTAAGGGTACGCAACTCTAATTAATTAAATTATCTAAAAAAGGGGAGGTAACTATTTATTATTATATAAAATATATATATGTATATATAAATTTCCGATTGTTTCAATTAATAAATATCAATTTAAAGTAAAAATATAAATATAGATAAATATATAAATAAAAAATCAATAAATAAAAGATCAATATATAAATAAAAAAATCAATCAATATATAATTAAAATATCAATATATAAATAAAAAATAAAAAATCAATATATAAATAAAAAATCAAAAATCTATATATTAATAAAATAAAATAAAAAAATCAATATATAAATAAAAAATTCGATATATAAATAAAATCAATATATAAATAAAAAATAATAATATGTAAATAAAGAATCAAAAATCAAAATGTAAATAAAAATATAAATATATAAATGAAAATCAAAATATAAATAAATCGATATATAAATAAAAAATCATATATAAATAAAAAGTCAAAATTCATATATAAATATATAAATAAAAAAATCAAAATTCATGTATAAATAAAAAAAAATATATATATATAAATAAAAAATAAAAAAATAAATATACACATACACACGTACATATACACATATACACACATATATATATATATATATATATATTTTGGGTAGTAAATAATTCATATCCAATAAAAGAAAAACTAGATCATATAAATTCCCGTAAAAAGGCTAAGTCAATTTCTACATATGATTTTAGTACCTTATATACTAAAATACCACATAATGAACTAATTAAAGAATTAGGTAACATTATAGATTTAGCTTTTGCCGGAGGTAAAGGTAAATACATAGAATTTTCAAAATCTAAAGCCTTTTGGTGTAAGACTAAAAACAGTAAAACTAGTACTTCAAAAAATGGCCTTAAAATACTTATAAGTCACCTGATTAAAGAAAGTTATTTTAAAATAGGAAATAATACACTAATACAAACAATAGGTATTCCTATGGGTTTGGACCCTGCCCCCTTTTGGGCAAATCTCTATTTACATAGATATGAATACATATATATGTCAGCATTAATAAAAAATGATATATCTAGAACGTATAGTTACCACGGCTGCAGGAGGTTTATTGATGACCTGGTCTGTATAAATGATAGAGAGGAGTTTGAAAATACTAAACATTTAATATATCCTAGGGAATTAAAATTAAATTGTGAACATACAGGAATACATGCTACCTTTCTAGATTTAGATATAAAAATTGAGGATGGTAGATTTATTTATAAAATGTTTGATAAAAGAAATTCTTTTCCCTTTCATATCGTTCGTATGCCGCATAAAAGTAGTACCTGTCCTATGTATATATTTTATGGGAGTATAATGTCCGAATTTCTAAGAATAGCCCGCGTTACTTTAAGGTTAATGGATTTTATACCTCCAGTCACTTCATTAGTAATAAGAATGCTTAAACAAGGTGGAGATAAAAATAAAATATTTAGACAGTTAAATAAGGCAATAACACGCTATCCTGACGCTTTTAAATTATATGAAATAAATCAAAAGAAATTGATAAAAGAAATCCAAAACTCTACTATAAAAATGTATAACATATGTAAATAGTCCATGATAAAATAAATAAATAAATGTATATATATATATATGTATATATGAAATATTTTTATAAATATATATTTTTAATTTTAAAACATTTGTAGACAAAGAAAATAACCAAGGGAAAAAAGGGGGGTTATTATAATGGAATCATCTAACTCTATAAAATAGATGTTCTGTAAAATAGTAAATACCCACTTTGAAAGGAACAACACAGGTAAGGAAACTATATTTTAATACTTTAGAAAAACAAATCTGGAGGCAAAACTAAATTAAATATTTGTAAACTTTTTAAATTAAAAAATAATTATTAAATAGGGAGGTGGTGTCTGATCAACACTGCTGGGATGCCATGATAAAGAAATACTGTTTTGTTTTTAAAATCCCGAAACAGTTTTCATGGTAAACAACTGACGATCCCTTATATATAAAAACATATATAAAAATATATTTATATTAGAGTATATTCTTGGAAGTAAACTAAAATAGTGATTGCAGTAAATTGATTGACTTACTAGACTAAAATCTTTCAACAAAAATTTTTTTTTTTTTTTTTTTTTTTTTTCTTCCCAGTTTTGAAGGTTAAAAGAACTTCCGAGACTATATATATATATATATATATATATACATGTATACACATATATATACACGTATGCATGTGTAAATAAAAAAATCAATATATAAATAAAAATCAATATATAAATAAATAAATATTCGAAAAATAAAATTTAAAAATTTAAAATTTAAATAAGGAGGAGGGAAAAATGGAGAAAGGAAAAAAGGGTTGTGATCAGGTTCGTAGAACGAGAAGTCTGCAGTGGAAGTATATAAGTGTCTGAAAAATGTATGTAGGGCTCTAGGAAGGCTTAAGTCACTCGATCCATCCAATAAATAAGGAGTGCTTGTTTACGATGTATTCAGTCCTTAAAAACCTCATCGCGTACATTTAAACATCTGGTGTTTGGGTTCATGATGGCCTTAAAAATATGGAACTGCTCAGCATTACACAAATGGCAAACATTAGATATAGGTGAATAAATGGGTTTTCTCTCTATGATTTTCCAATTTATAGAAAAGGGAGTTCCTTCTTCTTTTAGTTCCCAAATTCGTTTAGCCAAAGATGTGTTTGCGCGATCTTTGTATCTAAAGGAATATAGGTGTGAATAATACCTTTGTTTAAAGGAACCTTGTGTCATGCCGTAGTATACATCTGTACTGTTATCAGTTTGACTCGTAACCACAGCTTTGTATACAACTGAGTCAACTTTACAATTTCCCTCGAGGGGGCAAGAATTTTTATTTTGGCATGAGCATCCGGTGTCGACTGCCGTGCTTTGTTCTCTGGTGATGTAACTCCTTATAGGCTGCATGGTTGAGTAGCTGACCTTGATGGTGTTTTTATTGAAAAACTTATGTAAACTGTTTGTTGGAGGGAAATGTTTGTTTAATAAAGAGAGAAAAATATGACCTACTCTTGATTTTGTTCTGCTGGAGAAGGGCGGCGAAAACCAGATAATCGATCTCCTCCTTTTGCGGCTGTTGTTCTGTGGAATATTCTGGTTTGGGATGTATGAGATTCCATCGTGGAATCCGCTGTCGCGGAGGGCTTTATTATAATATGGAGCGGTCTGTGTGAAAACTTCATAATTGGAGGAGAGGTTTGAAATTCTAAGGCTTATATTTTTAGTAAGATTTTTGAGGATTGATGGTGGATGGCATGAGCTTTTATGGATATATTGAAGTGATTCATTCGGTTTATGGTAGGGTTTGTGAGTATTATTTTCGAGGTTAAGAGTAGAATCGATGAAATCTACTCTTAACCTCGAAAATAATACTTGTGCAAAGAGACCAAAGACACTCAAAGATGGTGTCTAGTAGGCAATTCAAATTCTCCTGTTCTACATATATATATATATATATATATATATAATATTTTAGAAATAATTTTTATAATTTATTACCTACAGACATCGATGTTTCATGCTTACGCAATCTTCAGTGCAGGAAGCTAGAAGCTAATTCCTGACAGTCGGCGGGAGCGAACCCCGATCACAAATCGTCACTGATTTGCAGTCAAGAGACTTACCCATATATATATATATATATATATATATATATATATATATATATATATATATATATATATACATGTTTGTGTGTGTGTGTGTGTGTTTATGTAAGTTATTCGACAGTAAACATTTACAGTTTTCGGAGAAATTTCTCCCATTTATTTAAACCTTGTTCTGATAAGTCTAGACATCGCCACCATATTTTATCAGCTTATCTTACTCGGCATAATTACATAATACAAATTAGCATCGTTATTTGTATGGCCTTAGCTTATTTCATTTCTACCTTGTAAAGAGTTACGTCTCAGTTTTCAACACAGATTAAAATGAAATTTTCATGAGGGCAATTCCGAAAATTAACCATGAAACTTAATCTTAGATTAAATCTCTAATCCGGTCGTTTTTTTTTTCTTTTAGTTATTTAATTCATTTATTTTATTTTTACATTTCTTTCTTTGATTATTTGTATAACATTCACTATTAAAATATAGTAGTTGAGGAAAAACATTGGTTACATTATATATATATGTATATATATATATATATATATATATATATATTAGATTTAATGTGAGGTACTATATAATTGTTTCCACAATCAGATAACACGCAGCCCCCACATACACATATATATATAAGTATTTTATTTACAAACTATACATTACAGGGTCTATTAGGTGTACCGGAGTTTTTTCAATCTGACCATACCGGGTCTGAGGTAAAAACCGGCCATAAGCGGGAGACTGATTCTTCAGTATGCAAATAATCGGTATAAGTCGGTTTTTACCCCAGATCAACAAAACCCCGGGACACCCAACAGACACTATAATGTATAGTTTTAAATAGAATACTTTATATTTGCTCTTGTAGAGCCTACGATCTCGAGCACTTTAATGTTTTTTTCAACTAACAAATGATACATTATATATATATATATATATATATATATATATATATTTAAACATTAACAAAACAGCCTACACGAATTAAATCGTGTTTCTGTGCTAAGTTCATGTCATCGAGGCTGCAACAGCAATAGTTAAAATTGTCTGAAAAAAACTCAGCGACATAGATATCGGGCCCCGCAAATCGACGATGACGTTTTTCTCAAGGTTATAACTGCCGGCGTGGTGGTGGAGGTGAAGACATTTTATGCATGTACAATTTTATCGTCACCGACTAGCGTAGATCGTTTTCTCTGTCTCACAGTGTTATTTAACTATTGCATTGTTATAATATGTAAAACTAATAATTGTCCAAACGTGAGAAATAGTGTATAGCAACGTCATCGTTATTTATAACAATCGGTGTATCTGGAGAAAATGTTTCATTGTTTATTTTTTCTGTAACTTCATTTATTAATAAAAAAAGTTGTTTCTGTTTAATTTTTTAAATTTCTTTCAGGACATTTTTAATGAAAAAATATATATTTATTTTTTGCCCTCCCCTCTCTCTCCATCTCTTCAGATAATTTCGAATGATTATAAGTAAATGTAGCGAGTGGAAAAAAAAAGGGGGAAGAGTAATAAAAATGTAGAAATTTGACTTACGATTTAAATTGGAACCCCCCCCCCCCTCGCCTGTGTATGACTGATGATTCATTTTGTATTTTTGCTCCCAGACGCAGAACAAAATTGTAGCAATTAGTAAATAATAAGTAAAATAGAAGAGGGGATAATTACCTGATGTTCAATCACTTACTATTCAAAGTGAAATAGGTTTCAGCATTACTACAGCACACAAATTTTGAATGCCAATTTTTATCTACAAATTTCAACAAACGAAACAATTTCATTAGTGTACTATTTCTGTTTAATATCCAATGAAAATAAATTGTGAATCTCGCACAGAATATGCTACTGAAAAAATGATTAAGTCGAATAGAATATGTTATTGATGAAATCGATTGGAATTTCTTTGTTGTGTAAAGAACACAGACTAAAACTTTACATAAATTACTGGCTAGTCAAAATGAAATTTCACTTTGTCAGATGCATTGCTCTTTAGGCCAAACACCGAGAATACAACTGACTTAATTTATTCATATATATATATATATAAATTAAGTCGCTCCTCGAAAAAGGATAGCACTGTAAGTGTAGTATTAACACAGCATGACGTCACTAGCTTTAAAATGCATCGTTCCTTCCCTTGAAAAGAAGTAGAATGCTCTCGACGTTAAGCCCGCCGATAAAGTGTTATATTATCACCGTTTGTTCACTATTTAAAATTCGTTGAGTGGTTAAGCCTTCGGATTTGAGTTGAAAAAACTTGTAATCCGGGGTTTCGAATCGCATGACCGGTAGTGAATAGTCATATTTCTATGCTGATGAGTCCCGAGGTAAAAAGGACGAAACGTATACGCACATAGATAATAAACAATAACAAATATTTACTATTATTATATATATATATATATATATATATATATATATATATATATATATATATATATATAATGAAATAGAGAGAGAGAGAGACAGACCAGGAACAGATTCAGAACTAAGAAAATCAGAGAGTAAAATTGCTGAAACGTTGTGAATATAACAACAACAACTAAAATGAAGACAACCGTCTGAAATTATTAAGTTGCCCCTTCAAGTCTTGAAAGATGCACAGTTTATTATTTTGAAGTCTTTCTTAGTTACTCTACCAAGGTTTGAGAGTCTAGTCTACCTTATTATTTAACCCATAGTTGTGAAGGGGGGCGGGGATACCGTTTTTAAGGGAAATCAGAAAAAGTCTTAAAAAATAAAATAAATTTGCATGAATCAGCATGGTATGACTTTTTTAACCAGCATAATTCTGTTGTTGGCATTGGTTTCCCCGATTTCTCCTTGAATCAGGTACTTACAGGAGGAGCTATTAAGTGAAAGTGGTGCCATGAAACTGACTGGATTCGAACTTGGCACACCCAGATTGTCAGTCCGCACCGTTATCCACTTCACCACGGTAACCTCCCAGTTAATTTACAGTCACTCTCACTTTTGAACTGACGCTACTGATTTTTCCAAAATTGTCCACCCATCTAAGTATTGACTCAGCTCAACGTTGCTTAACTTTGGTGATTTCATGAAGATCGGTGTGTCAACAACATTATTTGGTCATAAGTTATTCAAACTATAGAAGAGATTTTATTGCTAAATGTATTTTTTTTTTGTATTGGATTAAAATTTCGTCCAATCATGTGTTTTGTTAAGAAACAGATGAGTCTTTACACTGATTGGCTGCTAAAGATATGCTCTAAGCAAGCAATCTGATTGTTTGATAGAAAAGTGATATTATCTTTAATGAACAAAAAATGAGAAGAAAATGTCGATCACTAGTGACTATATTAAGCCGTATGCGTGTGTGTGTGTGTGCGCGCGTTTCATAGAAATTTATTTAAAGAAAAATATTCTTGAAGATTTCTGTCCATTTATGCAAAGTGACATAAGAGGGAGGGAAATAGGAGGTGGGTGGGGGGAAGGGAAAACGAGGAGGCTTAGTGGATGGTGTAATTATTAAAATGTTATCTCTGCCATTATTTTCTGTTTTAAATCTCTTCTATCTTATTTCAGATGCGGGTGGGGATTGGGGGTAGGTAGCAACAAGATGACTGAATGAATGTTCTCGTATGTTTTTGAGTTTTCTTTTCTGGTTTATTCTTTTTCTTTTTAATCTGTTTGTGTTTCCATTGTATTTGAAAGTAAAGACACTTTGAAGTTGATTCAAAAAGCTTCTTAAGTCGAATGTAATATTTGGTGTAGAGCCAAAGAAATAGGAACCACACAGGAGAAGGAAAGACGTTCACAGAAGGAGTAAGGATAAGAATTTGGAAAGAAGTGAAACGACTGAAGATTGAAGCAAAATAAAAGATGTGTCAGGAATTAAGACGGCATTGTTATTAAAGATGAGGTGTGAGACCAGAAGTTCTTCAAAATGGAACAGATCAAAGAAAAGACAAATAATAATAATAAACAAGAATGGATCACTTCTTGAGATACGTCCATTCAATCTGCAGGTTTAACATGAAAATACTATTTCAAATTGAACTCTGACAGACAAACCTACCAATAAACGGACAGAATCTCTTGCTAATTCAGAATTAAATGTGACTGTCAACAAAGCTATTTCAAAACTAAGTGTAACAGACAGACAAAAATTGCATTTCAAACAGACTGACGAAAATGCTAGTTCAAAAGTAATTATGAGAAACTATGAATTGGGATAAATACATAGAAGATACTGCCAAGTCTGCTGCAAAGAATGTGGGATCCCTCTACCGGGCTAGAAAACTTCTCAAACCTGCTAGTAGGGTCCAAAAAAAGAATCTCCTATCTATTAGGTCCCGCACTGTCAACCAAGCTTCAACCCCTGTTCCATCGCCACAATGTTGCATCCCTGTGTTTGTTTTACAAGTACTCCAATGGAATGTGCTCCAATGAATTCACGGAACTGGTGCCCCTCGATGTAAATACCCCCGGACAAGCAGCAAAATCCCACAATTTCACTGTAGAGGTCCTCAGATGTCAGAAAGCTTTCTACTCTAATTGTTTCTTTCCTTGAACTGCTAGACTTTGGGATTCCCTCCTTCGCTGACTGTACTAACATGCAGAAATTTAAATGTAATGTGAACAAACATCTCACTGCTTAACTTCCTACTTAATAGTCCCTGTAAGTGTGACCGACCTACTAATGAAAGCACATAATCTATTATACAGATGCATGTACGCATCTAAAAATGTTAATTCCGAATTAAGTGTTACAGACCATCAACAAAGCCATTTCAAACTTAAGCAAGACAGACTGACAAAAATGCTAATTCAGACGAAAATGCTGTTTTAAACTTAAGCATGATGTAACAAAAATAATGCCATTTTAAACTTAAGCATAACAGATCAACGAAAATGCATAACAGACACACGAAAATGTTGTTTTAAACTTAAGCATGACAGACCAATGAAAAGAGAATAACAGATCAAAGAAAATGCTATTTTAAACTTAAGCATGACAGACTTACGAAAATGCTGTTTTAAACTTTAGGATGAAAGCACAACAAATGGACTGGCTGACATGCAAAGCCTCTGCTAGTGATGCGATGATGCATCTGAAGAAAAAAAGCAATTGAAAAGTTAACGACAAGAAAAAAAGAAAATACATATACAAAATATAATCAGGAATTGAATAAAATGAAAAGCATCCGTAAAAGGAAAAATGAAGACTTAAATGAATGCTATGAAATTGAAGGGCTGAAGAAAAAAAAAGGAAATATATTTCTTCAAAGAGAAGGAAGAAGAAAGGAATGAAAGAAAAAAGTAATGTGCATTCGAAGATGGAGAAGAAATAAAGAATATAAGAAAGAAGGAGTGTCTATCTTCTTCTTATATATAAAGTAATGTCAGATTTTTCCCTATTTCATTGAGTGGGATTGCTTTCTTAACAAAAGGTAGATAAAAGAATCTGTCTTGTTAGACTAATTTGCCAAATATTGGTCCATGTTGTTAAAAAGAAAATTGTCATTTTCAATTGATTTCATAGATTATAATATTCAATCTTGATTGATATTTTATTTTTTATTAGTCATGAATAGAGGAGGACGGAGGAGTACTTACACTCACAGTAACATCTCCTATGCCTGTATTTATCAATGTGAAGATTTCTTACTTGCTTCCTGGGTCATTCAGTTAACACATAACACTTGGAGACAAGGGTTGTCAGTTCGAACCTCACCCAGGGCATAATTATTTTTACTCTGATTTTATTTCACAATGAACTTAGAGATTTTAAATTACAATATAAAGCGGATTGTTTACTTATGCTTTAATTTTTTTCTGTAATCTAAATAATTCATAGGACCCCGGGTGAAGCAAGGTAATCTTGCTAGTATTCAATATAAGAAAAACATGAATGCAAGAAAGGAGATGATAAAAGATCGGATTGCAAGGAAGACGAAACATTTGTTTGAGAATAGAAGAAGAAATATCTATTTACGGTTAAGAAATGGATGTTAGATATGATGGAGACGAATGAATGTAAGAAAGAAACATTTTTTATTCAAAGAAGAAAGAAATAAGGAAAGGGTGCCAAAAGGAAGGACTGTTCAATGAAAAAGAAAAATTCTTCTAAAATAGAAGAAATATGGAATTGATGCCTGAAAGGAGGATTGTTTATTCAAAGACAATGAAAGCAAAAACAAATGATGGAATATTTCTTCAAAGAGAAAAAAATTCAAAGAAAGGAAGAATTGCCAAAAAATAAGGAATATTTATCCAAAGAAACGATTAGACGTTGAAAAAAAGAAGGAATATTTATTGAGAAATATGGAAAGGAGTAAGGAAGAAAGCAATGGAAAACAAAGAAGGAATAAACAAAAACAAGGAAGGAACATTATGTTTTGAAATTTTTTTAGATGAGGCTTGATAATTTATATTATTTGAATTATTCAGACTACTGTTCTCATCTTGGATGGTTTTCTTGCAAGGAGCCGTGGCGCAACGGATATAAGTGCTTAGTGATAATCAGTTCTAAGTGACAGTTTTCTGAAGGTTGAAGGTCAATCCTCAGTATGGGCGGTATGAAAGATAGAATTACGAATTACTTAAGACTTTTACCCACTTGGGTTGAATAAAGGGTTTCATTTGAAATTCCATAAAGATTCTCAAGCTTGAAAAGACACACCTGAAGGTTACATCGTCTAAAAACATTGTAATTATAACATCCCAGATGAGAATAGTAGTCAGAATAATTCAAATAATACAAAAAAGAAACAGTCATCGAAAGAATAAAAAAAAACAATGAAAGAATACAAGAACTAAAACAAATATTAGTTCAAAGAGAAAATAAACAATTGACATCCATCCGCTGATATTAAAAATAAATATTTTTCGAAGTATTAACATTTCTTAAAATGATGCAAAAATAGAACAAATAATGGAAAATAATGAAAACAAGAAATAAACAAAAAATGACGAAGGAAGAGGTTCAAAACCAGATTTTGTTCATTTGCAGAGAAGGAGAGTATGAAAGCCAGAACAAAGAAGGAAATATTCATTCAAAACGAAAAAAAAAGGATAAAAATAAGGAATGTTTGGTCAAAGAGAAGGAAGGAATATCCATTAAAATCTGTTGCTAAGGTTGTTGGAAAAATGCTTTGATCATTCTACCGTTCCTGAAAGTACATGACTCCTGATACCATCCTCTACCTGTGTAAGAGTCAAAGACGTCCTAATATGGAGTACTGATACCACATTTGGGGAGTTACCGCTCAGAGCACCCTTTATTGCCTCAACAGAATACAAATTCGACTTTGCAATCTAGTGGGGGATTATCTCTTCTCCTCTCTACAACCATTTTATCGCAGAAGTGATGTGGCTCGTCTTTGTCTACTCTATTGTTATTTTCATGGAAGGTGCTCGACTGAGCTCCAATCTCTGGCTCCTCCTTGTAAGATATTCACAGCAAGAACTCTGTTACCACAATTGAAAAGAACTTTATTTTTTTCTAGCGTCAGGAGGAATTTCCATGAACAGTTTTTCTTTTGAAGAACTTCCCATCTGTGAAACACATTACCACGAGACTGCTTCATTGCAGGCTACAACATGATCATCTTCAAATCTAATGTCAACAAATACTTACCATAAGACGTCTTCATAAAAATTCAAATTTTGTCCATTCCATTCATCATTTAAATCTTCCCAAAATATTCGTCATCAGTTAACTGACAATCTATTCATCTCATCAACTCTTAGCCTTGAGTGGCACTTGGCATTGATAAGTGATGACTCATTATTAAAAAAAATAGCAAGATGGGTTTACTTTCGGCAGCCTTGTAACCCATGCTTCCCTTATTTTGTCCTTTAGTCCTCACATTCCATGAGCGATGTTTCTGACAAAGGAGGAAGAATTGCTGTTTTCTGGGTCGGAATCTATCCATCTAACAGTTATTGTTGGCTAGTTTTTAACCTTGAAGTAATATTTTGTTAAATTTTAGCTCCTAACATCAAGTGGCTTCATGCCTTGTCTGGAGCGACTTCCATAAAAAGAAATAGCAATAGGGAAGCGTTACTGAAAATGAGGATTGTTTATTCAAAGAGAATTAAACACTATTAAGTCATAGAGAAGGCATAAATATGAAAGGAAAGAATGTAAAAAAAGTGAATGTGAATTGAACGATTCTCAGAAAAGAAGGAATATTTACGAAGAAGGAAAGGAATATTCATTCAAAGAGATGAAAGAGGAAAGGAAGGGGTATAAAAAAGAGACTGTTTTGTCAAAGAGAAGGAAGGAATATCTGTTTAAATAGAAGGAATATGGAATTGTTTATTAAAAAAAATGAAAGAATATTCATTTATGAATCAACTAAAGGAATACCCGTCTCCCTGAACGGTAAAATTAATTCCACCAAACAGAATAGTTTTGCACCACTTTTATGTTCCTTTACAAAGATTAAAATCAACATATTAATAATACTAAACCATATGTCTAAAATCGTTATTCCAATTTTGATCAAAATCCATTACATGATTTTGATTCTAGAAAATGTCTAAAATTCAAGGCTTAAGTTTAAGATGTCCTTACGGAGAAATTGAAATTCAGGGAATCTTGCTTAATTGGTGTCTAATTATTATGGATCAAATTTAATACAAATCTGAGATATTTGAATTTTCAGATGGGAGGTTGTGCTGATATTATGTGCTTTAAAATTTGGAGAATATTTATTAATTGATGTCTAATACCTATTGTTAACATTTCACAAAAATCGGAGGTATCAGAATTTTCATGAAGGGTATCCACCCAATTTTTATTCCCTTTGCATAAAACTACATTTAACTAAATATAGCTCATATTATCAACCATTACGCCTAGCAGCGGTGTTCCAAAATTCATAATAATCGGTTAATTAGTTTAGGAGTGAATTCTGTACATAGAAATAGACAAACATATACACATACCTGACTTTATATAAATAGAGGTATTCTTTCATTCTCTTTAAATAAACAATCCTCATTGAAGACAGAAATATCAAAGGAAAGAAGGTAAAAAAAGGGGAGGGGGAATGTGAATCTGAAGAAAAGGGTAAATATGATGTAGAAAAGAAGGAATATTTATTTAAAGAAAGAGAAGAAAACCCTAGAAAAATAAACGGGAGTTATTCCATGTGAGTACTGGAAAACAAGAAATAAATAAAAGAAGCAATAACCGAAAAAATAAAATAATAAAAGAAACCAAAAAAAAGAAGAAAAACAATAAACGACTGATTATATAAAAAAAAATAAGAAAATGAATAATATTTTTTTAAATGACTAACATTTTAAAAATGATACAAAACTAAAACAGATTTTGAAAAAAATCTTGATTTAATGGAATGAAATCGGAATCTTGAGGATTTATGTCAAATTAAAGATTGAGTGTGAAAATGGAAAACAGTCCTGTTTATCCGGTGCTTGTCTCGACCAGACCATCTGCCTGTCATATCCGAGGTGACGTGGGATTTTCGACTTGATTGCAACCTCATCTCCAAACACACTCTCCATCCTATCACTCTCTCAAATCTTTTTACTTTCTTAATTTTATCTCCATCCTTTTGTTTTCTCTCTTCCCGAGATTTCTACTTAGATATGAAAGATGAACAATTTAATATTAAAAGTAGATAATCGTTGGACAAGCATGAGTATAAACCAAACGGATAACAGAAGAAAAGTAGTATTCACTGTCCATGTCTCTCCTCCCTGGTACAGTCTGCCAGAGGAGGTTGTGATGATGCCTACCATATCCAGGTTTAAAGTCACCTTGGACAAACATTTGATGTATAGATGTAATACATTCTGTCTTTTTTATGGCCTGCTGCACTTTGCTATTTTTTGCCAATAAAATTGATTGGTTGATTGATTGGAAACAAGTGTTCGAAGCAGCAGCGGCAGTGAATGTTGTTATATGTATAAACTGTTGATTGGACAAAATTTCCGATCACAGTTGTAAGAATATTCACTCCAAATTCCGGCGTGTACTATAAAAACTCAGACACACAGCTTTCTTTTACTTTTTCTAATTTTTATATACTTTTCTTCCATACCCGGCACACGTGGGTATGTCCGGTAAAGCTAACTTTGGTCCTGTGATTGAAGGCCCTCAACCGATGCAATGAGAGACTTAAATGAACTACTATGAACTACCAAACACAGCTCCAGCATACATGCACAGCTAACCGAACTCTCTTGCACACAAGTTTGTAGATACACTCTCTCACTAACAAAACAAGCACACTAATACACCCACTCACATCTTCATGCCTACACACATGTAAACGTACACGGCTCCATCTGAAATGAACACATGTACTCAATTTCTCTTTACAGTCAAAATAGCTTCTTTTTTTTTCACCTACAAAAACTCTTTGAATTCTCATTCATTGCCAAACTCTTTATCTTTCATTGTCTTAGCAAGTTGTCAATAAAATATAATATTATTTCATATAGATAGATTTTGTCATTCTTTCCAATATTGCCTATATCTGTACACAGGCATTGTTGTTTTTAGATGACGTAACATTTGGAAGGGAGAAGGATGATGCAGTGGTTACCGGTGCAGACTGTGTGGCTCGTCATCCATATTAAAGTTGCTCAAAGACTATTGCATTACTATAATTAATATTCTTCTGGAAGGTATGAATCCATATCTCCTCCTTCCAGTACTCGGTAAAAGAGTAGATTATACTAAATTTAAAAGCCTTGCGGGACAACTAGTGTAGGAGAAAGAAAACTCTGAAATAACACTTGTAGGTATGTTACTGTTCACATGACATACACAACGTACACCGGTACAGTTGTAATTTGCCTGGTAGAAAGAGCGGATCTACTTCTCCGCAGTGCACAATACACTTAAAATAAATTTATGCATGGAGATTACACAATAGTTTTGGCTGTCATTCTCACCAGAGCACAGGTGATGACATACCTTTCATGAATCTCAAAGTCATAAATTGCCTGGTAGAAAGAGTAAGTCTTCTTCCTCACAGTACACAATCCACTTAAAATAAATTGCTACATTGAGATTACACAATTGTATCCTTGTCAGTGCTTATGCCTCCTACCCCAAATTTATTATAAGGTCATTAGTTCTTTGTAAACGAATTAAAACATTACTTTTCATTAAATCTAATATATAAAGTTATCTTGTCGGATTTTTAAAGTCGGACCCAAATAGCATTTAAGCTGATAAATTAAAATTTTCTTCTGACTAGCCAATTTTCATTTGTTATTGTTTTACCATGTTATTGGCAATATGATAACGTACTTAGCTACAATTTATTTTAAAAATTACTTAGTTCGACCCAGATGACTGCTAATATGAAACATTTTTAAATAATCACGAAAAATTCAAAACTAGCAAGGGTGTAACTCATTTTAAATTGAAGGATATAATAGGAGTTTTCTACCTTAAATTAAAAAATATGCAAACAAATGATAATCAAAAACTAAAATGACTTCACTGCATCCCTAGTAATGTTGGGTAGGTACAGATCTCATATTCTGTTTAACATCTGTTTTACATGTTAGCATGTGTTGAGCGGCTTTTAGAAATTGATTTCCAGTCACTAATAATCATAAAGTTATCCTGATAAAATTTTTTTAGCATTTATTCAATATATTATATTTTATAAGGAATTGGATATTTTTTATTATAAAACTTGG
>OY744530.1:75626613-75726613 GCA_963556195.1 Sepiola atlantica
ATTATTTCAGTAAATAAAATATATTATGAGCTAAACATATCTTCTTTTTTTTTTTTTCGATAACAGAATATCTCTATTTTACCTTTCCTGGGAAAAGCTCCCAAGAAACAAACATTATCACTAGTTGTCATCAGGATATATAACATTTAGATAATGTAAGAGTTAAAACTAAATTTAATAACTAAAAATTTAACGGTGGAAGTTTTGAAATTTCATTCAAATAATAGAAACAGTAAGAGTAAGGTAATATAACGTTCAGTCTTCTTTTTAAATATTTTGCTTATCTTCGCCAATCCCTACGTTACCCGCTACACATAATACACTCCTTAGCAATTAACTCAATCCAAAATATACCTTGCTCGTCGGCTGCTTCATGGTGTTCACGTCTCTTAGTGATCTTGCCTAACGGTGAACAATCTCTCAATTTCAATCAAAGTCTGTGGAATTCTTCTCACACTAATTTATTAGCATTATTAATTTACTCAACGTGTTCTTACAGGAGAATTGAAGCTTTATTCGACCATATTCATTTTTGGCTGCAAAGCAAAAGAAGAGTAGAACAGAAAGGCAAAGAGGTAAAGACAGAAAGAGACACTTAACAAAGTGCATGGCTTCGTTAATAATCTTAATACTAGTTAGGACATCTCAAACAGGGTTGCACACTCCGGATTTTTCATGCAGACTCCTAGAACTTCACGTTCTCAAATCAATTGTCTGACTCCCGCTAACTTGTTCCCACGCAGGGCCGATTTGTTCAAAAGGTCAACCGCCTTAATCCTGCTGACTCTCCATCTACAATGCATCCTGTTCATGACGTACTTTGAAAATTTTTCCTGACGAATATTTTTCAGCCAAATAAACAGTGGCTGATTTACCATTTATAAATATTTTCTGAAACACAAAGAACAATGGAAAAAAAATTATATTTTAAAATGTATTTTTAAGCATTATTACAAACTCATATTCTACCTCTTTTTTAAATCTATATTTGCAATTTAATATTTATTTTTACAAACCCAAAGCCCCCCCCCCCCAAAAAAAAAACATTATTAATTCCTTTGTGATCTTAATCGATTAATTAAATTAAATAATTTAACCTGTTTATGATTAGTGTAGCCTGTATTGACCAATTATAACATTTTGACATATAAAAAAAGGGTGCTTCTATAGCTGGGGATCCATATCGGCTTAGATGTTTCAAATTGCAATTTACAGAACAAACTGGAAATGGTCGAACAGTTTATAATTTGAAAGACATTAAAAAAAAATGTCAAAAGGCAGACGAAACTATGCAAAAGGGTTAGGGTTAGAGTTTAAGTTTTTAAAATTCTAGACCCTAAAAAAAAAGAAAAGAAAAGAAAGTTGATTCACTTAATGATTTGAAGAAATAATTTATTAACCCGTTCTTAACATGGAGGTGGGGTGGGTGTGGGAGATTTACCCTAACCTTAAGTCAGGGAAAAAAATAAAAAAGTTGTTTCATTTAATGTCGGTACTAATTGACTCTTTGGCGACGTCTTTGCCATTTCCAGTCTGTTCTGTGAATTCTAATTGGTAACATTTTGAGCCGACGTGGATCTCCAGCTATAGAAGTAACCAAAAAACATTAATCATGACTTGACTCAGATATTAATTAATCCATATGAAATTAAAATTTAGCAATTTCTACTAAAAGTTGCGGAACGACTTGAAACCTATTACATACTCATCTTTAGGTAAATCTAGAGGTCAATCAATCAGCTCTAAAATTCTTCTCAGATTCTTCTTATTCGTTCATTCCAGCAATTGTCATTTGAATCTTTCGATAGCTGATGCCATCTATGTGCACCACTACTATAGATGTATTATCATTCTTTGCTAACTGGAGCAATGAACCTTCTGGTCGTAATGCAAGGTGATCTGGCAAACCAGAAGACTACCCGACTCAAAGTCAGCAGCAAACGTTGTTCGGTCAGATTTAGTTCCTGATATTAAACTTCATCTGTAATATAACTTCCGGCTAGAGTTTCAGTTTCCCAAATGAATTGATTTATTAAATTGTAAGATGAAAGTACAGAATAGTTAACAAAGCCCCCTCCCCATGTTAAGACTGGCTTTCTAAATAATGGCGTTATTATTTCAGCATGGTCTGTAAACTGCAGAAGATTATTTAGAAAGCCATTCTCAACATGGGGAGGGAGGTGGTTAACTATTCTGGACTTTCACCTTACAATTTAATAAATAACTGAATAAATAAAAATTAGTACAAAACTTGGCAAACCAGAAAAGTAAGCAACCCAAAACAGGAAGTCTTTAATATCAAGAACTGAATCTGACCGAACACCATCTGCTGCTGACTTTGAGTCGGGTACTCTTTTGATTTGCCCGATGATCTTACCTGATGCTGCCACGTTCTCTCTGCTAAAGCATCCGTTTGTTGATGATAACCATAGGAACTGCAACTATCCATAAGGGAAAGAGGGATTTTTTTTATCAAAGTTAAACTCCTCTAGATCTGTTATCTTTGAATTATGTCCATGCACATTACCAGGTTTACCACATGAAGGGTATGACACTTCGACTTGCATGGACGGCCATTCATTATGGAGAGGCTAACTAACGACTGTAGCTGCACAATCATGTGGGTCCACAATGTGTCGTTCATGTTCATCAGGGATTGTACCTAGAGCATTCCGATTACAAGATAGAATCTTTTTATTTCTGTGCGAGGACAAGAGTCCACTTATGCAAATGACCATTGTTTTGCATGGGCGAATTCTTGTTGAAATAAAAAGAGTAGAAATTTTCCTCCCCGGGGTGTGATGATAGAATTATGATACATCGAGTGTTAAGCAAGAAAAAGTGAAAGAAATTGGCGTTTTGTGTAGGGTTACTCGATTGACGAGAGTCATGTGTTGAAACATTGTTAATTACAATTCTAGAGTCGGATTTTTTAGAGTATGTGTCGTCGTGTTTAAAAAAATTGTAAATTACAATTCTAGAGTCGGATTCTTTGAGAGTTGTTGTCGTCGTGTTTTGGAGAATTGGAGTCAGACTTTTGATTTTTTTTTTTCGTGTGTGATCATAATTTTTTTTTCAACTCTGACTTCTACTTTGCGATGCATCATATAGTGTTGGGAGTATAAGGACCAGTCGAGGATGCCACAGAAGGCCATCTCGGAAAGATATATTTGGTTGGCCAAAAAGTTTGTTCGTTTTTTTAGGAAGAAGGAACACAAACATCAAGTTAAGAAACATAACCAAGTTTATGCAATTCATTTTCCAAGCTTGATTTTGGAAATCTTGAGAATGTCTTCGATTCGCCTGGTTGTCAAACGGCAACTTTGTTCAACTATGGCTTTCACTTGGTCACTGTCGATCATCTTCAGCCTGCCAGAGCGAGGAGCATCTCTTACTGAAAAAATTTCTCTTTCGGAATCGAGCAAACCATTTCTGGCACACCCGTTCTGTAACAGCATTCTCCCCATACACAAGCATATCTTTATGCAGCTTTCTGTAGCTTTTTTTCTTCTTCTTTTTCTGTAGTAAAATAGCATCAGATGTCGGTAGTGCTTTGCTTGATCTTGATCTTCCATTTCAAGGCCTGAAATACAAGTAAAAATGTAAGAACTCCTCTGTTCGGGGACTTATTACACACTGATGCCAACATACTTGTTACATCAAATGCAGGATTTGAAGAATAAGAATATGAAACGATCTTTATGAACGGAAAGATGGCATTCAATAAACGAACGAACTTTTTGGCCAACCCAATACTACCTTTTTAATTAAACTTAACCAGCCAGCCTGCATGTCGATTCAGAGATTTGATGTTATAGATTAGTTCATTTTCTTTATTATTATTAATTGTAATGTTTGGAGTGTTCTATTTTCCGATTTCGAATTTGTATGGCAATAAATTTGAGGGAAAAATATCAGAAATGACAAAGGATTAAGCTTATTAGTGCACGAATGTGTGTTGATCTTGGCACATGTTTTATTTTTGCAGCTTTTTTTTTCCTTTTAATTTCGATTATTGTTGGCTCTTTTTGTTTTCGTTGATTTTTAACTTTTTTTTCTTTTTTTTTTTTTAATTCTCTCTATTCGTTATTACCATTTTTTTTCTTTCTTTTTCGATCTTTATTCGATTCGTCACCTCTCAACCAGTTGTTAAATATTTCGAATTATTTTCATTTTTATTATTATTATCTATTATTGGAATTATTTTCAATTTTCTAAAACTACTCAATTCAATTATGCACTAATACAATTGGGGGAAGGTATGAACCCACAATTTTCAATCAGCTATAGATAAAATAATAACTTGTAATATTGTTATGGTGAACTCTTCCACTCACCATAAGTACTGGGAGCACCTGCTTCTCAGTGTTCGATCCGCCCCATCCTGTTCAGTCTCTCATCAACTTCGGTTGATTGAGAACGTCAGGATGGGGTAATACCAGTCGAGGATTTGTTCTCGACGATCAGTCCGGCAAGAACTGAGCCATTTTGGTGGCCTTTTACCTGTGGGACTGAGGTATACTGTCCTGGGTTTTCCTAGAAGGTGCACCCTCCCAGGCCTTGCCTCCCCTCTTTGGGGAGGAGTAAGTTAATTGCTTACTGCCTGAGGTGCCATGATCAGGGAATGCCGACGGGGCTGCCCTGGCTATTTTTGCTAGGCCAGAGTGCTCCTTCTTTAGGGGTACTGGCTTGACTCTTCTCCCACTTTCCGACCTTGTGTCACATATTGTTGCGGTGGGAAGTAATTAAATACCTGGGTCCACACCAGCCCATGCAGTCTTTCTGTAACGTCAGGTACTTAGAGACTTCGGACTGGTAAATACCAGTCGAGGATTCGTTCTCAACAATCAGTCCAGAAGAGACTGGGCTATTTCGGTGGCCTTTCATCTGTCGGGCTGAGGTATTAGTCTTGGGTAGTCCTAGGAGGTCCACCCTCCCAGGCCTTGTCTCTCCTCTTTGGGGTGGAATAAGTTTATTGCTTACTGTCTGAGGCGCCTTGGCCAGAGGAATGCTGACGGGGCTGCCATGGCCATTTTTTATAGGCCAGAGTGCTCCTCCTTTAGGTGCGCTCTCTTGACTCACCCCACCCTCCGGTCTTTCCTTTTCTTTCTATTTCTCCACCCTTTCTTCTCTTTCTATTCCTCCACTTTTTCTTCTCTTACTATTTTTCCAACTTTTTTTTATCAATTCCTCCACTTTTCTTTTCTTTTTCTATTCTTCTACCATTTTCTTCCCTTTCTATTCCTCCTCTGTTTCTTCTCTGTCTATTTCTCTACCCTTTCTTCTCTTTCTATTCCTCCACTTTTTCTTCTCTTACTATTGCTCCATCTTTTATTCTTTTTCTATTTCTCTACCATTTTCTTCCACTTTCTATTCCTTTTTTTCTTCTCTTTCTATTCCTCCACTCTTTCTTCTCTTTCTATTCCTCCACTCTTTCTTCTCTTTCTATTCCTCCACTCTTTCTTCTCTTTCTTCTCTTTCTATTCCTCAAACTTTTCTTTACTTTCTATTCCTCCACTTTTTCCTTTTTCTATTCCTCCTCTTTTTCTCTCTTTCTATTCCTCCACTCTCTTTTTCTATTCCTCCTCGTTTCTTCTCTTTCTATTCCTCGGCTTTTCTTTTTTTTATATACCTATTCATCCTCTTTTTCCCCCCTTTGTATTCATCCACCTTTTCTTACCTTTTTATTCCTTCACTCTTTCTTCACTTTCATTGGGAATATGTATGAATGCACCCCTCTTCAGCTACAGATAAAATAGCACGTTGTCTAATAAATCGTTCAACAAAAAAGGGTTGACATGATATAAAAATGAAGAAAAACCACAAGCCAGTCAATGATTCATTTACAACAGGCATTGTATTTTAGCATTAAAAAATCTAAAAAGGGGTTAGTATGCTAAAAAAAACAAAAAAAACAACAACAACAAAATTGGTCGTTCACACTAAGCATCCGTCTATAATCCATTGTATTTAAAACTGTTTCAGCGTTCATCTTAAACAAAGACATGGGGGAAGCTTCCCTATTCTTATTAGGTTTTCGTGGAGATGAACTTAAAGTGCATCCAGTGGTGACGCCCCAATTTGGGAGCTTTGGAGAGTGAGGAGTCGACCATTAATTACCATTATCCCAGATCGTGAATGGTAGTACCTATGAGGTGGTTACTGAGTTTCGATTATGGGTATAATAAAACACATTTCGTTCTTGGAATGAAGGGCGGGAGTAAAGTAATTTAAGTGACCTGAAGAAATCTATAGTTTTTTTTTTTATTCAATAATTTTTAATTATGTTAATATTCATTTAATAATTAATAAATCCTGAAAATTTCATGAAGATCAGATAATTCTCTGATTTTTGGTAGATTTATTTTTCAACCAGAGGAATTCAATTTTTAGTTAAAAAGAACAAATTACTTTTACTTTCAATGCCCGTCCCTAGTTAAATAGAAACTAGCTTTTACGAACTATATGTATACACAACATAAATCCACAAACCAATCGTACTTAAAACGTGTACGTTTTTAAAAAAAATGTTTCTTATAATTCATTCCAAACAAGGCCCGTTGCCACTAAGACATAAGGGGCTATTGTGGATTAGGGGCCAGATTTATAGGGGACATCCTAAGTGAGGAGTTGAGCAGTGAGATGTTTGTTTACATTTAAATTTCTTCATGTCGGTACGGTCAAGGAAACAGGGAGCAGGGAGGGAATTCCAAAGGCTAGCAGTTTGAGGAAAGAAGCTATAAGCGTAGAAAGTCCTCCGGCATCTGGGGACCTCCACAGTGAATGGATGGTATTTAGCTGATTGTTAGGTTGTCAGGTGTATTTATGTTGAGGTGGCACCAGAGCAGCAAGTTCATCGGAGCACATTCCATTGCAGTACTTGTAAAACAAGCACAGGGATGCAACATTATGGCGATTGGACAGGGGCTGGAGCTTGGTAGATAGTGTGAGACCTATTAGATTATAGGCTCTTTTTTGGACACTGTCTAAAAGGGAAAGACTAGTTGATGATGCACCAGCCCAGATTTTTAACAATATTCTATGCATTGGCGGATGGTGGCCTTGTAGAGATAGAGGATACTGTCAGGTGTGAGAAGTTTTCTAGCCAGGTAGAGGGAGCCCACTTTCTTTGCAGCAGCCGTGGCATACAATGACTCAAGGATGATTGATATGCCGTAAAACCCAACAACTAAGCAGGCATTCTCATCATCAACATTTTTTTTTATTTAAGTTATAATTCTTTTCTAACAAGCAATATCCCTTTCTACCTGAACATTGTGTAGGTTGTCTATTAAGCAATGAATTTATTTGTTGAATGGTCTGAGTATCTTGAATAACTGTCCATCAAAAATAACCAAAAGAAAAGCGAAAAGCGAAATTATCCGCTGTGCACCAAGATGCCAAGATAGCGGATGGAATCCGCAACATCGGAAAGATAACAACGTAATTGAAATTTACACGTTAGCCCTAACGCTGTCGCCGCCGCCAGAACGATTCACCACCGACTCGACTCCTGTTTTGATTTGGTGCCAGCCAGTCTGAATAATTTTCTTTTTTTAGTTTTAGATTTTTATCAACAGGTGTTTGCATTTGCCCGCCATTTACTCACTAACAATTTTAATTCAGGCATGAAAGTAACCTTAAATACTTCCGGTTTAGACATTTTTTTTATTTCTTTTGTCTTTACTGTTGATTCAAGTTGAATACACAATAAAAACTTTTAATGATATCCTGGCTAATAAAAGCAAAAAAAAAAAAGAAGATATAAACAGTTAAAAAGAAAGAGAACATTCTCAAGGAGCGTACATATAATTGTCGATGCAAAACTTTACTGTCTAATAAAGCCATTGTAAAAAGAGATTTAATGATGTTCAATTAAAATAAGAATTTCATTATCTTTGAATTTTGTGATGTCACAAAGTTACCTAATCAAAATGGTCTGCTTTTGTGCGTTTGTCTGTTTGTTAGGCGAGTCGAAGTTCTGCATAGAGCTCATGAGGATCGGCCCTCAGGATTGCTTGGTCTGCATAGAGTTCTCTTCGTTGCTCGCAGCTATTCGTTAACCCGCAGGATTGCAGGTGTTTACTTCTGACACCCAAAACAGCAAGGCTCAGCGGTTGCATATGAAGTTGGGGAAGGTTTGGCCAAGAACACACAACAGAACGGTGCAGAAGCAACATTATCACTTTAAATCCATTGATTTGCAGTTTCACGCCTGCCACGTCTTTTGCTTGCCATATGTAGAGGCAAAGACGACTGGAGGATGACGGATCCTGATGCCGACTCCTCCTAGATTTTCTGTGTGTTAATAAAAGTGTGGATGAAGAAGGTCTGACGATACAAATAAGTTTGATGACCACATGGTTAGGTCTGCCTGTTTTATAGCATATCAACCCTTTTTGGTTATCTCAAAAACAATAACTATTCTAAATGATTTATTCTATACAATTAGATGAATACAAGTTGCTATTTTACCCATAGCTAGGGGGAATAATTGTGAATCCATACCTTTTCCAACAGTATTAGTGTGTAAAAGGTTACAGAAGCTTTTCTCAAAAGTATTAGTTTGAGATGGACTTAACAACCTTATTAAGGTTGTTAAGTCCATCTTTGGAACATTATGTGTTGATGACAACAGTTGGAATGACCATATGCCAGAGTTGGTTGCAGAATATGTACATTGTAATAATTTTCATAGATTTACAATAAATAAATATATATATATTATCTTTTTCACACATTTTGTCTTTCACAGCATTTCATTTTTATGATGTATATATATATGTTTACATATATATGTATGTATACATGTATATGTATGTATATATTTATATATATATGTATACATAAATACATACATATATATGTGTAGATATATATATATATACATATATATGTATAAATATATATGTATAAATATATATACATACATATATATGTATAAATATATATGTATAAATATATATACATACATATATATGTATAAATATATATACATACATATATATGTATACATATATATATACATACATATACATACATATACATGTATTCATACATATATATGTAAACATATATATACATAAATATGCATGTATATATACATATATATGTAAACATATATATATATATATATAAATATATACATAAATATGCATGTATACATACATATATATATCCATGTATACATACATATATATATATATAGAGAGATACATATATGCATACGTATATATATATATATATATATATATATATATATATATATATATATATATATATATATATGAGAGAGAGAGAGAGAGTTTGAACCTTGGGGAGGCTCATTGTCACTCAAATTCTAGAGAAGACCAATGATCGTTGCTTGCAAGAAATCAATGGTAAACGACTATTGTGATAATGCAAAATGATTTGCAAATGTTATCGAAAAAGTGCTGGAAATCTTGAGAGACTTGTTGTCACTTAGACTCCAAAAGAACACCACTAGTTAGTGTCAGTGAATAATCACTGATAACGACTTGTGTGAAAACTCATAGTGAGTAAATAATAATAATAATAATAATAATAATAATAATAATAATAATAATAATAATAATAATAATAGTAATGATAATAATAATTGTTTTTATTACTTCATATTTCATTGTGATTATTGAAATCTCATCTTTGTATGTATCAGTTTTCAACTCTTAATAATTAGAGCAATTGATGCTGACAAATTCACCCGGCTTGTCTATGCATTACCTGTTTGATTCATAGATGTTTGACTCGGTTCCAGCTCTGTAAAGCTGTGTGCCTACTTCACTCATAGACCTCATTAACACATGTTCGATACTTACTTACATTCACCTCAATGACTCTGCCATCTTCAATGGATTTTAATGCCAACGTATTCATGTGTTCTTTCATTTACATGATTGCAATAATGCATTTATGTATGAATCTCTGTACATAGAATAATCAGGTTCAGATGGTGTGATGTATGTATGTATGTATGATATCGGGGTAGATGGGTGTAATATGTACATATGATTCTGGGTTATATGGAACTCCTGAACCCGGGATATAGACATTTTTGGACCTGTGGCACAACGGATAAAGGTGTTGATTAACAATCAGTTCTAAGTGACAGTCTTCTCTAGGGTGAAGATTCAATAATACCTAAAAATAACATAATATTTAATTAACACTTCTACTTGATCATGGCTGACGGAATGAGAACAATCTACTTGATTAAATAAAAAGGTTCACTTAGAAAGTCCGTATAATCTCCCCGAGTTCGGCATAAAGATTCCCAAGAAGAGTAGAAAGTGACTAACCTTTGGTTTACTTTCATCAGCCTCGTAACTCTCGCTTCCCTTATTTTGTTCTTTAGTCCTCACATTCTGCTGAGCGATGTTTCTGACAAAGGGGGAAGAATTGCTGTTTTCTGGGTCGAAATCTATCCATATAACACTTATCGTTCGCTATTTTTTTTTTTTACCTTGAAGTAGTATTTTTTTTAGCTTCTTACATCAAGTGGCTTCATGCCTTTTCTGGAGCGATTTCCATAGAAAAAAAGTTAAAAAAGATGTACCTGAAGAAGGTCTGATGTTAAAATGTGAAAATAACAATCAAGATGAGAATAGAAGACCAACTAATCCAAATAATACTCACACTGTTTGAAAAGCAATATTAAGAGTTGCTTTATTCTAGTTTTACAAGTTTTTAGTATCCCCAAAATAAAAAAAGATGTAATGTAAAGCAGCTTTAAAACGTAGAAGTGACAAGGAAGACTGGTTAGAGACAATGGATATCCCTTGAAAGGATACTTATCCAATATATATATAGTGATGCAATGGTTGCACAATCTATAATCACACTTCTCTTGACACGGCATTGCTTGAGTCCAATGACAATAAGAAATCCCAGACAACTGGAAGAAATGCTGGAATAAGCGGAAAATCACTTGTGTTATTTTATAGATTTTCTTTTGCCTGAACTAAAGTATTAGATCGATTGACTTTACAGACTCAACAGAATTTAAACATGAACATACCAAGTCAACAGTATGCACCAGTAACCGTTATAATATTACTTCTTATTGACTTATGGTACCTGGTATTTCCAAGCTGAAACCCAACTAAATACTGACCAGGCTTAACATTGCTTAACTTTGGTGATGCAATGAAAACATTTATTTCAGTGCCATATTTTTGTAAAATGTGTGTCTCTCTCTCTTTCTCACACACACACACACACGCACACACATATATATATATATATATATATATATTACTTTTTATTTCATTTTACTTCCGTCGAAGTTCTCAGAAATAAAGGGGCCCTTTTCTTTGGGCTAACACTTAATCTCTATATGAGATACATAGATATTCGAATATTCCATTTAAGTTCTCCTTTAACTGTCACACGTTGAGTTAGTAAAGAAATGAAGAACATTAATTTCTATGTTATAGTATATATTTCTTATGGTCTCTTGGTCTTACTGGATTTCAGGACAAGAATAAATCTAGTCTGATGGCGTATCCAGCTAAATGCTGTTACTTGAGATAACATTACTTGGAGAAGCTGCACCATTCCTCGTATGAGCCAGTTTATAACCGTTTCAAGAGGATCTTATTTGGACTTTGAATACTATGTTATTTTGAATATTTGGTCAGGGTTTACTTGTAGGGTGAAGTATCCTCTTGTTAGATTGTCCTGACAGACCCTTGTACAGAGAAACTAAAGACACTCGAGGATTATGTTTAGTAGGTAATTCAAACTCTCCTCTGTGTGTATGTATGTATATATATATGGGTGTGTGTGTGTGATAATATAAAAAACAGTTATTTTATATAGTTCAAATCAATTCTTATGGGAATCAAATTCCAGATCAAAATGAAGCTCAATATTCAAACCTTTAAATAGTTATTTCAAAGTTTGTAATAGATTGGCTATAAATTAACAGATAAGTTATGTTATCGTCGTCATCATCATCATCATCATCATCATCATCATCATCATCATCATCATCATCATCATCATCATCCTCATCATCATCATCGTCAGGTTTATTTGTTGAATAAGGCCACAATTAATCCTCTGATCAGGATGGGGCCTGATTGTCCAGTCTCGATCTAAGTCTTTCCCTCCATACCCAAGGCTCTTCTATGACGTTTGATCATGTCCTCCCAAGACAACTTGGGTCTACCAGAGGTGATCTTCTCTACTGGAATGTTCAACTGTCAGGCTTTAGCAATCCAGCCATTGCTGTGCTCAACATGCCCCAACCAACGCAGTCTGCTCGTCTGCATGACGTTCGCAAGGCTTTCCAAGTTGACCTGCGTGAACAGAGACCCAAAAGGCAGGCTCTGTTCAGGCCTCACCATACAGATCCATCTGACCATTGCCATGTCATTGTGGTGCTTTATTGCCAGTTTCACAGCAAAGAAAAGCTAACATGTGTTTCTAATAGAATTCAAAACATACTTCAGGTAGTAAACAAAGAACGCCCATCACCAGTGAATTGTTTTCAAATTAAAACTGTACACCATCAAAGTGAAACTTCATGCAAAAGTCTTCAAATATCAATGACAACAACACCCAAAACAATTGCAAAATGGAAATTGACATACTTCAAAAAAGATGTAAAATCATTCAGATTGAAATGTTCAGAAAAATTTGTTTGCATATCAAAAACGGCTCATTGGATAGACTCTTAAAACTCAATACAAGATTCAGTTATAAAAACTGAGAAGATATGTAAAAAAAAAACTCTTACATTTGCCACTCGAAAGCCGATACTTTCTCCATTTGGTGGAGTTTTCAAATCGGAAGAATTCGAAAGACAATAGACGATAGAGGGGATGCAAGCTAGGTTAAACATATTGAATAGGTTTAATATATATATATATATATATATATATATATATATATATATATATATATATAGTCTCGGAAGTTTCTCAACCATTAAAACTATATTAAAAAAAAAAATTTAAAAAAAATTATAGTCCCAAGTCTTCCAGTGGAAAATCACTCATGTAAGTCAATTTATTTTTATATATATATATATATATATATATGAGAGAGAGAGAGAGATAATATTTCACAATGTCTTCTCATTGGCAGATTCAAATATTTAAGATGACTAACTGTAAGTACATTTGAATCCATCTAAGACAACAGTAGAAATCAATTTCATGCAGTTTTTTTCTTTTTCTCCTATTTATTGTCTGTCCTTATTCATTTGTGACACTTTCTTCCATGTGAAAATATCGTTTTTCTTTTTGGCTTTTTCTATATCTGAAGAAGAATCTATAATTTACTAAAACATCATATGGAATGAGTAAAACCTTTCACACATAAAAATATTTTCTATTCATCTTTATACCATATATATATATATATATATATATATATATATATATATATATATATATCTTATATATCTAATATATATATATATATATCTTATATATCTGATATGTAAAGTAAAGCTAGTCTTTTATCGTTGCCTTGTCGTTGATAGCTTTCTTCCTACAAAATCAATATTTGATTCTGGTTCGTCTGTTTTTCTTTGTGGATCGTTACAGCATGTTGTTAAGAAGAATAAAATGTTATTCGATTTATTTCTTCTTTAGAAAATACTTTGTCCAGGTCAGAAAGATTTTCAAATGACAGCCATCTTAAAAAATGATGTAACTCTGTATTCGTCCATAGAGAATTACTTCCTTTTAATTGAAACATCATTTTTCTTAAAACAAAAAAAAAATAAAACGATATAGTTTAAAAAAAAGAAAAGCAAAACAAATTACAAGCAACGCCGGATGGGTACAACTAGTATATATATATATATATGTCCATTTGTGAAACATCGAAACGTTTTCATATTCCTCATTTCTAATAACCGTTTATAACGATTTTTATTTTAAAATTTCAATTGCTGAAACAACACGAGAAACACCCGTATCTGACGTTCTTCAACTTGTTCTTGCGGATCTATTTTTCTTTGTCGGCATCACTCGTCCATTTGTGAAACATCGAAACGTTTTCATATTCCTCATTTCCAACGATTTTTATTTTAAAATTTCAATTGCTGAAACAACACGAGAAACACCCGTGTCTGACGTTCTTCTACTTGTTCTTGCGGATCTATTTTTCTTTGTCGGCATCACTCGTCCATTTGTGAAACATCGAAACGTTTCCATATTCCTCATTTCTAATAACCTTTTCTAACGATTTTTATTTTAAGATTTCAATTGCTTAAACAACACGAGAAACACCCGTATCTGACGTTCTTCAACTTGTTCTTGCGGATCTATTTTTCTTTGTCGGCATCATTCGTCCATTTGTGAAACATCGAAACGTTTTCATATTCCTCATGTCTAATAACCGTTTCCAACGATTTTTATTTTGAAATTTCAATTGCTGAAACAACACGAGAAACACCCGTGTCTGACGGTCTTCAACTTGTTCTTACGGATCTATTTTCCTTTGTCGTCATCACTCGTCCATTTGTGAAACATCGAAACGTTTTCATATTCCTCATTTCTAATAACCGTTTCCAACGATTTTTATTTTAAAATTTCAATTGCTGAAACAACACGAGAAACACCCGTGTCTGACGTTCTTCAACTTGTTCTTGTGGATCTATTTTTCTTTGTCGGCATCACTCGTCCATTTGTGAAACATCGAAACGTTTTCATATTCCTCATTTAAAAACACCCGATCGGCAGAGAAGGACGTTTGTTTGTTTTTTTACTCGCGACCATCGCACGAGTATATTTCAAAAGAATTCTTTATTTTGATTAATTCAACAGAAGCGTTGTTTTCCTTCTTTCGCCAGGTAAAAAAAATATTTAACGACATTTCGGGCACGTCTACTTCACTTATGGGTCACTATTTTGTTCATACAAGTGGAATTCTTGTTTTATACTTCACCAACAACATCTTGATAAGCAACTCACTGGTAATGTATGACATTTGTACATGCTTAAGTGGAAACGACATCAGCCCTAGTGAGATGGGAACGGTGGAGGTCTTGGACTGCCAAAAGTGTTCAAGTTGGTAAAGGATAGGCATCCAGCCGTAAAATTGCTTTAAATACAATGTCTAGTCGAAATACAGCAGGAAAAAAGAAAGGCAGTGCCAGTAGCACTAATGCTGCTGGTAGTGTCTTGGGCTTCGTAGATCCCAGGAAGCGTGGATCTTCAGGGCCTGGCTATGGCAAATCATACGAACATCCAGAACTTTTTCGCATTGGATCTCTGAATGTTGGAACCATGCGAGGAAAGGGAAATGAGGTGGTGGAGACAATATCCAGAAAGAAGATTGACTTGTGTTGTTTACAAGAGACGAGATGGAGAAATGAAGGTGTGAGAAAAATAGTCTGGAGGGATACCAACTGCAAGTTCTACTGGTCTGGGAATGATAAAGGGACAGGTGGATTGGGAATATTGGTGGCAGAGAAGTGGTAGGAGAAAGTTTTTGAGGTGAAGCGAATATCCGACAGGATAATATTTGTTCGTCTTGTTGTTGGAAAGTTAGTGTTTGCCATTGTTTGCATCTACGCTCCACAAGTTGGACTCAGCGAGGAAGCAAAGGACAACTTCTACGAGCAGCTGCAGAGCCTAGTGGCGACTGTACCTAGTACTGAGGAACTATTTGTGTGTGGTGACTGGAATGGACATATTGGTTCCACTCCTTGCGGTTATGAAGAAGTACATGGTGGACATGCTATTGGTATAACGAATGTTGGAGGAGAAAGACTACTCGAGTTTGCTGTTGCTAATAATCTAGTGATTGGCAACTCGGTGTTCGAAAAGAGGCCTAAACACTTAGTTACATACCAATCTGGAGGAATCATGACCCAGATAGACTACATACTATTCCGGCGCAGCTTCAGGAGACGTGTCACAAATGTCAGAGTCAGCCTGGGTGAAGAATGTGTATCTCAACAAAATCTGCTATTATGTGATCTCAAGGCAGAAGCTTCCCGCAAATGCAAACACAAGTTTACACCACGCATAAAACTGTGGAAGCTGAAGGATCCAATCATTCAGGCTAAATTTGCTGACAGATTTGTTTTCTTCACATCGGGATACACGGGCAGTGAGTGTTGAAGAGCACTGGAAGAGGCTCAAGGATGGATTGAATGATGCAACGATGGAGGTGTGTGGAGTGTCATCCAAGCACAATTGGAGGAAACAAACCTGGTGGTGGAATGAGATTGTTGATCAAGCTGTTAGAGAGAAGAGGCGATGCTACAGAGCATAGAAAACAGGAGGTAGTAGGGAAGCATACAATGGAGCCAAGCGTGCTGCTAAAGCTGCTGTACACCACGCTAAGTCAGAGGCCGATAAAGAGATTTTTCTCAAAATAAATCCCAAGTCAAGTGGCATTTACAAGCTCACAAAACAGATGCGGCGTGACAATCAAAATGTCTTGGATGAAAAACCTATAAGGAACGACTCTGGTGAACTCTCATTGGATGATGAAGCGAAAAAACAGTCATGGAAACAGCACTATAAACGCTTGCTGAACGTTGAATTTCCATGGAACCCCGATGAGCTGATTTATGAACCTCCTATAGAAGGTCCTAGTACCCCCATTACCCAGGAGATGATCACTGAAGCAATCCGTAAAATGGGAACTGATAAAGCAGCTGAGCCATCTGGTATAGTTGCTGAGATGCTCAAACCAACCGGTGAACTAGGGGCCAGTTTAATGCATGAACTGATTGAAGCCATCATCAGTGAAGGATGCATACCTAAGGAATGGGAAGACAGCATTATAGTAAGTCTGTACAAAGGTAAAGGCGATGCATTAAACAGAGGTAACTACTGTGGACTCAAGCTCATTGATCAGGTCATGAAAGTCCTGGAAAGAGTTGTTGAACAGCTGATCAGACAACAAATACAGATTGCTGATATGCAATTTGGCTTCATGCCCGGTAGGAGCACCACAGATGCAATTTTCATCATACGCCAAGTCATGGAGAAACATCTAGCAGCAAACAAACCACTGTACATGGCATTTGTAGATTTGGAGAAAGCTTTTGACCGTGTCCCCAGAAGGGTCATCTGGTGGGCCCTGCGAAAGCTGGGTGTTACTGAGTGGTTGGTTCGGTAACAGCTACAGCGACGAATTTGAAGTTAGAGTAGGCGTCCATCAGGGATCTGTCTTAAGTCCCCTTCTATTCATCATTGTACTCAAGGCTCTATCACTGGAATTCCATACTGGCTGCCCGTGGGAGCTGCTATATGCCGATGACCTAGCGATCATTGATACTTCACTTCAGTCACTCAAGGAACGTCTGGATAGGTGGAAGAGTAGCATGGAGGAGAAAGGTTTCAGAGTAAACATGGGTAAAACTAAGGTCATGATCGCAGGTCCAAACCTCAGCTTACTACAGAAAACAGGAAAATACCCGTGTGCTGTATGTCTGAAAGGAACTGGCAGCAACTCAATCATCTGCACTCACTGTTCAGGTTGGGTCCACAAAAGGTGCAGTGGCATAAAAGGCTCTCTCAAAGCAGATCCTCACTTTAAGTGCTTTCGTTGCACCGGCACGGCAAGACCAATAGATGGCAGACCACTGACGGAGATGGATATTGGTGACAACAAGCTGAAAGTAGTGACAGACTTTTGTTATCTTGGAGATGTGCTGTCATCAGGTGGAGGTTGTGAACTCGCGGCAGCTACACGTTGCAAGTGTGCATGGAAAAATTTTAGAGAGCTGCTAACAATCCTGACAAAAAAACACCTGCCAACAACTACGAGAGGGCGTGTATACTCCTCATGTGTCAGAAGTGTGCTGTTGTATCGCTCAGAAACTTGGGTTGTCTCTGCTGGCATACTAAGGAAGCTGCACCGTAATGACAGGGCAATGGTCAGATGGATCTGTTTGGTGAGGCCTGAACAGTACGTTTCTTTTGAATCCCTGCTCTCACAGGTCGACTTGAAAAGCCTTGCGGACATCATGCGAAAGAACAGACTGCGTTGGTTGGGTCACATTGAGCGTAGCGATGGCTGGATTGCTAAAGTCCGACAGTTGAATGTGCCAGCAGAGAACATCACCATTGGCAGACCCAAGTTGACTTGGGAGGACGTAGTCAAACGTGATAGGAAGGCCATGGGTATGGATTCCATCAAGCCTTGCCAAAGACAGGAGTGGAGAGGAAGACTTAAATTTCGAGACTAGACAATCAGGCCCCACCCTCATCAGAGGATTCATTGTGGCCTGATTCAACAAATAAACCGGTTGATGATGATGATGATGATATATATGGGAAATGAAAAAGGAAAAACCAAAATATAGTTGTTTATGTATTCATCAGCGTTTCGTCTTTATTGTTAGACTTCTTCAGGATATATATACATATAAAAATTAAAAATAATATAATGGAATATTTTGAGAAGGAATGTTCCAGTATTTTTTTTAATAGTGTTTACTGCATTATTAGAGCTTTGTTCTAATAAAATATTCTTGACAGATCTTACGGGTATAAAAACAGAATTGCATTCATCATATTTCATTATGCATATATAAAATATTACGTTTAGTTTTCTATAAGAATTGTTCCAGCAAACCAAAATATATTCAGCTCTACAAACATAGACATTTTAACTTCACATATGTGGAAATAAATGTTTGGGATTATTGGATTATGGATTAGTAAAACTGAACATTATTAAACTGAAAATATTTGTTCTATTGTACTTGAGTAAACTCGTGTTATGCTTCAGTGATCTTTTATTTATTTTTGCGAATCAATCCAATAACTTTGAACAGATTTCTTCCTGTTTTCTTGTGCCATTCCTTCTCATAGAATGTCCAATTCTTACAAGATAAATCTTCTTAATATTTGATGGCAGACATATACTTTTTGCATCTATTCCCAGATGCAAAGTAGGCATTTGTCAATACAATCACGTGTGGATGTTTATATACATACACATATCTAGTAGGATTTTACTATATAATATATATATATATATAATCTTTAAACATGTGGAAACATTATTGTTCCATACATATATTCTTATGCATACCAGCTCGAATACCCAATCCAATAATGGGTTCATACTACTAAGAAAACTTGGCTCGGTGTACTCAAATGTACTAGTTATATTATTAGTATTTCAGTAGTACTCAAATGTACTAATTATATTATTAGTATTTCAATAGTACTCAAATGTGCTAATTATATTATTAGTATTTCAGTAGTACTCAAATGTACTAATTATATTACTAGTATTTCAGTAGTACTCAAATGTACTAATTATATTATTAGTATTTCAGTAGTACTCAAATGTACTAATTATATTATTAGTATTTCAGTAGTACTCAAATGTACTAATTATATTATTAGTATTTCAATAGTACTCAAATGTACTAATTATATTATTAGTATTTCAGTAGTACTCAAATGTACTAATTATATTATTAGTATTTCAGTAGTACTCAAATGTACTAATTATATTATTAGTATTTCAGTAGTACTCAAATGTACTAATTATATTATTAGTATTTCAGTAGTACTCAAATGTACTAATTATATTATTAGTATTTCAGTAGTACTCAAATGTACTAATTATATTATTAGTATTTCAATAGTACTCAAATGTACTAATTATATTATTAGTATTTCAGTAGTACTCAAATGTACTAATTATATTATTAGTATTTCAGTAGTACTAATCTTTGTGTCTTATGTTCACCCAAACCGCTGAACAGAATTGTTTGAAAATTGGCATGTGGACTACTGACCTCTCAGTGAAGGTCATATACTATACAATAAATATATAGGCTATATATAGAAATATATAGGCTATACAAGAAATATATCACTTCAACGTTAGGGGTCCCTGGGAGATCCCCCCCCCCCCACTGAAAACTGTATTCCCTTTGATTCAAATGAAATTCAAACCATAGGTAAATTACCAAAAATTATGTCTATTTGACAAAATTTAAGCAAATTTTGATAATATTAAGATAGTTCCCGGGGGCACAACCCCTCCACTGAAAACTGTTTTCCCTTTGATTCAAATGAAATATATATATATATATATATATATATATATACAAGGTGACTAAAAAAAAACGGGCCCGTGTACACTTTATGTGATATCTCCTTTATTTATTCACCGATTGCCCTTATTTTACAGGACATGGCAGAATCAACAACCGTGAGTACACCAAGACCTCAGTGGGAGCTGGGACAAAGAATACACTGTGTTAAATTTTACTACAAGACAGGCTCGTTTAAGAAAACCCAGGACAGTTTCATGCATCAGTTCGGATGTGAAAAAGCTCCACCCAAAAGCAGAATTCAGAACTGGGTGGACCACTTCAGGAAGTATGGGACCGTGGAGAACTTCAACGCTGCCAGTGAGAACCGTCCAAGCCACTCGGCACGTCCCAAGAAGCGGACAGCCGAGCTGGTCGAAAGTGTGAGAGAGTCTCTCCAGGAGAGTCTGAAACGCTCTGTGCGTAAGCAAAGTCAGTCCCTCGGTATCTCCCGTGAGACTTGCAAGAGAGTGCTGGTGAACGATATCAGGGCTTACCCATACAGAATACAGACGCTGCAGACCCTTACAGCCTCAGACAAGAAGCAGAGGAGCGGTATGGCTGTCAAGATGCTCGATAAGATCGAGGAGACACCAGGTTTCCTTAACCTCCTTTGGACCTCAGATGAAGCCCACTTCCATCTTGACGGAAAGGCAAACTCCAAGACAAATGTCTTCTGGGGGTCCTCCAGACCCAATGAAGTAGCCACCAAGCCCCTGCACTCTCCTAATTGCACGGTGTGGGCTGCAATCTCGGTCAGAGGCATCATCAGACCAATCTTCATCAGAGAATCTGGCGCAGCAGTGACAATCACCAAGGAGCGGTATGTGGAGGTCCCTAAAACCTTCAAGAGTGAGCTCCAGACCCTCTACCCGTCGCTCATGAGCAAGTTCTGGTTCCAGCAAGTTCTCACACCTCAAACCTGTCCTGAGATTGGCTGAAAGAGAACTTCGAGTGGCCACCCCATAGCCCGGACCTAAGCCCCCCAGATTATTTCCTTTGGGGCTGTCTTAAAGACAGAATGTATGCAAGGAAACCCAGAACCATCACGGAACTAAAGGAAGCCATCAGGGAGGAGATGAGAGGCATTCCCAATTCAGTCTGTAAGAACGTCATGGACAACTTCGTTCTGCGCCTCAAGAAATGCACGGATCTAAAAGGAGTCCATCTAGAACACATGCTGTAGAACGGAGAAAAAAAAGCTAAATACCCTAGTGTTTTGATATGATGTTTTGAATATAATAAACTAGTTATGCCCCAAAATTCATTTCATTCAGATGAAATACTAAGAAAGGGGGCCTAATTAGATTTGGGGCCCGTTTTTTTGGGGTCACCCTGTATATATATATATATATATATATATATCAAGGAGAACACCTCTCAGTCTGTACATGTCTGCCCCTAAAAACGAAGACATACTAGGAAGTGTACTTTCAATATAATTGTATTCATATGCACAATTTGCATGTGAACATAATGGAAGTAGTTTTGTGTGTCTGGCTGCCCCTTAAAAGAAGCTAATGACAATTTTCAAACATGTTACACAATGCAATTAATCTATTTATTAGCGTTAGTTTAAGAGTATTAACATATATCTGAATAGCTCGGTGAGTAAGATATCTAGCTGACAGCATCAAGGTTGCTGTTAAAATAAACTCTCCCTACCATGATGTTGCAGATGATGCTATCCCACACTCTAACCTGGGCAACACCCGGTAGCTCTGCTAGTATATATATATATATATATATATATATATATATATATAAAGTAATCCAACAAAAGATATAAGAGTCAACTAATATCTTATAATTAGTGAAACATCCGGATAAAAACTGAAGCTCAATATACTGGATAGAGCATTAATATCATAATATAAAATGAAATAATAAAATGAGGTCCCAATTAAATTTTATTAGAATTCAAAGTTCAAGCAAAGTATCTTAACGTCCTTAACTCATGAGTTTTCAAAGATAATTCTTCTCCTCAGAAGACCATTACTGCAGTGACATTACTGCATGTAATAAAATGACACTTTGAGAATATATAAAAATATATACAAAAATACATAAAAGTATATAACATCAAATATATCAACCCAAAAACATACTTTTTTGTTAAATCTATACAATCCATCCAAGTCATACAATTTAAAAACATATTGAGGAAAGATATCCAGGAGGTTGACTGAAGATTGATCCAGGTAATGAGTGACAGTCCAAAAATAAAAAATTGAAAAAGTTATCTAGTCGTGAGATGCGTCCGCAATCGATGCAGTGAAAAATTCATCTAATGTTTATTTTAATTATTACAACGATAAATAAACCAAATCAAATAAAAAGTTCAGTAAACTCACTATGTGTAGAAATCATACTGTTCAAAATTTAGAGTTCCAATGATTTGATCAGAGCAGTACAAATCAAAATTTGCTGGTTAAATGGAAAATCCGTTAAATCCGATTTGAATGAAATTAAAATTAAATTGAGCCGACAAACACGGTCATCTCTTCCCCCGGGTTTGTTGAACACTCAATGCATAAAAATATAATTTTTTGAAAACCTTTTGATCAATTAACGTCATATTTATTTATCACAAGTCAAAGGTTTTTTTGAACTGGCTAGAAAAGAAAAAGAGGTAATGAAAAGTTCCTAGTAATTGATATGCAACTAATCACTTTACAGGAGAGATAGTTTTGCAGAATCAAACAAATTGATGTTGTAAGTATTCAGTGTGCCAATGTTCATCCGTTTATCCCAAGTCAGCTTCCAGCTGGTATTTACTTGTTTCTTACTGCAGCAAGATGTGGCACAAAGTCGGAAGGTGGAGAAATCTAGCTCCCCTGAGGAGGCATACTGATTGGGTACAAAAATAGCCATGAACGGTCCTGTTAGCATTCCTAGATAGAGGGGCCTCAAATGATCACTTTCCCCTTCCCTTAAAAAGAGAAGGTAATGCCTTGGAGAATGTACCTCCTAGGGCCGAGCTGGACTATACCTCATCCTGATAAAAGAGTGACTAGTGCTATCAAGTCAACCCCTGGTCTGTTGGATTGATTGCCGATGACCGATTCTTGGCTAGTATGAAATATCTACTGCAGGATCAGATGGGGGCAGCTTCCCACTACAAGGAATGATATCCATGTTAACCTAGAAAACCATTGAGTTGATCGTAGTATGCAACATATTAACATGGAATTGTTGATACTATATTAAAATACCTTTTATTTTGTAAAGAAAAAAAAAGTCCATTGTCTCATTTGCGATTTTACAGATCAAATACATATATGTTTATTGCATATAGATTAAAATGTGCAGCAGTTATCTTATGCACATACATTTTCAATTTTACACATCCAATAGCTGAACAAAGTATTATGCATATATGCACACACTTAAAACGCAATTTGAAGAACAGATAACAGTTGGTTCTACATAGAAAAAGGATAGCCTCAAAAGCGAACCAAGCGAGCTTAGAATATAGATGAATACTATGTTTGCTCTCCTTTTCTTTTGCGACTCTCTTTCTCTGTCGCTCCTTGCTCTTCTCCTCTTCTCTCTTCGCTTAAGTCCCCTGTCCATTCTCCTTCTTCTCGGAAAGCTGGATTCTATGCTGTGTTGACAGGGTAGGGTTAATCCCATTCAGATGTCATCTTGATCAAGTAAGCTGCCACAAAATACAGATTTGTACACGCTTGCATTCTCTCATTTCTCAATTCCAATGGGGCTCCTTCTGACTCTCCCCCTCGCCTTTCGTATTTTTTCCCCTCCCCTGCCACAAACCAATAAACACACCCCTTCCTTCAGCCTCTTAACTCTGTTTGCTCTCTCTTCACCTCTCTAGGATTTCTCTCTTTTCTTAAAGAAGAAGAATAAAAGTTGCCTCCCACACACACTATTTAATCAGTCCCCACGAGACCAGAGTAAGACGCAAGGTTGGTTTCTAATGTGGGGAAAATTCAGTTTCCCAAAAAGGGTCACTCTGAATTGGAACAAAAATAAATTGTCTCTCTAAAAAGATTTCTCTTTCATTGACCGAAGACAAAAAAGATTAAGTGTACTATCAGAACAGATACTACACGTTGCTTTTAGCTTACGAGACCAGAGTTAGGCACAAGGTCAGTTATAATGTTGGGAAAATCCAGCTCCCCAAAAAGAGACATTGGATTGGGGACAAAAATTAAAATTACCTTAGCCTAGAAGGATTTCTCCTTCACTGACCGAGAATAGAAAAGATGAACAGATACTACACGTTGCTCCTCGCCAAAATACCAGTTTTTTGTTTTTTTCTATTTATATACTTATTGGTAATAATGCATAGTTGTTCGTGTACTTCTCCTGTAAGAGGTATGGAATATGTTCACTTATCACTGGGTGCAACATTATTTTTTCCCTAATAACCTACCATTTATCAAGACAAAAAGCCACTCGAGAATAAGAGTTAATGAGACAGATAGATTGTCAGTTGAATGATGAAGAATATTATGAGAGGATTAAAAATGATGAATGGAATAAACAAAATTTGATAAGGAGACGGTTTATGAAAAGTATTTGTTGACATTGGAGTTGAAGTTGCTTGTATATTATTTCAACTGAGGATTGCTTAAAGCAACAATAAATAAAAAAAATGAGATTGATATGCTTCTCATCATGACATTGGTCGCTTTTCAATTTAAACACTCGGTTCTGACATTAGGGCCAATCAAAAGTATGGGAGATAATTCTCTTTACTTTACAGATCAATAGTGAAAACGTCTGAACTTAACAAAAACAGGGTACCCTCCCCTAAAAATGCCATCCATGGAATCGTAAATAAAATTCACAATCCTTTCTGCAATCCAACCATATTTCAAATTTCAGTCTATATTTGATTTCTCCACCAAGTTTCAGTCATAAATGTTCAACAGTCTTTTTTTTATCACCATTCAATGATATTTGGGGACACTTTGGTGATCATTTCATCAGTAGTAGGTGTGACCCTGAATGGGGTTCACACTCACTGGACCATGAGCCCCCAGATTTTCATCTGTGAGGTTATTTCAAAGATAATGTCAATCAAAACAATCCTCAGACTATTCTTCAGCTAAAAAGGGCCATCACAGCCCAAATCAGTGTCAAGAGAGGAGTGTGTCAGAGTGAGAATGACTGACGAATCCTGGTGTGCTTATCATTGAATGGTGATAAAACAAAGACTGTTGGACATTCATGAATTGAACGTGGTGGACAAGTAAAGCATTGACTGAAGTTTATTTGTACCAAATTTTATTAACGATTCCATGGGTGGCATTTTTTTCACCCGATAATTTTGTTGTCAATATAGAAGATATATTTATCTTGGTGATTTTCAAAACTGTCTCTAATGATGATTGGATGACTTTAAAGTTCTAGAAGAATTTTGAAACCCAATAAAGATGAGCATTTCAGCTTTCAGCTAGTTCTTGTGCAGTAGCTTGCGTACTGCTTTTGAAAGTCATAGATAGCGAGTTCGATTTTCACTGGATGCTGCCTGAATGAGACATTGTTTCTGACAAACAATATTTTGATTTCTTTGTTTGCCCGTGTTTATTTTTGCTCTCTTTCTCGTCTTGTTTGCACATTTCTTATAAAAATCTTCTGTTCAACATTTCATTCAAGCATCCCGATAAGAGACTCTTTCAGTTTGTCTGTCACACTTAGGTTTGAAATAGCATTTTCGTTGATCTGTCACACTTAAACTTGAAATATCATTTTAGATGCGTCCACACATTCTCTATAAGAGGTTATGTATGTCTGTTGGTCTGTCACACTTAAGTTTGAAATATCATTTTCGTTAAACTTTCATGCTTAATTTTGAAATATTCATTTTGTTGGTCTGTCACACTTAAATTTGAAATAGCATATTAGATGCGTCCACAATCTCTATAAAAGGGTATGTTCATCCGTTGGTTTGTCACACTGAAGTTTGAAATATAATTTTCGTCAAACTTTCATGCTTCAGTTTGAAATAGCCTTTATGTTGGTCTGTCACACTTTGGTTTCAAATAGAATTTTTAGATACGTCTATACATCTCTAAAAGAGGCTGTGTCCGTTCGCTTGTCACACTTAGGTTTGAAATAGCATTTTTATCGCTAAATATTCAGATGTAATGGACGCATCTTAAGAATATACGTTTTTTTTTTTTGTAATCTCAGTTTTTCAAAATTTTTTTCAAGTTTATTTCATCCGATTCTTGTTCTTTTTTTAATTTTCTGTTACCGCTTCCTTCTGGGGTTTTATATTTTGTTTTTCTCATTCCCGCCATTTTCATTTCTTTATTCTCTTATTTAATTGTCTTTCTTCTCGTTTGTTCCATCGCTATTTGTTTTGTTTTGTTTTTTATTTCTTGTCTTACTTTCTTTTTAAGAATACACTTTTCTTCGTCTCCCGTCATCCATCTCCTGTACTCTCACTCGCGCTCTTTCTCTTTCTTCATTGTCACCTACCATCTCCCCCAAACCCTTCCCTTCTGTTCCCCTTCAGTTCTCTTCCTCTTTCCGTCCCTCCTTTTACCCCCTCCCCCACCTTCACTTTCATCCACCCACCCTCGCCACCATTGATGCACAATGGCTGTGGCCAGAGCCTGAGTAGGAGAAACACTTCCATAAGATATTGCTATGCTCACTGACTAATACATTCTCATCGTATCGAGACCGCTAACTCCTCTATTCCTCAATGCGTGTGCGGTGCCGTTCCTATTTCCAGCCTCTTTTGCTCATCTCCAGCTCCTACACCCCCCTCATCACTTCCCCACACCCTGAACCTCCCGTTCCATTACCCCATCCTCTTATGCGCCCTTCCCCTTCCCCCTCCCCCGTCCCCCAGCCTCCTCTCCCTCCTTCAACCCATCCGCCAACAACTTCTCTTGATGTGCACTTAATACAAAATCAATACGCTAGGTTGAAGACTAACAGGAAAGTCTGCAGGAACGGCAGCAGCCAGGGGTTGTGGCAATAGCTGCCGCCACCAGCTCCACCATTTCCACCGCCTCCATCGTCTTTGTAGCAGCTTCCAACATAATCACTCCCCCCCCCCCGACTTTTTCCAATGCCAACGCCATCTCCATCCCTTTCTCTATTGTCCTCTGCGCAATTCCTCTTTTTCTTACCCTTCCCCCATCATTGTCATCACCGTAGCCCTTCTCCAACTCCCTTCCCCCCTCTCCCTTGTTCCGACTGTTTCCCCCCTCCTTCTTCTCCCTTCTCATCCAGCTCATCTTCATTGTCCTCGCCACCGACCGACCCACTCGTCTCTGTCCATCACTCCCTGTGATCACCTCACCTTACTTGTACCACTCAGTCTGTACTCTTCCTCCTCGCATCCATCCCGACGACGACGATGACGACGACGATCACCGTCCCTACCGCCATGTCCACAAGGAAGAAGATGAAGATGAAGACAGAGATGACGATGACAGCAGCAGCCGCAGCGGCAATCTTGAGTTATGTCTCGATGAGACTGTCAAACTGAACTCACCTTATACACTGCATCTGAGAGTGGTGGGGTGGGGGTGGGGTTCTAAAGCAGAAGAAGACAAGATTGAAATAAAGGGAAGACGTGGAGGAGCGCGGGTGAGGGAGAAGAGGAGGGGAGGTGGAGACGAGTAGGCAATGATGAAGATGAAGAGCAAGGAGTTGGGGGGGGGTGATTCGAAGCTGTTTCTTGAAGAGCACTGTGTTGAGAAGCACACCATCAACAATACCCTTTACAGCTCTGCCTCACTAACTGACCACTGTCTGACACCCTCTCACCCGACTCCCTCCGGCCAACTAACACCAACACAACCACCTCCTCCCCTCCCTCTTACCATTACCATTACCCTTTCTTTTTTTCTTTTTTTCTTTTTTTCTCAACTTTTTATCTACCACTCCCTGCCAAGCACAAGCTTTCTACATTGACAAAACTGTCCAGCTGCTATAAAATACTATTTATTTTCCTGTTAGTTTATTTTGTTGTTTTTTTAATTACTACCTTTTAGATTTTAAATTAAATATTGTTTTTTTTTTTTGGGGGGGGGGGGGGGTTGTCGCGTTCTCCTTCCTCCTCCGTCTCATTCTTTCTCTTCTCCTTTTTCTTCTTCTCATTTTTATCCTTCTTTCTTTTCTTTTTCTTCTTCTCTTTCTTCTTTTTCTTCTTCTTTCGCATATTTTTCTTTTTTTTCTTCCTCTCTTTCTTCTTTTTTTTCTTCCTCTCCTTATTTTCTTCTTCTTTCTATGTTCTTCTTCCTCCTCTTTATATTTTCGTCTTCCTCTTCTTTTTCTCTCTCCCTTTTCTATTTTTTTCTTCCTCTTCTCTTTCTTCTTGCCCCTCGTCTTCTTCTTCTGATTTTCTTCTTGCTCCTCCTCTTCTATTTCTTCTTCTTCTTCTTCTTCTTCTTTTTTCTTCTTCTTCTTCTTCTTCTTCTTCTTCTTCTTCTTCTTCCTTTTATCCGTTTCTACTTATTATTGTAAATATCTTTTCTTTTTTTCTTACTTTTTCAAATGTTTTGCATCTTATTTATTTTGATTACTTAAAAGAAATAATTTATTAGTTGAGAATGATGGGCTCTTTTGTAGAACTGCATATGGCATGGAGTCAGTTTTTAAAGTCTTTTTCCCAAAATTTTTTTAACGTATTTTTTAAATTTTTTTTTTTATTATCTCTTATGAATTAAAATGAAAATAAAAGGATTGTAGAAGTTTTTTTGTTTTGTTTTTTGTTCTCTGTCTTTCTCGGCTTAATTGCAAAATTACATTCTCAGAAGAAAAAAAAAAACTAAAATAAATAAAACCAAACGAAAAGGAGGGAAAACAATGTAGCTACCTTCAACCCTGCCTCCCTTGCTCCAACCTACAATCATTAGAATTTACAAGAGAGAGAAAAATGTCCATTGGAAAAACTAAAAAAAACTAAAAATTAACAATAATGTTAATGAAAAAAAAAAAAGAAGCACAAAACAAAGAGAGAAACAGTAAACAATGATGACTACGACGACTGGAACAAATGATCAGAGAAAAAAAAGAAGATAGAAAAGAATTAAAAAAATAGAAAATAAAATAAAAATAAAAGCAAAATAATAGCCTAAATAATAAATACAAAACATGATATAATAAAAAAAATAATAATATTACTATTCATATGACAATAATGGCATTGATAAAAGAAAATATTTAAAATTAATAGCAATAATAATAATAATAATAATAATAATAATAATAAAGCAATAACATGTTCGTACGTACGTTATCACCCTCCACCTTTTTTTAAAAGATGGGATCGTGCGATTGACAAAAATGCAATGCAAAAAAAGAAAGTAATTTTTGTAAAATTTCATCTGATGGCGCTGTTGTGTCGACGTGAAACTCAAGCTAAAATATACTTTATTGGCCTTCGGTCTAGGATCAAAAGTGTAGCATCTGTTCTTTCCAGAGATGGTACAATAATATCGAGGGATCTGCATTCATGCCAGGCGTCCATAGAATGGAAATATGTTGCAACCTCTTTTTGAGATAGACCTCCATAGCCAGATATATTCTGAACCTACATGACATAAGAATACAACTGTGGAATTTCCACGGGTCTCGCTAATAATATTAAAATGATGATGATGATGATAACATGAGAAATTGGAATAAAAGGGAAGATTAAAACCATACAATGCAGAGCAATGATGAAAACAGTTGAAATCTTAAGGAAAATCCCTGAATGTGGAAACCAACCCACATAACGAACCACAGATAATTTGAAATAGAAATAAGACAAAACATATAGAAAGAACATCACATGAGCCCAAGGGAAATGAAACTGCCAGAAATAATATAACTGACCCCCCCCCCCCCCCCCAATAAAAAACACACACACATACGTGATAACATCAGCCTTGGCTGGCACTGCAAAAATGATTGTGAAGAGTCAAGAAGGATAGAAAGAGCGAGGCGGGAGAGACCTCCGCTGGAAGGCTGCAGAGAGTACTGGAACCTTGGGGAGGCTTATTGCCACTCAAATTCTTGAGAAGACCAACAGTCGTTGCCAGCAAGAAATTAATGGTAAATGGCTGTCGCGATAATGCAAAATGATTTGCAACGGTTATTGAAAGATGCAGAGAATGCTGGAAATCTAGAGAGACTTGTTGTCATCCAGACTCAAGGTAACACCACTTGTTATTGTCAGAGAGCAATCACTGATAATGACTTGTGTGAAACCCCCTAGTGAGTAAATACTACTACTACTACTACTACTACTACTACTACTACTAATAATAATAATAATAATAATAATAATAATTATAATACCATTCATATGACAATGATAGCATTGATAAGAGAAAATATTTAAAATTAATAATGATAATGATTAATTGGAAGTAGTATAATAAATGCCCCTTCCCTCCATATTTTTTTTCTTTTTTAAAATACATGTTTTCAATCATTCTGACAGAAATATTTCTATTAATTTCCAAATTTCTTTTCTTTACTTTTCTTTTTTGTTTTTGTTTTCATCTCTTCTCGTTTTGTTTTTTTTAATTTCCAATTTCTCTTATTTTATTTTATTTGTTTTTATTTATTTATTATTTTTTGTAATTTTCTCACTGATTTTGATGTGTTAAATTAACAAAAAAAAAACGAGAAAAAACACCCCTCCGCCCTAAAAAAACCGTGACCAATATTTCGATGTTGGACATCATGCATCCTCCGCACTAAACAATGTACACATGCATGCACAATTGAATATGCAGATATATTCACATGCATAATGTGTGTCATAAGCAGATAAAGGATGCACAACACATGCATACACATGTGCATGTGTGTTGAAGATAAAAATGTCTGTGTACATCGACAAGCCATTTGAAATAAAAATAAAAAAGTCAATTGATTATTTTGTGAATGAATAGTTGAGAATTAATGGTTTATAATATTGTAGAAAGTGGCATGGCTGCCATTTGCAGTGAAGCCTATCTGCAGTAACTGCTCCATCTATTCATACTTACATGATCATTTATACATATACACTTTACTTTTCATAAAACCAGTAGAGAGGCCACCCTCCACCTCTCACTGTTCATTATAGATATGCTTACATGTCTATTGATCTTCTTTCTTTATAGGCCTACATGTTCAAGCAAAATATGCACAGGGTCTCTCTCACACACACACAAACACACACACGTGTGTGTGTTTGTGTGTGTGTGTTTGTTGACATTAGTGTTTGCATACGGGGCTGGGAATAAACCAAGAAAATCATAGTGAAAAATGATCCTATACCAATCTCATTTTTCACTTTGTGATTTACTTTGTCTACCCTAAGCCATGTGAACTAATTTAACCGTTTATTTGATAGTATTACTAATGCAAACACGAGTATTAATAAAAAAGCAATGTGATACATAATATATTGTCAAAATAAATTCCAATATTAACTATATATATATATATATTTAGGCAAACATTATTAAATAACACAGAGTGGTTTTGTTTGATGCGACTTTTTTTTATTTTTTCAATTTTCCGAATTGTCCATCTAATGTTTCGGTCAAATTGATGTAAATATGATCCATGGGTTTCTTGTTCCATTCTTTTTTCTTTTTTGCAAGTACTTTCGATTTGAATCGTCAAATCATCTTCAGGCGGTATTAGTTTTAGTGTCTTTACAAATTATGACTTTACTGTTGTGCTCATTTTTGAATTATAACGACAAGTAGTTTATAACTTGAAAAAGCGTCTGTAAAGTTGAAATGTACATGAGAGCGTGATGGCGTTCTACACATATGAGAGATTTAAAAGTTTGACTGTTTAAACCGTTAAGAAATTGATGACGTTAAAGAAAGTGCATATAATTCAAACGCATAACTACCTAATGGCTAAGAATTTGGTAATGTATATATATATATATATATAATATTGAAATGTATTGTTTATATATATATATATATATTAGTGTACACCTTCTGTTAAAAGTAATGGCAAATTATGCTTCGCCAGTCTTCAAACTTGCTAGTTATCTAGATATATTACTAAACTATTCATATAAAATCATAGAATTATGTCAGTAATTTAATTATTTTTATATTAATTATCATTTCTTATGACCTAAAGAAAAAAAACATCATTTATTTGTTTATAATAGAGTGAAGGATTTCTTTCTGAATTCATTTCAGGTGGAAGGGTAAATTTGAGGTGATTGCCTGACTTCTGTTTGCTTTCTCGCTTCCCCTTACCACTTGAAATAGTTTTGTCTGGGGCTAGAAAAGGGCATGTGTTTTACCCACTAACTTTGCATGATGGGATGGAAATACATATATATATGTGTGTGTGTGTGCTTCAATATTTAAACAAATGCATAACTATATGGATTCAGATTGGTATGTAAACAGTTCAAGATAATTAAAAATGCAGACATGTGGTTGTTTAAATACGAGTATACAAAGATATGTGTGCAAAATTATATATAATGTCAGGGATGAGAGACGAATAGGGTAAGGAACAAAAATGCGGTTTGTGCAATTGTCTCATCCTATCAGACCTATTCAAATCACTTATATTATAATAAAAATGGAAATCGTATGAACACCTTTCCACAATAATCTGAACAAGATATGCAAATCTCTCTCTCTCTCTCTCTCTCTCTCTCTTATATATATATATATATATATATATATATATATGAGTTCATACCATTAGTAGACTATGGCAGAAACCGTCGGTTTCATGCAACGAGCGGATGGCACATGCGATCGTAAGTTTGTCATAGTACTGTGAAATGGAGTCAAAATATGATGGTGGCCAGATGTCACTTTTAAGAATGAAGTCCATAAAAGTTATTTCAAAACGATGGTGGTAAAGTGATGCGTATCTAATGGTAAGGAGAACGTATGGTAGTTGGGGGGGGGGGGGAAACGAGCAGGTTTATGGTTGTTGCTTGTTTATGTTTAATCAGGCAAACCCAGGGATTTACTGAAACAGGGGAGGTAACTCAACCGATAAGTGTTGTCTTTAGATTGTATGCAAAAAATCTTAATATAGTACCCAAACTGAATGAGAGAAAGCTGTAATAGTATATTGAGGTGTATATTGGGTGCTGAGAAGGGGTGTGTGTAGAGATTGAGAAAGGAATAGGGGTAGGGAATGGAGGGTGATGAAAAAGCGTAGGGGTTGAGTTAACCTTGCATGGTTGGTTTGTAGAGGGTATCGCTTGTATTATATACCAGGTGTATCATCATCTGCATACTTGGAGAGGAGGTATTTTTTCCTGTGGGGAAATCCTTTGAAAATTTCACCTTTGACGTTTAAACAATTGGGATCATATATCGCTTTGAGTATTCTGAACTTTTCAGCATCACGCAGGGTTCATCAATTCGAGCCAAGCTCATAAGATGGTCTTCTTCAGTTTCCAGTCTCTTGATGCAAAGGCTGTTGTATTACGCTTGTTGTATTTGGGGGATGTCCTGTGTGGATAAAGCCACTGTTTAAAGCTACCTTGTGTCATACCGATTTATGTTTCTTTTCTCTGTGATGTTGCACCCGCTGCCATGGTTACTCCATATACGGCAAACTTCACCAAACACTTGCCGCCCAGGAGTCAGGTAATTCCTTTTTTACAAGAACATGCAGGGGATGTTTCTGTTATTCGCTTGAATGTGATCACTGTTTTCATGGGCATAGTGCAGGAGTAGCTAGTTTTAATTGTATTCCTGTTGAACATTTTGTAGAGGAATGACAAAGTGTGCAGATATTATCTGTTAGAAGAACACAGTTACAATTCTGCATATAGGTAGCAGAAATCTTATCATAACATAATATCTTCATTTTGAAAGATACCATCTTCGGTGGAGGTTCTTGCAACTGAGCATCCCTTTTTAGTAGAGCTCTACTCATCCAGTTGATACACCAAAAATTGTCTGTTGTATAAAATACAGTGAACATAAAATTGCAGTGACTAGTGTATTTTGACAGTGGAGAAACATGGTAATCATCTGTGAAGATGTAGCGAATCATCATATATATATATATATAAATATATATATATATATTTATTGAGCACTCTTTTATAAGCCCGGTTTGATTCCCTTTGGATTTCTACCCTGTGGATTTTTACCCTACCTGGATTATATAAATATATATATATATTATAATAAATATTTTTCATAATGGACATACATATATGGTTCATCTTTTGTCGGGAATCGTCAGTGTGCATGATAACTGTTTTGCTGGTTGCACAGCTCAAACCCAGACACAAGTCACCTTTTTAACTCAAAGTCTGAACCCTTTTATCTATGCGGTCAACCTAACATCTATGCGGAAAGAGCAGAATTAAAGTCTATTTATTTTTTTACAAGCGAATATATATTAAGCTGCCACACAGTGTTCGACATAACCAATGGACGCAAATCGCATTTACGCATTAATTATATATATATATGTGTATTTTTAAGGTTGTTATTATCGAGATGACTCGTCAGGATAAGCTCTTGTTAAAAGTTTAAATATCTCAAATTATAAGCATATCAAAGGGCTTGTGACAACTAAATCCAGCTCTGGTTTCCTAGACATGGAAATGTTTCGAAACGAAAGAAGTATGGGTGAGGAGAGGGTTACTGCTGCCTTAAAACCCGTTTTCTCCGGATGACAGTGATTGTTAATCTTGGATGAATGTCTATCTAGTACAAGAATCGCTTGATTTCAAATCCGGAATAGATGGGGCCTTTCAGCCAGGTCTATGGCGATCCATCTAGGAAAAGGAAACTCTGATGGAAAACCTGTGGCTAAAGTGATTACTGGTCGTTTTTATATATATATATATATATATATATATATATATACAAAAATTTACATCAGAATGACATAAGGATATTTCAAACAGGGGCTCTACGCGCACAATAATTCTTTCAGATATCCGGGAAAAGGTAGCATCACCTCCCTAGCAACCACAATATGGAATCTCAAAAAGTCCAATACACCCTACGAAATTAAATGGAGGATCATTGATAAACAAAACCTTGTAGCTTCACCTCCAAAAATTGCTCACAATGCACCACATGAAAAATTCAGGATCCTACAGGCGATTAATAGCCCTTTATAAACTGTATACACTGAGATCTTCAAACTATGTCCTCTACAGAAGAAAATTTTTACTAGCCAAATGGTTTATGACTAAAGCGCATAACTCACTTAAAACCTTCACCCCAACCCTATCCATATTTAAGTCTAAAAAAACACCCTATGAAAAATACAAGATCTGTCCACTTGCCCCAGGATCTTTCCAATTAAATTATACCACCTTATTATCAAAAATAATTCTTTTTATATGCAAGATAACAATTCCTCTCTTCCCTCCAGATATCTTATATATCTCGTCCATTCAGTGCTCCTCAGCATCTCCTGGTAAATCGTTTACTTTTCGTCAACTGTTAGATTTTACTGCCACACTCTGTATATTACTTACATCCGATCAACACACGACACACATGGATCCGATATAGACTCCCTTTGAAAAGGAGGTGAGTAATTTCAAAATATCAGAAAAAAGCTTGGACACTGTATAACACATTATTCACTAGAGATAAAAAAAAAAAAGTAAGTAGGAAATAAAAGGAACATTATCATTTTACATTATATATTGTCATTTTATGTCAATTATCATCTCGTTTCTCACCCGTCCATTCTTTCAATTCATCCGGTGCTCATAACCTTATATTACATTGTCAACCTTAAACCTCTTCTCTCTCTCTCTCTCTCTCTCTATATATATATATATATATATATATATATATATATATATATATATATATATATATATTAGAGAGAGAAAGAATTTGAAACACATGGAAATTCCAGAGAATTCAAAACTTTAAATGCGTAAGAATGAAACATTACTGCAAACTCTAATGTTGTATTCAGGTTCTGAAACCCAACTCTTTAACTAAGCTTTAGGACTAACTAGCAGGGATACCCGGTGTAGCTCTGTGCAAAAGTGTAACACAACTTCTATCGCTCTCTTTCTCCCTCCCTCTCTCCACCCTCTATTTTCTTCTCCATCCAGCCTGTTCCTCTCTCTGGACATACACACATGCAGACAACTTCATTCGGCCTAAGGGAATTAACTGTGTGAAAAAAATCAGAGTTACTTCCCTTTAGTTAGTGGCTGAAAACAGTCGAAATCTACATCAGTTTAAAGTCAAAGAATTATTATTATTTTTTTTAAATTTAGTATTATTCTACTGGGGCAACGTCAGTCCAGAAAATACCAATTTTGTGGTTGTTTGTTTTGTAGTATTTTACTTTTAGCTGGACATACACACATACAACTACCCTTTATATAATAGACTAGCAGGAATACCCGGTGTTGCCAGGGACTCCCCCCCCCCCCCGTTTTTCCCTTCCCTCTCTGCAGCCTAGCCCATTTCATCTCACTGAACATACACACAGATATCTCTCCTTGAGGAATAAGTCAGCATTTTATTTCCAAATTGGTACTTAAGAATATTGAAAGGAGTACCCGGCGTTGCCCGGGACCATATAAAAACAAAATAGTAGTCGTTAAAAAGTGTGTGTAACATCTTTATATTAAAACTTCTCACTACCCCTTTCAGTCTCTTTATCTTTCTCTCTTCCCCATCTTCCACTTCCCTCTTTTTCACCTTCATCCAGCTTATTCCTTTCTATTGAAAATAATAATAATAATAATAATAATGTAAGTGTAATTATATTTTTCTTTCTCCTGATTTCCTCGTGTCCGTACTCCTTATTGCAACAAAATGTTACCACGGTCTTGCTCTGCCAAATGATATCTCACCGAACAGTCTTTCATCCAGCGCACACACCAACGTAGTCAACAACTCATAGTGACACACTTCCTTCAAAACATTCCCCTTTTATTGCCAGTGACATTGCACTCATGCAAATGAGCAGTGAGCTCTTCTGCCAGAGAGATCAGGAAGTAATTGGAGGTCTTTGCTATAACTAGCCATTTCACTCAGGTTCTGTTTCTTTATGAATCCATTCCTGGCTGGGGTAAGTCATACTTTGCTAACCACAGTAAGCCTTTCACCTCTCCTTTATATAATAGATAACATTAGAAATGGCTGAACCCCCCCCCCCTTCGACCTCCATGCTAAACCTGGCCCGTTTGACCCCCTCCCCCCCAAAAAAAAAACCAGGCCATTGTAACGTAGTAGGAATAGATTGTTAACCAAATTATTTTTTTTTTGCTATGGGAGATAAATTCTGTGTATTTTACTTTTAAAGGCGATTTCGTGTGGTGGTAGAATTTACCAGTCGGACTTAGGGTTAGAGATCTAAAAAGATTAGTTAACAACACAAAGGCATAGTGAACTAATAAAACAAAAACTTTCATCAAACTGTTACTTTATTCATCGACATAGTCTCCTTCTAGAGTGATGCGCTTATTCAAACACTTCTGTAACAATTTGATGCATTTTAGTAGAACAGTTGGTATTTGGCCTCAAAATACATCTGTTTCCAATATCACTTCCTCATTGGAATCAAATCTTTTTCCTTGGAGCATTCTTTTGAGTTCTGCATACAGCCAGTAGTCGCCGGGGTGGGGGGGGGGGGGTCAGATCTGGAAAATAGGTTGGGTCCGCAAGTAATTCAAAGTGCAATTCATGTACTTTTGCCATCATTGTGATCGACTTGTGACACAATGCATTGTCCTGGTGAAAGAGCACTTTTTTCTTCTTCATTTGTTGGGTTCTTTTTTTTTAGATATCTTCCTTCAGACACACCAATAATGCTATATAATATTCGCTCTTGACGATTCTTCTTTTCTCAAGGTAATCCATGTAAAAAATACTTTGCGTATCCCAAAATACGGAGGCCAAAACCTTGCTTGCTTATGTATGTGTCTTTGGTCGCTTTGGACGGCTTTCACCTGCTGTTGTCCATTCAGCTGATTGCCGATTTTACTCCGGAGTGAAGTAGTGGACCCATGTTTCATCTATTGTTACATATTGACGCAAAAACTTTTTTTTCTTTGCATTGAAACAGTAGCAAACAACACTCTGAATCGTCGACCCATATTTGTGTTTGATGGATTATGAGAAACCTTGAAAAGAGATTTATCATTGACAAATGTTTGTGAAAACTGCCTTTTGATATCTTTAACTCCTCTGCTACTGCATGCAACTTCGATTTATGATCAGCCAAAATGAGTTTGTAGACTTTTTTATGTTTTCCGAGACAATTGCCGAATTTGAGCAATCTGAGCATTCAGCATCATTTGTGTCTGTACGACCGCATTTACAATCAGCATACCACCTTTTAACCGTTGTTTCTGACGGAGCAGAGTCTGAATAACATTTATCAAGCTATTGCTTTGCTTGAACAGTATATTTCACATCAGAAAACAATACTTTATCAACACACGAAATTCAGATTTTCCACTGTTTTGAAAATTTGGAACAGTATTGATTTACTCCTCTCCAGGAGTTAGGCACAAGGCCAGTTTTTATCTTACTCCCACAAGTAAGATGTGACCCAAGGTCGGGTTGGGAAAGTGGGGTTTGAAAATTGCCTGGACAGCCCCGTCGGCATTCCCCGGTAGGGGCGCCTCAGGCAGTAAGCAATAAACTTACTCCTCCCCAAAGAGGGGAGGCGAAGCCTGGGAGGGTGGACCTCCTAGAACTGCACAGGACAGACCCATAGACCGGCGTAAATCAAGCTCCGAAGGCCAAGACAATACCAGTCTATGGGGTGCAGTATCCATCGGAACAGATACTACACTTTGATCTTAGCCAAAAGGTCAAGAACGGTAACTGTAATTTGTACACTAATAATACGATTGGACACAAATTTTGATGCACGATTTGAAGGTTAGTACTTAATAAAAGCATAGATTTTTAAAAATTATTAGTGGTAAGATCTATATGTCAGGCCCGGGACTTATTGAGTAATGTGTTACATGTCTCATAACTATGTTGGCTAATGGACATTATGTATGTTGCCACCTATGTGCACACATTTCTCTGCAGAAAGACATCGCAAAAGACTGGATTGTTTCAGAATAGCTCTTAACGTCATGTTATGATGTAACAAAAATATAAAGAAATGGGAAATGATATTGGAAAAAATGAATCGAATTTATTTTTATTTTCAAATTTTTCTTCCTGAAACAAAAATGATTAAGGATTGTGTTGTTTTCAGTCGCCATTATAAAATTGCTGTCATTCCATTTCTTAAAATATTTTTTAGTTTGTATTTTCATTATTTTCCCTCTTTATGAATCTTGTTTAAATGTCAATTATTTCCATTTATTTTTATTTTTACTTTTCTATATGTATCCAGGAAAATATTTTTTATAGGTATTAAAATACAACTAAACAATTAGAATTTATTAAAAAGTAAAAAAAAAAAAAATAATAATGATCCCATCAACAGTGTCGTCACAGTTTTAATTGAATATATAAACTGAATTGAGCATTGGAAGATAATACATTAGTCTGAGATAATATAGTTTCGGCTTCAGACAGATAACTCTATTAGTAATAGATTTTCTTATTTTTTGTTATTAGTAATAGATTTTCTTCTTTTTGTTTTTGTTATTGTCTCTTTCTTTTCATTGTTTTCTCTTTTTTAGAAGAGTATCAGTTCTGAATGTTCTTAGCTGTCTTCTATTGGTCTCTTGGCCTGGATAATCCTCTCTCGATCAGACGATCCGCACTGTTCTCTTTTGGCCAGTTGATCTGGATTATGCTTTCTCGGACGGTCGATCCGGACTGTCCTCTCTCGGCTTGTTGATCCAGACCGTGCTTTCCTGGCCTGTCGAATCAGACTGTCTTTTCTTGGCCTGTTGATCCGAACTGTCCTCACTCTGGTGGTCGATCCAAACTGTCCTCTCTCGGCCAGTTGATCTTGACTGTCCTTTTTCTGCCAGTCGATCGGGACTGTCCTCTCTCGGCCAGTCGATCTGGACTGTCCTCTTTTGTCTGTCGATCCGGATTGTCCTTTCTCAGTCTGTCTTTTTTCAGCTGATCGATCTGGATTGTGCTCTCTCGATCAGTTGATCCGGACTGTCCTTGTTCAGTCGCCCGATCAGCTCTCTCCTCATTTGCTCTGTTACATCAAACTACTCTTGTCCAATCTCTTGATCCAGACTGTCCTCCCTCTCTCTGTTTTTCCAGACTATCCTCACTGAGTCTCTTGATCCGGAGTTTTTTCTTTTGGTCTGTCAGTCTGTTCTGTTCAAATCTGTTGATTCAGGCTTCTCTTGATTCTCTCTCCTTCGATGTTGGCTCTGTTCAATATTTCTGTCGATCAAGTTATACTACCCTAATAATACTCGCTTTGCTTAACCAGACTTTGTTTTGTTGATCCAAACCGTCCTTGTTTAATCTCGCTCACTCTCTACAGCACAACTGGCACATTAATTTCACTCACTGTCTCTATACGTTGGAAATTGGTCCGTCGCCCTCTGTGGTACCACAACAGCCTTTCCTCCCCATCCCATTTCTTCATGGCATTGTAAATTCTCCTCATTTTCTGTTTGTGTGGCCCTGAAATACCATTTCTTACTCTGTCTCTGCAGCATTGTAAACTATCCCCCCCTCTCTCTCTCTCTCTCTCTCTCTCTCTCTCTCTCTCTCTCTCTGATGCTAAAACTGTCCTCTCTTGATATTGTTGCAAACTGTCCCCTCTCTCTCTTTTTATTCTGTTTCTGTGGCATTGTTAGTTGCCCCCCTCTCTCTCGGTGATGCTAAAAAGTATACCCTCTTTGTAGTACTCTCTCTCTATCACTCTATCTATCTATCTATCTATCTATCCATCTATCTATCTATCTATTAATGACCCTACAAACCGCTTTATCTCTTTGATGAATCTTTGAAATACTCCCCCCCCCCCTCTCTCTCTCTTGATCTCTCTTTACGTGGCACTGTCTCTGTTCGCTCTCTTCTCTCTGTGATGATAATAACTCTCCTTTAATTGTGGTGCTGCTAACTATTCTTTCTCTCTCTCTCTCCCATTATTCCCTACCTTTCCCTCTCTTTCTTTCTAGCTCTCTATCATTTTATTCTGCTCTCTCTCTCTCTCTCTCTCTCTCTCTCTCTCTCTCTCTCTCTCTCTCTCTCCAATTCTTTTCTTTATCTTGCAAAAGCTTCTCGTCTTTCATCATCCATTTTTTACTGTCACCTAATTTTCTGTTTTTACTTGTTCACAATATCATTTAGAAATGCCTCATCTCTGCCGGGCCACACCCTGTTTCCTTCCCCCATTTCTTATAGATGTCCTCGCTCTTGTCTTGAAGGAGGGCAGCGATGGAAATGATGGGAAGGCGGGGTGATGAGGAGAACAAGGTGAATGAAGTTGAGGGAGGAAATAATGGCTCCGTACCGGGGAAGGCTGAGGGGAAGGAGGCTCCTTTAAGATGTCTGTGGGTGGCTGCATTATTTCAATGAAGAATGGCTTTTCCATGCTCTTTTTTGTTGTCTTCATCTTTTTATTTGTCATTTCTTTTATTCCATTTGATGATAAATTCTTAAGAAAAAAAATGATTTTGTCTTACATTGTGATTTCTCTTTTTGGCATATAGATCTTTATACAATAGGTATGTCTATAGTGTCTGTGCACTTTTAAACATATCCTTATATATATATATATATATATATATATTTAACAGTAGGCATGTTTTATCATCCACACATGATGTGTCAAACGCATATATATTTATAAATATATATATATATATATATATATATATAGTTGCAAATTACTAGCCATTTAAAAAAACTCAACAGTAAAGACACCAAGACTAACACCGCCTGAAAATGATTTGACGAATCAAATCGAAAGTCCTCGCAAAAATAGAAAGAAAAATGGAACAAGAACCCCACGGAACTTACATACACCAATTTTACCAAAGTACTAAATGGACTATTCGGAAAATTGCAAAAAAAAAAGAAAAAAGTCTTATGGAGCAAAAAACACTCCGTATCATTTAATAATGTTTGCCTAAATGAAAATATGGTGCCTAAATACACACACACACAATATATATATATATATACAGGGTGATTCATAAGTCACTTAGCTATATATTTTTGAAATTCTAAAGTTAAAAAATACGGTAATACTAAACAGAAAGTTTATTCAACAAATTAATTTATGGGAGTTTAAAATCACAGCAAATTTCCAAAATTCTTTTTTGCAAGGAATTTACGACTCTTTGTAGCATATTTGATTGATTATGAAATAAATATATATAGAAACAAATATATAAACGAACAAATTTAAAATAACAAATAGCAGTAATTAGAGAGTAAGATAACAATTATCAAAAGTTCATAGTATGTTTGTGCTTCATATGGTAACCATTTTAAATAACTAAGTGAAGTGACTTATGAATCACTCTGTATATATATATATATATATATATATATATATATATATACAGGGTGGGCAAAAATAAGGGTCCTATTTTTAAAAATTCATAACTTTTTTATTTATTGATTTTTTTTTTTTTTTTAGAATAAGTAAAGGACCACTTCCGAAGCAAGCATGAGCCGTATTAGCCCTAAGGCACGTACCCTCATTTAGAAAACATTATTTTTGCTTAAAAAACTCAAAACAGTGTAAAAAACAATACTTTAGTTTTTGTAAGTTTAAAGAAGTGTTTTTCGGCTAAAATTTGTTTTGTTTATTTCAAAAAATCTCGGAAGGGTCAGTCTACACACACATAAAGTTTGGTGAGTTTAACTTTTATTTTGTGGAAGTTATTCAAATTCAAGTTATTCAAATTTAAAGATAGGACCCTTATTTTGGTCCACCCTGTATATATATATATATACCTCCTTTCAGTCTTGAGACAATGGATACCCACTCTGAAGGTGCCTGCGTGGGGAGTCTATAGTTAAGTAACGGTTGTGAAATCTCCACCCACATCTTTTCTGAACCAGCATTAAATCCAATGGCAAAGAGAAGTCCTGGATGACTGGAAACAATGCGCTGATAAGCAAAGTAAAACTGGTGCTATTTTACAGTTTTCCTTCTCCTAGACTAGTTGCACAACCGAGGCTTGAGAGTTTAGTCTAGCCTACTTTTTGATCCATAGCTAGACGGAAATATATATAGATCCTTATCTTTTCCAAGGTTATTTACCAAAGTGATGCATTAGTATGTATATATGTATGTATGCATGTATGTATGTATGCATATATGTATGTATAACATTTAATTTGAATAAATAATATTTGTAAGAAAAAATATATTTAATGGTGATCATTGGTGTCCTGAAAGGAATGCTTTGGTAAACCTTCATAAAATCACATATAAATGCTCTGTACTCTGTAATCGAGTATCATCAAGCTTGTTTTTATTGGAACAACCCCGGTCTTCATTGAATGATCTATTTTATAAGTGAAAAATCTAAATATATATTATAGGCGATAAAAAAGAAGTCGAGCACAAAATGTGGCAGGTCATTCTGGTATAGGAGTAAAGTGCTAGACTACGAATATTTACATCGAGGGTTCGATCCCTGCCCGAATACTCATGCTGATGACGGCTCATAGCCAGAAACACGTGTCTATATCTTCCTTTTGTGCATGAAAAAATTAATTTATAAATTAATTAATTTAAAAAAATATATATACATACAAAAATTAATTTATGAATGAATTAAAAAATTTATATATACAAAAATTAATTTATGAATTAATTAAAAAATTTATATATACAAAAATTGATGACACGTCCGATTAAGGGCAAATTAAAATGCAGTCCTCTGCATATTCTGGAGAAAAAAATATCGCTCAGGCTAGCGACAAATAAAAAAAACGCACTGGTCAACACCGGTCGACTATCACCAGTAAAAAATAATAACAAAAAATCAATGTATATATATATATATATATATATATATATATATATATACACATTGTATTAATAAAAAGGTGGAAACTGCTTAACTCATTCCACCATTATGTCTTAATTTGCTTCAGTTTGTGTCTATCCGTTACACCTCTGCATTGTATTGCCTTTTAATTTTTCTTTATATCCGCTGTTGTCTTTCTTGTGGGTCTTACCTGTTGGTAATACAGATATTACCCAGCACAAGAGTTAAGCCATATTTCTCCTTGATACTATGGATTGAGTGACAATTTGAAAATGTTTACAAACAAATAGAAAGGTGAAATAAAGGTTGTGGGATGATCCTGGTAATCCATGTAGAATGGGAAATTGGTAAGGGAGAAAGATGGTGGCTGGGTGAGGTTAGGTGGAGGTGGTCAGGAAATTGATGAGTGAAGCTCCCCTCTAATTTCGCTCACTCACTAGTCTCTCTTCGACACTCACTAGATCATAAATCTCTTCTCTACACTTCCTCACTCACTAACCCCAACTCTAATTTGGTTCACTGCGCAAGATCACTCTACACTTGCTCACTACCAAACTTCCCATCTAATTTCGCTCACTTACTGATCCCCTACTCTAAATTTGCGCACTCACTAACCCTCACTTTAATATTCCTCACTCCCTAACCTCCTCTCTGACTATGCTCAATCACCAACCTTCCCTTCTAATTTTACTCACTTACTTCTATTCTAATTGCCTTCACTCACCAGCTTCCCTTCTACACTCGGTCACTCACCAACCTCCCTACTAAACTCACCAAAAAGAGGAAAAACAGATTCAATTAGTGAAAAAAAAAGAAGAATGAACAAGTAGGTGTGACCTGGAAAAGTTAGTGAAAGAGTGGGACATAGTGTAAATTATTGTGCCAGTGTAAGCTTTAAGCATTTAACGAGCACGCCTGTCATGATAAAACTAATTGAGTTGTTGAGTAAATGAATGAGTGGAAGCAAATTAGTGAGTGATAGTTGCAAGAAACAACTAACAATTTTGAGTGAAGGTGTGAAATGGGCAAGAGAGACGGGGGTGAGAGAGAGAGAGAGAGAGAGACAAATGAGATTCTTGAGAGAGAAAGAGAGAGAGGGAGAGAGAGAGAGAAGAGCAGGAGAAAATGATGGAGAGCTAGAAAGAAAGAGAGGAAAGAGTAAGGAAAAATGATGGAGAGAGAGGAAGAGTAGGGAAAAATGAGAGAGAGAGAGAGAGAGAATAGTTTGCAGCACCACACTTAAAGGAGAGTTATTATCATCACAGAGAGAGAGAGAGGGGGGGGGGGTATTTCAAATATTCATCAAAGAGATAAAACGAAGTTTGTAATGTCAGGAACAGATAGATAGGCAAAGGAGATTGTTGAGATTATATATATATATGAGAGAGAGAGAGAGAGAGAGAGAGAGAGAGAGAGAGAGAGAGAGAGAGAGAGAGAGATAAACTAGCCGAATTCCACAGTTGTTCCATTCATCTGTTATAGATTGCTTCCGTGCTTACAGGTGGGGGTGGGGGTCTATCTCCAAGACTTCTGTATGAGTTAGTGACATTTTTTCATTCTATGGACGTCCGGCACAAATGTAAACCTCACTATATTATTGTACTTCTTTGGACAGAACAGATACTACACTTTGAATTATTTATTTGCACAAAATATTAAAAAAATGACATTGAAAACAAATTAGACACAATGCCATCAAAAGTGTGGGGTAAATGGATGTCATTGGTCATTCTTGGTTTGAAGTGATCAAAATGCCTATACTACTTTTACAAGAATCATCTCAGTCACCACAATACCACATTTACTCTAGGGGCCGTCCTACTTAAGATATCCCCAAATTGGTTTGAAATTATTTTATTTGTCATAAATATGGTTATATATACAGAAATTCATTGGAGTTATACACTTTGATCCTAGCTAGAAGGCCAAAAAAGTCTATTTAATTTCGAGTTTCACGCTTGACACAACAGCAACATCAGATGAAATGTTAAAAATCACATTTTTTGCATTGCATCTTCGGCAATCAGACGATCCCATATTTTAAAAAAAATGGTGGAGGGTGATAACGTACGATTGAACATGAAATTGTCTTAGCATTTTATTATATAGATTTGTGAATTAATATAGTGTGAAATTGACGGATCAGTGGAAAAGACGACTTTCGATATTAGGTCGTTACACATGAAATATCACTTTTTGCGATCAAAATACAGTCCTAGAAATAAATGAAACAAAGAATTATTTAATTATTTTATCGTTATGAATCAATAACTATTTTCCAACGATCAAATAACGACAAGATCAAATAACCGCGGAAATCTTTAGAATCTAGTGAACAGAAATTTAGTAAATAAATTGATGTCTTTATTGCTTAAACTTTTTATTGCAGATCTAGTACTCATAATATTAAATGAATGGTCAAAAAGTAAATTCTTATGAATCATCATCATATCTGGTTTAACGTACATTTTACATGCTGCATGTGTTGGACGGCTTTAAGAAATTGACTTAAAAACTAACCTATCTCTGACCAGGTTTTCATTTATCCCTCTTTCTTTAAAGTCCATTTTCATCACATCACTTCCTCCTATGTTTTTCTTGTCCCCCCCCTCCCCCGTGAACTGGAGCTACTACCTTAACTTTTCTACATCTACCGACCCAAGAACTCTCATCCATTCCTTCGACATGATCATACCATCAAAGTTTCCTTTTCTGCATACATCTCTCTAGACTGTCAAGATTTAATCTTCCTCTGAGGTCATCAGACTCACATTACACATCCATTGTATCATTCTCATATCATTTCTCGCTATGCAATGCATGTCCTCAACACTCATTGGTCAGGTTTCACTTTGATTCATCATTACACTGCATACACATGCTCGATATACCCTTCCCTTTGTTGATAATGGTAACACTCTGCTGGTTAGTAATATCAGAAGTTCCCTGAACTTACTCCATCCACTCCTAACTTTTTCAATCATACTAGCACCGTCTAGGGGATGGTACAGTGGTTAAGTGGTTAACGACGCAGACTGAGGACCTGGGTGTGCCGGGTTCGAATCCAGTTCGTTCCACAGAAACACTTTCATCAAAATCCGCACCTGACCTTGTGTCTAACCTCCTGCAGAGGATGTAAATAAAATACTAGCACCGGCTCCATCCTGTGCTTCAATGGTATCGTCAAGCTAACAACAATGCATGGTGCGACTTTTTTTGACTGGCTTGTTTCTGTTGTTGGGATTGTTTTCTCCAATTCTTTCTAGAATCAGGTACTTAAAGGAGAGCCCACGTGAAGGTTGCCAACATCCATAACTGAAAGTGGTACTATGGAACCGACAGGATTCGAACTTGGTACACTCAGGTCGTCAGTCCGTGTCGTAATCCACTTCATCACTGCCACCTGTTAAATAAGTCAGTAAAATATGGGAACAACATCATTTATATTCTAGTTCTCAAAGCTTACAGACGGTAATCAGGGAGGTAAGTTACGAACCAACTTGAAGATAGTACAGGTTCTGGTTTGATGCAGTACCCACTTTTCTAGTTTCTTTGCTCTGAAATTACCAATTATCCAAACAACATGACATAAATGCAGGTGTACCCCTGGGATCGATCCTTGGACCTTTATTGTTCCTGATTTTCAAAAATGACCTCGCTGATGACATTGTGTCTGAGATGGGTATATTTGTTGACAACACCATGCTTTACTCTCGTCATGTGAGTAAAATGGATGCGCACATATCCGAGGTAATGGCTTAATCCTTAGAAAGTGACCTCTAGTCTGTAATGGAATGGGGTCATGAATGAATGGTAACATTTAATGCTGCTAAGACAAAGCTCTTTTCCTTCAACAACTACAAGAAACCTCTTCAACAACTGATTGCCATGGCAAATAACATCCTACCTGAAGGTCCAACGTTCAAACTCCTCGTCGTAACATTTACAGGAAACATGAATTGGAACAAATACATAGAAGACATTGCCAAGGTTGCTGCAAGGAAAGTGGGCTTCCTCTACCGACCTGACATTATCCTACATCTCTACAAAGCCATCATCCACCCATGCATGGAGTATTGTTGTCACATCTGGGCTGGTGCACCATCCACGAGTCTCTCCCTCTTAGACAAGGTCCAAAAAAGAGTCTAATCTAATAGACCCCTCACTATCCACCAAGCTCCAACCCCTGTCCCATCACTGCAATGTTGCATCCTTGTGCTTGTTTCACAAGTACTTCAATGGAATGTGCTCCGATGAACTTGCTGCTCTGGTGCCCCTTCAACATAAATACGCTCGACCAACCTAACAATCAGCAAAATCCCTGATCCATTCACTGTGGAGGTCCCCAGATGCTGGAGAGACTTCTACTCCAATAGCTTCTTTGCTCATGCTGCCGGCCTATGGAACTCCCTCCCCACTCTCTGTTTCCCCGACTGTACAGACATGCAGAAATTTAAAACTAATGTGAAAAAGCATCTCGCTGCACAGCTCCCAATTTCGGATGACCCCCTAAACTTTCATCCTAATTTTCAGTAGCCCCTTATGTCTACAATGGCAACTTGCCTTGTTTGGGGTGAACTAAGTTTTAAAAAAAGATCAATAGCTCTCTTCCAGTGATCAAATAATAACATCATTCCATGCCTAAAGATATGTTTAGATTTAATGTTCAAGAATTCAAGAATTATACATGTTGTAATGGAATAGCCTATTCTCCCCCCCCCCCTTTTCATACAGTAAAAATTTATGAGCAAAATTAAATATGAACTTTCTATGCTATGAACTAAGCTTAGCAATTAAAAAAAAGCAAATTAGTGTTGTATATTTGTTGACTTTAGAGTCAACAAATATTCATTGCAGTAAGTCAGAAGAATCAGAAACAAGCAAGAATAAAGAAAAAGAAATACAGAATCATTTCTAACATTCTTTGAAGAAAAGAGTTGCTTTATTAAGTACGATACAAAGAAAAATGTTCATTAAGAAAAATGGAACTGAACAAAGTATCTAAATTTCGACAAAACATAAAAGACTCAATGATGTCATTGCACAAGATATTATTTTGAAAATAATAAGGATATCCAATTGATATACATGCAGTATCTATTTAGTTTTTCTTTTTAATATTTAAGCATTTAATGCCTATTTGCATTGATCAATAGTCATTTTCCTAATAAATCTATTTTGTTTTAGTTTCTTGAATTATCTTCATAAAATATTAGTATAGTTGGCTAAACATATACTCATTTTCTATATCTTTTAATGAAGAAATGTTTTTCAAGCTCATCTAATTTATCCTACACTATGGCTAGATGAAAAGTTCATAGTGTAAGAGTTTTACTGTATAAGGTTTATTGCAATACAGAGTACAATAATGGAGAGACAAACATTAGTAAAATATTAGTAATGCTAGAAGCAAGACTCTTGTCAATGTTGTGTTCACTCTCTGTATAGTAAGTCCATATAGGAAAAAGGGAGTGTAATCTATTCTATTACAATAGTTTTTTTAATGGTATATTAACCCTTTCGAGGTTATTTAATCTCGAAATATTGTAAATGATTGATGGTACACAAGTTGATATTTTTCCCATTGCAGTTCATGTCTTTCCCGACAGTATTAGTTTGTTCATGGACACAACAGATCCGATGAGATTTAAACTCACCATAACTGATTCGGCATCCATTAAGCCAATAATACACCCCACTTTCACTCTTTAAAGATTATTTCTGCTCTTGCTCAATGTTTGGGTCCTGAGTCTCCCCATTCACCAATCTTACCCCGATGCCCCTTTCCTTCTATTCCCATTGCCCTTTCTATTCTCTATCAATTTAAAAGCAACCTTTCTACTTTTCCCTTGGTTACATCCCAAATCTCCGTTTGAGTGCCAAACACTCCTCCTCCTCCTCCCACCTCTATTTGAATAATCTTGCAGTCTTTTCAATATGTATTTCGTCAATTGCTAATATTTTCAGTTTAACATTTTGTCTCTTGACTTGGCCATCAGACATTTTAATGGAACCACATTTGGTTTCAACAAAGGCTGCCATTTTGATTCCTTTGTCATTCCTGTTTCTGATCGCTCCGACTTCTATAGTTGCAACTCTTAATTTTTATTTTCGTTGACATTTTTCTTTTATTAACCATATTTTTTTTGTATTTTCATTTTTCTCTTTTGTTTTTTCCCTGTTTCTTCTTATTTTCGTCTCTTTTCTACTTTCTTTACTTCTAAATTTTAGTTTTAATCTTTTTTAAATTCTTTGATTAACCTGACTTCTTCAGTTAACTAATTTTTAACAAATTAACAGATGTAGTCTTTATTCAACCTCATCCTATTTTTGTTTGTTCTTTCATTCTTTGTGTTTGTTTATTGATTTTAAGAATGATTGTTTACTTTTTTTCCCAATAGATTTTACTATAATAATTAATTATGTCTTGTATTTAATATTCCTTCATTTCCTTTTTAGTTTTCTTTTCTTCTTTCGTCTTTTTCTCTTCATTTCTTTATATACTTTTTGGTGCTTTACGTTTAATATTTCTTCCTCCCTTTTTTATGTCTTTATTTTTTTCCTTTCCTTTGTATTCCTTAAATTTACTGTCTTTATTCCTTTTTCATTATTATTTTTTCATTTCAATCTTCTAGACAGCAAGTGTTTATATATATATATATATATATATATATATATATATATATATATATATATATATATATATATATATATATATATATATATATATAGTTTGTCTGTTTGGCAGCATATCAACATTTTTGGTTAATTCAAATCCTATCGGAACATAGATTGCTGTTTTATTGCATACTAAGTATATGCATATACCCAGACTATTCCTAAACTGAAGAGGATCATCGCAGTACCATGAGAGATGTGTGTTAGAATTATTGACAGTTTTGCACATTGTATCCAGGTTTGTTTGCAATACAGAGGTGCACATTTGGAGTATATTATTGAATGATAATAAAACAAAGACTGTTGAACATTCATGACTGTAACTTGATGGACAAGTCAGGTATAGATTAAAGTTTATTTCTACCAAATATGGTTGTAGAAAAGATTGTACATTTTATTAACACTTTATTAATTATGGGTGGTATTTTTTTTTGGGGGGGGGGGTCACTCAGTAAATACTGTTAAATGAAGTATGTATAATAAATATTGTATTTTGTTATTAAATAGCCCAATGGGTTGATATGACATAAAACAAAGCAGCTAAAGCAATCTGAATAAGAAAAATATAACTGAAGGGGGTGGGGTGGGGGCTATTATCCAAGTAGGTGATCTATATCTCCTCGAACCTACATAGCTGTCCTTGTAGGAAAAAACAACAAAAGTTTTCTTTGACACTTTTTCTTTTTTGTTTTATTCATTTTTTCATTTATATATTTGTTGCTTATTAACTTTTCATTATCAATTTTTTTTTTGTTTCTTCCCTTGTGTCCTTCATTCATCCACCCTCTTGTACTATCATTCCTTTATATTTTATTTTTTCCCCCGCTTTTTTTTTCTTTCTCTTTGTCACACTGCCATGATACTGTTTTTATTTTATTTTCATATTTCTTTAGTTCTTCCATATCTTCCTCTCATCTTGGAGATCTCAAAATCTGTAACAAAACAAAGCAAAAGACGAATTAACAAAAATAAAAACTCCCCCCCCCCCTCTTCCTTTTTTTTTTGGTATTTCATGTTGGTCCTAAGCACATTAAAGAATCAATAGTCTTGTACAGTTAGAGGCATTTTTCATTTTTTTTACACATGACATATGGTGTGCACAAAGAACAGGGAGGAGTGTGATGTCTCTTCTGGCTACCTCCATATTTCACTCTGATGGCAGTAACCACAGCCGTATTTCATTCTGCCATAGCTTTAAGCCTTCTTTCTGTTTGTTCATCAGGTTTCTCCTTCATCTTTATAATGATAAAAAGAAAAATGTGATGTAATGTAATTTATGGTTTCCAAGAGTTTTCTGGCACCAAAGTACTTCTTTGGTCTTGAAGTGTTATATATATCCTTGATGTGTGCTATGCTGTTACCCGACTTTTGTGAACCAAAATGTGCATCTAATTCAGCTCATCTTCAAATTTATACTTGCTCTGCTTAATTGGACATCGAGCTCTCTTATTTGGATTCCTACCGAAACCATTCGAATCAGTATACTATATATATATATATATATATATATATATATATATATATATATATATATATATATATATATATCCTTGATGTGTGCTATGCTGTTACCGACTTTTGTGAGCCACGGGTGAAACTGTTTCCTGAATCCTTTTCTCAGGTAGCGGTCTATTATCTGGTAATTTCTATAATATTCAACAATATTAAAACACTGACTTTCAAAGTTTATTTAGGGAAAGGAGAGTTCAAAAAGACTTTTCTGATACATAAATACATGATGCTTATGTCATGTGATCAAACTAATCAATCATATATCTACTTCCCATATGGAGCTGAAGCTGACCCTGAAGGTCATCATCGATCAATCATACCCATTAACCTGGTACACCTGGAAAATCATATCTACATTTAACTTAAATATTATTTGGCAATAATATATTTTTTAATGGAAGGGGTTATTTTAAGAAGGTATTTTACGGTAAACCGATATCAACAGGGATCATGCAAGACCAAGCCATGTTTACGTCTACTGGTGATAAATCTTAGGTGTACGCCTGTGTTTCTATACTGTCTCACGTGTGTACCATGTGACACGAGGTCTAGATTAATCGTACTTTTACAAGCCTCAGAACAACATTAAAAAATTACTAGCCCCTTCAGTAATTTGTCACATGTCGAACAGGTGGAGAATTACAGTCATCAGGGGTTAATATTTAGTGTGATGTGAGAGGCGTACTTTGATGCCTGCACATTATGGAACTCGGGTGTGAATTTGGACACAATGCAATGTACTTTTGTTCGTGTGTTTATAAAATCCATTCATGAATTCATAGACAAAATAAAAATTTGCATTTAATGATTCATCCCATTAAAATTACCAGCAAAAATATGCTCTCTCCGATGATATAGTTTTGCTTATATATATGACGAACGAACATGTATCACACTGCCCCAACCCCCATAGGAAGAGGTAATGCTTGGGAGGATGGTATCATGACAAACAAACATATACTAAACATTCTCCACTCAAAGGAGGAGGTAATGCCTGGGAGGATTACATCATGACTGCAGAACAGGTACTACACTATTCCTTCACAAAAAATAGAAGATAATTCCTAGGAGGATGATATAATGAACACAGAACAGACACTACACTACCCCTACCCCCTTTCCAAACAAAGGAGGAGGTAATATTTGGGAGGAGGGTCTTATGACAACGCAACAGATATAACCACCCCTCCTAAAGAAGAGGTAATGCCTGGGAGAATGGTATCATGACAACAGAACAGATTCTACACTATTCCTCCACAAAAAATAGAAGATAATTCCTAGGAGGATGGTATCATGAACACAGAACAGCCACTACACTACCCCCCCCCCTTCCAAACAAAGGAGGAGGTAATGCTTGGGAGGAGGGTCTTATGACAACACAACAGATATTACCTCCCCCACCCATACTACAACAGATACTACACTACTCTGAATTGAGCACTGAAATATAATACATTAGTCTAAAATAGTATAGGACACTGAATTGAGCATTAAAATTTAATAATAGTATAATTTCGGCTTCAGACAGGCAGGCAGATACCAAATCTCCATTAGTAATAGATGTTTTTAAATATCTTCATTTCTTCTACTTACAAAAGATTAGCCAAAAGGCTTTTAGTCTAACCTGCAGAGTGTTGTTGAAGTTTTATTTAAGCATTAGTTAGTATCCTTAATTTTAGTACATGCAGCACCTCAAGGACCCTTCATGCCAAATTTGGTGCAGTTCGAACCAGGAATTTTGGAACCTATAAATGTTTATTATTTTGAGTCTTAGCAGTAATAGTATGTTACTTTCCCTTCCCATGACATGCAGCATTTTAAGTATTATTCATCCCAAACCAAAATTAGACATTGTCTAACCAGGAGCTCTACCTCTAGACATCATCATATATACTTGTTTTATATGACCGCTCCTCCCCCCCCCCCTCTAAAAAATTGCCACACATTGAATCATTAGTAAAATTCAGTCTTTTCTGCAATGCAACCATATTTGGTACAAATAAACTTAAGTCTATGTCTGACTTGTCCACCAAGTTTTTGTTACGTATATCCATCATTCTTTGCACTGCCCTGATTTTGGCTGTAATTTTGCACGTCATATCCAGGTGTGCCTATTATTGAACAGTAATAAAACAAAGATGGTTGCACATTTTTGACTGAGACTTTGGGACAAGTCAGGCATAGACTGAAGTTTGTTTGTACCAAATAGAGTTACATTGCAAAAATGATTTTGTATTTTATTAACGATTCCATGGGTGACATTTTTTAAGGAAGGGGGGGTTAATTCTGTACCTTATTTTGTTTTGTATGGGGTTTGACAAAAAAGATTTCGGGGTGGTATTCAATAATATTAAATTTTTTATTTTTATTTGAGTAGAGTGCTTTAGCAAATGCTCTTTTTTGGTTCATGAAAGACAAAAGAATAAACGAAATTCTAGGTACAAAAGAAAACAAAATCACCAAATTTATCTTCTTTGTTCAGGTCGGAATTATTTTCAAATGGCCACTTTCTTAAAAAAAAAAGAAGGTGACTTTGTATTCGTCCAAGCAAAGTTACGTCCCTTTACCTGGAAGAAGAAATTATATTTTGAAAGAAAAAAACGCCATAGCTTAAAACAAAGAAAAGCGAAACAGCAAGTAAATACACTATCGGGCAATGCCGGATAGGAACAGCTAGTTAGTACATACTGTTATATATACCTCCCTCTTTTGGAAAGGTCTAATGTTTCACAATTCTTAATCAATTAAAATATATGAACGTTCATAACATACCTTGTTAGTCGTCCGCTCCAGCACTCATCTTGCCCAACCGAGGAAATGCCACCTGCAAACAAGTTCGTTCATGCCCCGAAAATAAGGACGAAGAGGAGACAAACAGTTGAAGACAAGCAGTGGTTTATTCGCCTTGTTGTTGTGTATGGGGGGAAGAGATAGAGAGAGATCAATAATTACTACTTAATCATATCTTATCTGGACATCTCTAAAACCACAAATTCACACGTGTGTGCTTCCCAGCGAACTGATGAATTCTCTCTCTCTCGGCCATGTGACATCACATCCGCTCCTAGCACACAGGAGGTCGAGCTGACATCTAAGTACACTAAACTGACCCCGACTGAACCTTATTTCCTGTTATTCTCAACTAACAAAATTATACTCACCCAATTTTTAACAATTAATATTGAGAAGAAAAAGCTTAAGGTATAATGCTCTACAGAAATTGTTGTTTTATTCAGGTGTTTATTTTTTCTGTTTCTTTCTGACATGAAATGTATTCAACTCTAACTAAAGTAATATAATGTTAGTAATTTTGCTAATTGGTGATACCGCTAATTCAAAAGTTAATCTTCTTAGGCTATCTCTAAAACATCATAAATCTATCAAAGTTAGATTTTAAAAAAGTCGAAATAGCAAAAATAAAGTGGAATTTTAATTAATTAAAGGTTGAACATTTTATGTTAAGTACAAGTTAAAGTGATTTACATGTTAAACTACAATGAGCATTACGTATCAGTCATCTGTACACTGAACTAAGAGGATATTTTGAGATAAAAGACAAGGTAAAAAAACAGGATAGTGTTGTAGAGAAAGTACTGGCATCCCCTTCTTCATACAATTAACTATCATGAGTACTATATCAACGATGACGATGCTAGACTCGCGTTCTTGGCCTTTTGACTGGGGATATTTTAAGTAGAATGGTCCCTAGTGTAATTGTGGTATTGTGGTGACTAAGATAATTCCGATTAGGATAGGCATTTTTGTCACTTTAGACCAAGGATGATCAACGACCTCCATTTTCCCCTTATTTTTCATGGCCTTGTGCCTAATTTGTTTTAAATGTAAAATGTGTATATTATTTGCAAATAAATAATTCAAAGTCTAGTATCTGTTCTGATACAACATGTAATCTTTTCCATCTTCGGCTAGTGAAGGAGAAATTTTTCTAGATTGAGTCAATTTTAATTTTTGTTAACAATCTTAAGTGCCCCTTTTCGAGAGCTGGATTTTCTCCACTATAACACCGACCTTGTGTTTCACTCTGCCCTCGTGGGGAAGAAAGTAAATAGGATCACGGCCAAAAACTAGAATAGTGTTGTAGAGAAAGTACTGACACCCCTTCCTTATACAATAAACTATCTCGAGTAGCATATCAACGACGATGATGCTAGCCTCAAGGAGTACGACAGCTAGGCCATTCCCCATATACATTACAAGCTAGTTACTTAACCTATTGCATTGTACACTTACAGTAATACACCCTTTTATATTTGTATGTTGGCCTTTCAAGTTATTATTAAATACCTTTGGATTACATTACAAAAGAAAGGTACCACCAAAAGATGATGTCATTAGAACCATCATAAGAATGGTTCAAATGATGATGTCATTAGAACCATCATAAGAATGGTTCAAATGATGATATCATTAGAACCATCATAAGAATGGTTCAAAAGATGATGTCATTAGAACCATCACAAGAATGGTTCAAATGATGATGTCATTAGAACCATCATAAGAATGGTTCAAATGATGATGTCATTAGAACCATCATAAGAATGGTTCAAAAGATGATGTCATTAGAACCATCACAAGAATGGTGCAAATGATGATGTCATTAGAACCATCATAAGAATGGTTCAAATGATGATGTCATTAGAACCATCACAAGAATGGTTCAAAAGATGATGTCATTAGAACCATCACAAGAATGGTTCAAAAGATGATGTCATTAGAACCATCACAAGAATGGTTCAAAAGATGATGTCATTAGAACCATCATAAGAATGGTTCAAATGATGATGTCATTAGAACCATCATAAGAATAGTTAGCAGGCCAATACAACCAACTACAAAACTTGTTCAATTTATAGCTGTATTTATCTAGTGGACCAAAGATTGAGATTTTTGCTGGGTTATTTTAATGACATAAAAACTATTCTTTTGTTGTGACGCTGAGTTTGTAAATATTATGTTCCTGAATGCTAAGATGTTAGATAATAGATGTTCTGGATCTCCAGTGGCTTTATCTGAACTCCACATGTGACCATGGATTTCAGTTCTCTAGAAGCTGGCTTGAGAGTGAATTGAAAAACACAGAGATGATGTGAATGTGTTGTGTTGGATGTTTTAGTACAAGTAAAAAATGTGCTCTATTAAAAAGAACTAACAAATACTAAGCCTTCTATAACACAAAAAAGAGCAGTTTTACATACATCTGTATTTATTCAAAGTTATGTACACGTATATGTTTATATATTTGTATGTACAAGATTCACTCCTAAACTAATTAACCGATCATTATGAATTTTCGAACACAACTGCTGTTAGTACATAATATATATATATATATATATATATATATATATATATATATATATATATATATAAATGGTGGCATTTTTTAAATTTGTTTAAATTTTGGATAAAGGTTAATGATAATAATAGGTTGCATGATTACAAATAAACTAATTAGAATCTCAGTAAGTTAAAGTTGAATTGTATTCTTGAGTCACTACTATTAAGGATAAACCAATTCAATATTGTTTCTTTTTATTAAACTAGCTATATCTACCTGGCGTTGCCCAGGATGCGGTAAAATGATTTTAGTTTTTAATTTTTATTCATTATCTCTCTTTCTCTCAAATCCATCCTTATCATTAAATGCTTTCCTTGGACTTCCCTTGACAACCGACCCTCCTACCTCAACTGTTCTACATCTACTAACCCAAGAACTTTCATCCTCTTTTTCAATGTGACCAACCCAATGAAATCTCCTGTTCTGCACATATAGGGAGATGTGTGCAGAACAGGAGACTTCGTTTTTTTGGTCACATTGAAAGACAGGATTGGAGTTCTTGGGTTAGTAGATGTAGAACAGTTGAGGTAGTAGGGTTTATTGGCAGGATAAGGTCTAGGAAAACATCAGAGGAAGTGATAAGAATGGATTTGAGAGAGAGGGGGGATAAATAAAGACCTGGCTAAAAATAAGTTAGTTTGGAAGTGAATTTCTAAAGCCGTCCAACACATGCCAGCATGGAAAAGGACGTTAAACCGATGATGATAATGATTAAAATTTTAGTTGTAAGGTAGACAACTCGGATTTTATTCTTTAATGGAAAAATCGAGTTATCCCACCTTTTCTGATTTTTATTTTAAGTGATTATTTATTTTTCATATTATCAGTCGTTTGGGCCAGACTAATTCATTTTTAAAATAAATTGTAGTAAAGTATGTTATTATAGTGTCAATAACATGGTACAACAATAACAAATGACAATTGAATAGTCATAAGCAACGTTTGATGTGTAAGCTTAAATGTTAGCTGGGTCTGACTTAGCAAATCTGACAAGATAACTTTATATGTTAGATGTTGGCAAAATTCAGAAAATTTATTTCAGGAAAATAAAAACATATTAAGAAACTGGAAAATTTCAGGTTTAAATAATAACAATCCGTTTTCTAACCTGAAGTTATTTAATCTGTGTTTTAAATTTAAAAGCCATTAGTTTATTTTCCTACATTTGTTCAATGTGCACGTTGTAATTCCATTGGTGTCCATGGTAGATAGAGCTGTAAGAAGAGAATTGTTTATGAGAACGAGTAACAAGTTGAATATCGTTGCAGAGTTAAATCGCAAGACTAATATCTTTTCTTTTAGTTATTTAACACTTTGTTCAGATGCAGTCATCCAATCAGAATGCGTTGGGAGAAATTACCGCCATTCTCGGTTTTGTCTTTTGTTTATTTACGTGTTGTTGTTGTTGTCAACCTATTCCTGCGTTTGATCTTCATAATTAGAGTTGGTAGAATCGGATACTGTTCACTTCTTTTTCTTTTCTTTTTTTTCTTTTCATACACCTTTTGTGAATTTAATAGGTTTTAACAAGCCCGTCTGTTGCTATTTGAAACCTCAATTATTTCAGGTGAATAAATGGACTAACTAGGAAGGTTATCAGGTGAGGGTCAACGTCTGTTTATATTTATGTAAGAAAATAACGTTTAGAGTTATTAATTGCACCTGTTTAATATACATTGCTGTATTAGCCTCCTTTTCAATGTTATGCTTCTTGATCAGAGTCCATTATATATACTAGCAAATATATGCTCCCTCTGGCCGCATATTTTTGCTAGGCTGCCGCGTCAGAAATGACGCTAGTATGTAATTTGGGTAGAGCTTTTTATCACTACAATTAATTTAAATAATATATTGCACATGATAAATAACAACATTAATAAAAAGAAAAATTAAGTTTGCATTGTTATCGTCTGCTCGCTTTTCTTTCCAGCCAATCGTTTTGCGCCAAATCCACGTAAGAATTTACAAAATAATAAATAATAATAGTTTTAGTTTTTCAAAGAGAAAAAAGAAAAGTGTACCTAAAATAAAATTAACAATTAAAAAAATACAGTGAATACGATTCTAAAAACAGTTATTTACTTGCCCAGTAAAAGGTGTCCACCCCCCCAAGTTATCGTCTGCTCGCTTTTCTTTACACTCAAATCCACGTCAGAATATAATAAGTAATATTTTATGTCTTTCAAAGCGGAGAAAAAGGTGTACGTAAATTAAAATCAACAATTAAAAAAAACAAAATACAGCGAACACTATTCTAAAATCAGTTATATAGTTTTCCAGTACAATGTGTTGTTTTTTTTTTGTTGACAAAAGAAAAAAATTCATTATAATGTGTGTGTGTTTTTTAAATAGTAATTTTTAAGTCAATTATTATTTTAATTAAACAATTTCATTCAATAAATTTGTTAAAATCATCAATTTAAAAAACTAAATACAGCGAACACTAATTTTCAAATCTGAAAAAAAAGGTGTATCTGAAAATTATCAATAATAAAATCGGTACTCTTTTACTGCAGGACCCGCGATAACTTTCGAAAAAAAAAAGTTTAGCAGAACTAAATTCTTTATAATGTGTGTGTGTTTATCAATTCTTATTTTAATTAAACAATTTGATTCAATAAATTTGTGTTTTTACACATAATGGCTAATAAGATTTAAAAAATAAACAAACTCAGAACGTTTTAATAAAATGAATCAGTAAAGTATAACGCGTCCGTTCAGAGGGAGGTACACTGTTTAATCAGTTGGATGTAGAGGAACGCGCCCGTTCAGAGGGAGGTACGCTGTTCAATCAGTTGGACGTAGAGGAAATAACTACGTAACTCATTTTATAAATAAATAATAAAAGAAATAATTATAATTTATAAGTAAGATTATTAGCGAGCAAAATTGTGTAAATACATTTGGAAATCTGAAGAGAACAATCATGAGTGTATATTTGCGAATACTAATTTATTAGAAGTTCAAAAGCAATTGATTATGTAAATTGGGAAATGCGCATAGTGTTTTAAGCGGACTTAAATAGTCATAGTACTCTGATGGAGTTTCGGCTTCAGACAGATACATGAACTCCATTATTAATACTAGCAAATATACGCTCCCTCCGGTCGCATATTTTTGCTAGGCTGCCGCGTCAGAAATGACGCTAGTATGTAATTTGGGTAGAGCTTTTTATCACTACAATTAATTTAAATAATATATTGCACATGATAAGTAACATCATTAATAAAAAGATAAATTAAGTTAGCATTATTTTGATTTGTAGCAACCGTAAACAGTTTTTGCATTAAAAATAAATGTAAAGAAAATAAAAATTTTAAATAAAAATTGAATGTAGTATTTATAATAGTGTAGTAGTAACGAATGAAAGTTAATAAGAGAAGGAAAAGAAGAAATAATTGTTACCTTATATACGATTCTAAAAACAGTTATTTACTTGCCCAGTAAAAGGTGTCGTCTGCTCGCATTTCTTTACACACAATCGTTTTGCGACAAATCCAGGTCAGAATATAATAAGTAATATTTCATGTCTTTCAAAGCGAAAAAAAAGTTTTCATAAATTAAAATCAACAATTATAAAAAAAACAAAATAACGACCCTAACTCTAACGACGGGGTCAAAGTTAGCGCGGGTCCTAAAGTGAAAACTAAATTCGTTATAAGGTGTGTGTGTGTGTGTTTAAATAGTAATTTTTAAATCAATTATTATTTTAATCAAGCAATTTGATTCAGTGAATTTAATGGCTAATAAGATTAAGAAAATAAACAAACTTAGAACGGTTTAAAAAAATAAATAAGAGGAAAATTATCATGGTGAATGCCAGCGTTGTTGTTTATATTTTAAATAACGCGCCGTATTAACGCTGGCTGTTTAATCACTTGCGCCATATTGAATTAACGGAGGGAGGGATGGGAACCACTGATTAAACAGCCAGCATTAATCCATTCGTCATAGTTATATTAACTACGTAACGCATTTCATGTATGTATGTATCTGTCTGTCTGTCTAAATTATAATTTATAAGTAAGATTATTAGCGAGCAAAATAGCGTAAATACATGTTGAAATATCTAGAGAGCAATTATGAGTGTATATTTGCGAATACTAATGTATTAGAAGTTCAAAAGCAATTGATTATGTAAATTGGGAAGTACGCATAGTGTTTATAGCGGTATTTTTAATAGTATATAATGAAGCTGGCGGACTTAATAAATAGTCATAGTATTCTGATGGAGTTTCGGCTTCAGACAGACAGATACATAAACTCCATTATTAATATATATATATATATATATATATATATAGGGTGATTGGAAAGTAATTCCCTATTATTAAGTGCTCGTAATTTATTACAGAAATATATATTTTTTTGTTTGTCACAAGAAATGAATATGATAAGAAAGTGTATAGCATGGGGTTTTATTCGAAATTCGATATGGGTGCCAGCACTCGCCACCAGCTTTTAAAGCTATCTGGAAACCGCATCAACTGATTTCACAAGGAACTTCTTTTTTCTTTTTTACTAATTAGTCAACACTTATCAAGGCTAAAAACCAACTCGAAGACTAGTGTCAATAAGATAGATAGATTGACAGATGAATGGTGATGAATACCGTGAGAGTAGTTAAAACAGCAGTCGACCCACAGAACCCCCCCCCCCCTTCCATTGTCAAAAATATCGCTTGTGGAATGTGAGGACTAAATGAAAAAATAACGCATAATTCAAAACGCTTGCTCTCTCCATTCATTTCTTGGAATAACTTACAAGTATAACTTGTTACTTTCCAACCACCCTGTATATATATATATATATATATATATATATATATATATATATATATATATATAAAGTTAGGTATGCGTATATGTTTAGATATTTATATGTAAAGGATTCACTGCTAAACTAGATAACCCATTTAGTTTTATGTAAAGGGGGAAAAGCCCTTTGTGAAAATTCAATACCTCCGATTCTTCTGAAATTTTAGACACCAATTAAGCAAGAGTCCCTGAATTTCAATTTCTTCTCAAGACCCCTTAAGTTGAAGCCTTAAATTTAAGACATTTTATAGAATCAAAATCATGTAATACATTTTGATCAAAATTGGAATAAGAATTCTAGATATAAGGTTTATTAGCATTATATCTTGATTTTAATCTTCGTAAAAGGGCATAAAAGTGGTGTAAAGCTGTTCTGTCCAAGGAATTAATTTTACCCATCGTGGGATGGATATTCTTCTAAGATATATATATATATATATATATATATATATATATATATATATACACACACTCCCTCCCTGGGTAGAGCTTATTTTGTAAGGATATCGCCAACTGCCATTAGCTTTAAGGCATAGCTCATTAGGTAAAACTAATTCGAGCTCCCGGCACTTGCAATGTTTACATTGAGATATTACTTACATTCAGTCAGTGTCGTATGATAGAGCAGGGGTTAGCAGCGCCGACTGTCAGCTTGACGGTTGAGTTTCAATCCCTGCTTGAGGCACTAACTGGTCTAGCCGCACTGATGAGCTGTGAAACAGCAAAACAGTCTGTATTTGGATGACTATATATATATATATATATATATATATATATATATATAGTGTATATGTGTGTGTATGTTTTTTTATTTCATTTTACTTCAGTCGAAGTTCACAGAAATCAAGGGCCTCCTTTCTGGGGCTAACATTCAATCTCTATATGAGATACATAGATATTCGAATATTCCATTAAAGTTCTCTTTACCTGTCAAAAATTGAGTTAGTAAAGCGGTTAAGACCAGTAGACTCTGTTATAGTATATCTTTCTTGTGGTCTCTTGGTCTTACCGGATTCCAAAACAAGAATTCATCTAGTCTGGTGGAGTATCCAGCTATATGCTGTTATTTGAAGTAACATCACTAAGAGAAGGTTCACCGTTCCTCATATGAACCAGTGAATAGCCGTGCTAAGGGGATCTTATTTGGGCATCGAATACTATGTTACTTTGAATATTTGGTCAGAGTTTACTTCCAAGGTGAAGTATCCTCATGTCAAGTGTCCTGACAAACCCTTGTACAGAGAGTTCGAAGACACTCGAGGATTGTGTCTAGTAGGTAATTCAAACTCTCCTTTGTATATATATATATATATATATATATATATATGCGTGAATATGGTTTCGTATAAATCTGTAAGTTGTTTGCTACATGTCATAAAAAAATGATGCGTATTTTTTCTTTCCCAGTTGTCTTTCGAAATATAATTTATGAAATGATTGTTTTGAAAAGAACCCAAATGACTTGGCCTTGTATACTTCTCTTTCTTTTAATGGGGTTACGTCTTTCACTCTAAGAAACCACAGGTATGCAGCAGGAGAGTGAGAAAAGCCGAAGAATACCAGCAATGTTATTAATGAATCACCTCGCACTTCTAAAATCTTTCAGAAAAAGAAAGCAAAGAAAATAAGAAATGGGAAAATGATACTTTGATTGAGACCTGATAAAATATTTAACATGGCCAAAGCTTGGTGAGATTTAATGTTTTCTTGTATGTAAGCTGATGCCTTTAGCCTTTGTAACCATTTGCATACAAAGAGGGTAGTCGGTCGGGTGCATGATGCAGACAGTTGCACAAATGGCAACCGCGTTTATTTATTAGAGATTTGGCTGTTGACTTGAAGATAATGGGAACAAAAACCGTTTGCGGCAATAAATTATAATCAATCGCATATAATGTAAGCAATGAGGCAAGGGTTGAGGAATGGGAATGTCTCAAGCCAAACAACTGATTTTTCATGAGGAAACAAAATATTTGCTAGATCAGTGTGCTGTCTTTTGTTAAATAACATTTGATTCCGTGTATGTATATATATATTTAAATTCCCAAAACAGTTTTTCATGGTAAACAACTGATGATCCTTCAAATAATGTTAAGACTAGCGTAAATTCTTGGAAGCAAACTAATATAGTAACTGCAAAAAGTAAATTGACTTACAAAAGTGATTTTCCACCGAACGATTTGGGACTAAAATTTTTTTTTTTTCTTTATATAGTTTTAATGGTTGAGAAACTTCCGAGACTATATATATATATATATAGAGAGAGAGAGTGCGAAAATATATATATACCTTCTATACTTTATGTATACCAACCTCTTCCAATTGAAAGCTCGATTATTGTCAGCTTGCAACAACAGAGCATATATAAGTAAACAAGATTAAGTAAACTAATGTTGGTTGTTTTGAAAATGTTTCATGAGATAAATAAAATCTTGGCCTTTAGAATGCAACAAAATTTTATTTTCTTATATATATATATATATATATATATATATATATGTCCTGGTTTTGTAATCTTGTTAGGTCTAGCCACCCTTACAACTCGTAGAGACAACAAAACATGTGTGTGTGGATAACTACATTATATATATATTTTATTTTGTTCCTTTTACTTCAGTTAGATCTCAGAAATCAAAGGGTCCCTTCCTGGGGCTAACACTTGAATTCTATATGCGATATATAGATATATCTGTGTTCAAGATTCTCCTTAACCTCTCAAATGTTGAGTTAATAAAGCAGTGAAAAACCCTATTTTCTTCTTCCCAATTGGCCACTTAACTATGTTATATTTTGTCTTTCTTGTGTTTTTTTTCTTGGTCTTTCCGGGTTCCAGAATCAGAATTCACCATATCTGGGGGTGTATCGAGCTAAGTGCTGTTACTTGAGGTAACATCACTAGAAGAAGGTGCACCATTCCTCATATGAGCCGATGTATAGCCGTGTCGAGGGGATCTTATTTGGGCCTCGAGTACTGTTATTTTGAATATTTGGTCAGGGTTTACTTGTAGGGTGAAGTATCCTCATGTCAAGTTGTTCTGACAAACGTCTGCGCAGAGAGACCGAAAACACTCGAGGATAGTGTCTAGTAGGCATTCAAATTCAAATATATGAGTGTGTGCGTGTGTATAAATATATATATATATATATATACATATCTATTACCATTTCATGTATATATATATATATATATATATATATATATATATATATATATTACTACTTCATGTGTATGCGTTTATATAATAATATATGTGTGTATTGTGTTCAGTATTTACTTCAGCAATGCTCAATACGTGTGTAGAGCTTAGTAGTTTTATAAAAAATATACTTGTGGCAAGTAAGATATACAGAACGTTTGTGTTTCATTCCCCAGGGAAACCATCAATTAGCCTGATGATTTCCATCAGAAATAGAACACAAATGTTCTGCGTAGCTTACTTGCCATAAGTATATTTTAATATTACTCTATATATATATATATATATATATATATATATATGATACTATGCAGTAATACTTTTATTAGTCATTGATACCTGTGGTTTCTGGAAATATAGAAAATCTTGCCTATTTCGACTAAAGAGTATCACATTTACTAATTAATGGTGCACATGTGGCACAATTCAACCATAACTCTTGAAACCACAGATATCGATGATTAATCGAAATCTTACTGTATAGTATCATATGTAATAAATATATTATGTTCTTATGAACGCATTTGAGCACTCTGTTTTTATTTCCCCTGAATACAGAATTATACTATATATATATATATATATATATATATATATATATATATATATATATATATATATATATATATATATATATATATATATAAAGCAAAAAATGTTGTCCATACACCAATTGTCAATCGTTGATCTCCAAACAAAACCAATGGCATATTTGGAATCCTCAATTTCCTGGTTTTACATAATTGAAAATGATCTCTTATAATATAAGGAGAAATCTGTTATTTTTTAATTGGAATATCTACAAAACCAAAACTATTAACCAAAGAAATAAAAAAAGGTTTTAGTTACATGCAGTTGCTAGGATGAATTCTTTCTTTGAGACCATGAATGAAAGGTGCCTTCTAATTTTTTATTACTAGTGTGTCACCACTTATCAAGGCCAAGACCCACTCAAGGATAAGGCTTAATGAGACGGAGTGATTTATCAGCCAAAAGATGGGGAACATTATGGGTGTAATAACATTGATCAATGGTATGAAGTGCGTTTGATTACCTACAGGGCTGTTTCGGACAAGAATTTCTCGACATTGGATTTGAAGATGACTAAGGTGCAATCCAAAGACGGGAAGTTCTTGCAAAGAAGTTCTGTCCATGGAAATTCTGTCTGACGCAAAGCACATAGAGGGAGAAAGGAAAGTCTTTTTCCGTTGTGGTAACAATGCGAGTTCTGACTGCGAATGTCTTACCAGGAGGAACCCAGTCGAACACCTTCCATGGAAATGACGATAGAGCAGAAAGAGACTAGCAACGTCTCTACTGTGAGAAAGGGGTTGTAGGATTAGCTGAATTCTATGAAACTATGTCACTACCTACATGACAAAAAAAGATTCTTTGAGATAAAATGCGTGGTAAAATTGCAGTATGGTTAACAGTTGAGAAATTGTGAAAAAAATGAAAATAAAAACAGTAAATAATTTATAACAAACTAAGTAAATTCTCTATCGACCTGTATACTTTTAACGTGTGGAAACTGTAATTTTTTTTATTTCAGAATTTTATTTCTATGATCGTGTGTCTTATTGACACATGAACAACATGGCGATCAAAGTAATGGCTTTAACTTGCAAAACTTAGGGTATTAAGTGTGTTTTTAAGAGGGAGTTTGTTTGGGGCGAGGGTAATGGTAGGGTAAGTAATTTTTTTTTCTTTCTTTTCAGAATGGACTTAACCCGGAGTAAGGCATCACGTGCTCTGCCATTTTGGTTTTAGTGTAATGATAAACTACACAAACATCTAAAACAAATTCCGAAAAAAACAAAAACTTACAGTTTCAGCCCGTTAAAAGTATACAGGTCGGTAGTTAATTAAATTCTGCTATGTTTGATGTAAGGGTTTTTTTTTCTCGATTGCTAACTTAAATGCAATTTTACCTAATATGTTCTTATTTACTTGTCTCCTCACTATGAGGGCAAAGTTATACACATAGTCGGTTATTAATATGAGGAAAATTTAGCTCCCCATAAAGGAGCACTCTGGATTGGAACAAAAATAAAAATTGCCTCAGTTTAGAAGGACTTCGACTTCACTGACTGAGGACAGAATAGATTAAGTGCAGCATCAGAACAGATACTACACTTTCTTCCAAGCCAAACGGCCAAGAATGTTCACCTATTCTTGGCGATTTATTTGTTTCTGGATTCTACAAAATTAATTTATATACGTGATTAATGCTGGAAACGATAACTAATGATGAGTGTGTAAGAATTTAATGGAATAAAACTTCTTTTTTTAATATGTAAGAAAATTTCGGAAATGTCTAAAAAAAACAACAAATTTTGACATTAACATTTTGGAGAAAATAAATGGAAATACATTTTGCAACCTTTTGTGTTTATGGAACTGGAGAAAAAAATCTATGGAAATATATATCTTGATGTCTATGTGTCATAGAAAAGCGAAAGAAATTGACATTTGATTGGTCGATTCTAAAATGGTAAAAAAGAAAAGAAGGGGGTGAGGGTTCCTGCCTCTTTCCTATTCTCTATCTATGAAATTAAGGCAGCAATACAATGTGACTATTTCGGGTGCAACAAATCAACTTAATTCCAGGTTCTTCTTCTACCCTCCTCCCTCACACACTTCCGACCGCCACCCACTATGATTAATTTTAGCGAAAATTTGCTGCCCAAAATAGGCGGCACATGCTTAAAATTTTTGGCATATTCTATTTGTTATACAATTATTTGAAATCCTTTTACATGACTATTATTAAATGATTCTGTGATCATGTTTTTTTGCTGTGGAGTTTTAAATAGAGGTTCAGTGAAACCTCCAAAATTGATATGAGCAGCCATTCTTCTACAATGAAAATGATGCCAAGTCGTTTAACATGATAGTTACTGCTCCTTATCTTATATATTAATACTAGAAATAACTGTAAACCGTTGTGTCGCCTATTGAATTCGGGTTAGATTGTTTGAATCAGGAAAAAGTGAGTTTGCAAAGCCAGTTAAATATAAAAAATAAATAAGCAAAATCCAAAATTAATCGCTTTTTACTTGCCATTTTCCCCTTCTCTCTCTCTCTGTTTGCCTGTCTGTCTGTCTCTGTGTGTGTGTATATATATATATATATATATATATATATATATATATATATATATATGAGAGAGAGAAGTAAGCAAAGTTCCAAAAGCTAAGATTTTATTTTTCTTACAAAACATTTTCAAAACAGATACATTTTAGTGCAAATTATTTTACGAATCGTTTCGCTTAAAGTAAATCAACCAACATTATCATGTCAATATTGGATCTGTCCACCTCAAGCTTGTATATATATATATATAAATAATATATATATATATATATATATATATATATATATATATATATATATATATATATATATGATTATTTCTTATTTACACTGACATGTACAAAATCTGCGACATGTACATGTATTTTATAAACCCGGTTAAAATTCTTTGGATTCCTATCCTGTGGACATTTACCTTGCCTGGATTATATATATATATATATACGTCACACTCGCTTCCCCCCTCTCTCTCTCTCTTTCTGTTTATTAACAGTTGATGGCAATAAAGAAAGGAAAGAATAAAAAGATAGGAACAGTCAATTATAAACACTCTTTAGTTTATAATGGACTGTTGCTATCTTTTTATTCTTTCCTTTCTTTATTGCCATCAACTGTTAATAAACTGAAAGAGAGAGAGGTGGAAGCGAGTGTGACAGATACAGTATAAATAACAAGTGGGGGATGGCAAACAACATACAGTGACAGATAGTGAGAGTGATAGCAACTTTGTAAGAGATGATCACTTTGTGAGGTAATTGCAATTTTAGCTAATTAGAACAATTTGAATTTTTCAAACATAACCCAATCCCAAAACTGAGTAATATTTTAGCATGTATTTTGTGTGATTAAAATATATAGGAAAAAAACCATAGGAAAACAAACCTTGGTTAAATCGGCCTTGATATAATATATCTGAAAATATATATGATTCGTAGTTGTTTTGTTGTTTCAATAGATGAAACAAAGTTACTTCCCTTTGATGAATCTTTTTGTTTTCCTTTTTCCAGTTTCTTCTGTTCAACGACATTATTTTTATATTGGAGGATATTTAAATTGCATAAGTCGATAAAATCATTTTAGCTGAGTTCAAATTCAAAGACAATTTTGTCATAACATAATTGCATAAGGTGTCCGAAATATCATTTTTATGTCTTGTAAATTCATCTTAATAAAAACACATCTCTCAAGCCAGAATTACTTTGGGAGGATCTTTATTTTATATTTTTAACTATTGAGTCACCACATATCAAGGCTAAGACCCACTCGGGGATAAAGGTCAATAAGATTGAATGATTGTCAATCGAAAGATGAGGAATAATCAATAGTATGAACTAAGTTTTATTAATTATGGGGTGGTTTATGACAAGTATTTGTTGATATTGGATTTGAAGATAACCATGATGGAATCTGCAGGAAAGCACTCCTGTAGTAATAATGTGACGAAGATAAATAACATTTTTAGTTGGAAAGATTTATCTCCCTTACACTATTTAATCATTATATAAAATTATTGCTATTGTAGCAATCTTACTAACCAGAATAATCTATTTTTCAAACAAACTGAACCGAAAGACGTTTTGGTATTCTAAAGAAAATTCGGAAAAAAAAAAAATACAAAATGACTAGATAGAATCAAATAGCGATGTGTCAGATGCAATTCTATGTAGGTCTAAGTTCTAAAATCCGGTTAACTTAATTTTATGGATTAGATTCAAAAGAATATTTTAAAGTGCAAAAATGTGTACATAGAATAGAAAAATTTGATTTTGATTTCATAAAAATTTCTTTAGCTCTAAACTTTGCGCTTGTAAGAATTTTGTGTCTGATGCAACCAAACCTCCCCCCCCCCTCCCTCACTTGCACATATGTTGGATACTGCTTTCCTTTGCGGGTGTATAAATCGTTATATACCTGTTTGTCTTCTCTGCAACCGAGGTTTCGTCGCTGCTTGCTTGTGTCCCTCGGCTGTTGATCGATAACCACGTGGATGCCGGATTTGGTTTTTAGAAGAGTGTATTTAACATGAGAAGAGACAGAAATTAACTGCATGTGTACGAGAGAGAGAGAGAGAGAGAAAAGAAGTCTAGAATGAATTGAGGAGAGATACCATAACATACAGAAGGCAGACCGACTTTTGGCCACCTGTTTCCACTGTCACCCCCCCCCCCCCCCCCCGCTGCCAAGGTTGGTGGGACGATCAGTTCTCGTTCGTCGGCTAGTCGCAGGCTGAAGAGACAGACCGCTCTCCTAACGGAAGTAACGTAAAGTAAGTAAAGATTTTCCTTACTTCCGCTTTTAGCTCCCCTCACCTTTTAGGGCACTTTTTGCTATCTAACAAATGCTATATGCGTTTGTTAGAATACTATTAGAACCAATATCAGACCAAAATTTAATTGAAAGAGAATTTAATATGAAAGAGTCAGTTTAAGATTACCATTCGACCAATCCAAGAAGAATTAAGCCATTGCTACGATGTCCTCAAAGATCACGTGTCCATATAATAAACCTAGAAGCTGTGAGATGGTTATGCAAATTGTTTGACAAAGCAGTACCAAACCAAAAAGCCATTGTTCTATCCGTTATTGTTTAAGTTCTCATTAATATCTCTTCTTCTGAGGAATTTTCAGAACACTTTGGTGCCATAATCCAATTTATTGTTTCCGCCATTCCTTAACTGTCAACTTTTAGGCTTCATCAAAGAATTTTAAAAATAGATAAATAAATAACCCCCAAAATACAAGAATACAATCTCTAAATTATATTGAATAAAAAAAAACAATTACAAAAAAATCTCACAAATTAAAAAAAAAAGTCGCAAAAATAAACACCATAGCCTTAAAAGAAAGTATTTAAAGAATAACTAAATTAGGAGAGGAGGGAGGATACAAAAATGAAGAAAAGAAAAGATTAAAAAAAACACATCATTTTACCTGAATTCATTGCATTCTAAATTAAACAAAGATTTTCTTCCATTTTTTTTTTTTACTTCTTCTCGAGTTCAGACCGACAATCTTTCTCTGCAAAAAGCTGATGATTACATTAAAACTAAATTTGTGTGAAGGTGGTTGCTTCACTGCAGCTCTGAAAAATTTCTACACCTTTCGTGCAGTAATCTTTGTGAACTCGCATCTACTCCGCCCCCTTCTGCATTGACGTATACATGCATGCACTCTGACACATAAGCGCACAGTCATAGGTTCTTGTACATTTCTGTGTGCTGTGCTTTGTTCCAGATGCCATAAATTATATATAAATAAGCATCGGTGTAACTGTCAGTTTCAGAAAGAGCGATCATCAAATGTCATAGCTACAAAAAGTGCAATCATGTTTCGATCCCTGATCGCATCCTGGAATTAACATGATTATTTTATATAGCCATTCACCATATTTTATTTATACAAGCCAATGCAGATCCTTAGTGATAGCATCTATGAGAAGAATGAAGAAAGATTTATAATATCCGGCGTTGCCCGGGGACATAAAAAACCAAATGGAAGATGTTAAAAAGTGTGTGTAACATCTTTATATTAAAACTTCTATCTCTCTACTTTTCTCAATCCATCTCTCTACCTTTCTCTCTTTCCCTCTTCTCCGTTTATCCACATCTCTCTCCCCCACCACTCTTTCACCTCCGCCCAACCTGTACTTCTCTATTGAAAATAATAATAATGTAAGTCATTCTACCTCTCCTTTATATAATAGACTAGCAGGGCTACCCGGCGTTGCTCGGGGTCATAAAAATATAAAATAGAAAAAAAATCGCGTGTGTAACATCTTTATATTCAAACTTCTATTTCTCTCCCTCTCTCTATAACCGTCTCTTTATCTTTCTACTTTTCTCTTCCCTGGTCGCCCCATTTCACTTTTACTTTCTCATTTTTCATTTTGTGAAAGCTGTTTCTTCCCCACCATTCCTCTTACGTTGTCCAGGGCAAAAGTATGACATATTTCTATAAAAAGTACCACCTCTGTCTGCGCCTTCTATATAGGTACATATCTCCGCCCCGGTGTGCATACTATATAGGGACTTATCTCTGCCTCGATGCTCATACTATATACATACCTATCGCCACCCCGGTGCGCATACTATATATGCACCTATCGCCGCCCCAGTGCACATACTATATACGTACCTATCGCCGCCCCGGTGCAGATACTATATTCATATCTATCGCCGCCCCGGTGCAGATACTATATTCATATCTATCGCCGCCCCGGTGCAGATACTATATAAGTACCTATCGCCACCCCGGTGCGAATGCTAAATACATACCTATCGCCGCCCCGGTGCAAATGCTAAATACGTACCTATCGCCACCCCGATGCCAATGCTATATAAGTACTTATTGCTGCCCCGGTGCACATACTATATACGTACCTATTGCCGCCCCGGTGCAGATACTATATAAGTACCTATTCCGCCCCGATGTGCATACTACATAAGTACCTATCGCTGCCCCAGTGCGAATACTAAATATGTACATATTGCTGCCCCGGTGCGAATGCTATGTACGTACCTATCGCCACCCCGGTGCGAATGCTAAATACGTACCTATCACCGCCCCGGTGCATGTGCTATATACATACCTATCGCCGCCCCAGTGCGCGTTCTATATACGTACCGATCACCGCCCCGGAGCGCATGCTAAATACATACCTTTCCCTGCCCCGGTGCGCATGCTATATACGTACTTATTGCCGCCCCTGTGCACATGCTATATACGTACCTATCCCCACCCCAATGCACTACTATATACGTACCTATTGCCACCCCGGTGCACATACTATATATATAGCTATTGCCACCCCAGTGTGGATACTATATTCATACCTATCGCCGCCATAAAAGGATGACATCATCTTGTTTGTCAAGGTTCATACTGGATGACATCAAAAAAGGATGGCATCATTCATTAATGTTAAGAGACCCCTTATGACATGACATAATTAAAGGGCGATTTATAGAAGTGGTAAGAGGAGGAGAAAAGACACAGAGAGGGGAGGAGGAAAGAGAAAGGAAGAAAGAAAGAGTGGGAAGAAGGCAGAAAAATCAAGTATTTTCTCTCAAGGTGACGTCATAAAGGATGAATGGTAGCTTTTGACGACTTTGCAGATAGACTAGACTACCAGTGATCCGTTTGGCCTTTTGGCCAAGATCAAAGTGTAGTATCTGTTCCGATGGATACTGCACCCCATATTGGTATTGTCTTGTCCTTCGGGGCTTGATTTACGCCGGTCAATGGGTCTGTCCTGGTCAGTTCTAGGAGGTCCACCCTCCCAGGCTTTGCCTCTCCTCTTTGGGGAGGAGTAAGTTTATTGCTTACTGTCTGAGGCGCCCTTACCGGGGAATGATGACGGGGCTGCCCAGGCAATTTTTAATGGCCAGAGTGCTCACTTCTCGGGTGCTGGCTTTTGAAACCCAACTTTCCCGACCCGATCTTGGGTCACATCTTACTTGTGGGAGTAAGATAAAACCAGCCTTGTGCCTAACTCCTGGGAAGGAGTAAATAATATCTGTTCCGATGGATACTGCACCCCATACTGGTATTGTCTGGGCCTTCGGACCTTGATTTACGCCTGTCAATAGGTCTGTTCTGTGCAGTTCTGGGAGGTCCACCCTCCCAGGCTTTGCCTCCCCTCTTTGGGGAGGAGTAAGTTTATTACTTACTGTCTGAGGCGCTCTGTCTAGGCAATTTTAAAAAAGCCCTAAGTACTCTTCCTTTGGAGTGCAAATTCCCACTTTCTGACCTTGTGTCACATTCTACTTTGTGGGAAGTAGATAAATAGGGTGATCCGTGGGTCGTCTAGAGAGAGTAGACTAGATGATGGGTTGTCTAGTGTATATGAAATGAATCTATTTCTTCTCCCTCTGGCCAGGAGTGAAATAGTAGGGTATACTAGACTCTCAAGCCTTAGTAAGGCATTTGAAGATTTGCAAGAAGATATGAAATGGCGAATATATATAATATGAATCCATAGACAGACTTCTTTTTTGACATCATTGGTTTTGAGGGTTTTTTAGACTTTCTACATGAAATTTCGCCTTGATATTGTATCGTTTTTATTTTTGCAACAAATTCTGATGGCGGAACTTTTGTGTAGCTACTTGAATCTGTTTAAGTATGTTTTGAATTCTCCTAGAAACGCATGTTAGTTTTTCTTTGCTCCGAAACTGACATGAAACGACAGTTTGAAATAACTCGAACCTGTCATTTTATTTATAGCTCTATTACAAATTTTGAAATAACTATTTAAAAATTTGAATATTGAACTTTATTTTGTTTTGGAATTTGATTTCCATAAGAATCGATCTGAACTATATAAAAAAATTATTTTATATTATCACATACACACACACACACACACACCCACACACACACACACATATATATATATATATATATATATATATAATCATGAAAATGTATTCCATCTTTCTTTTGTGTGTTTATTTCATATATGTGTGTGTCTCATTATGTATATATATATATATATATAGAATACAATTGCATGATAATACACAAACACACACACATATATATATATATATATATATATATACTTGTTTATGCACGTATATTTGCCAACACACTAATACCTATTCTCTGACGACACATGCCATTGTTAACATAGTTGTTGAAAAAAAGAAAGACGAATAAATAAATAAACAAATAAAATTTCAAGTCAGAAATCTCTTCTTGAATTATTTAACCTAATCTGATTTGTATCTGATAGAAGGCAAAGATATCTTTTTTCTCAACAAGAAAAACAAAAGAAAAAATTCAACCATTAAAATAAACTTTACAAAAAAATTCTTTTGATATTTTCTTTGGAGACTATCTTCTTAAGCACATTTTGTTTATTTTTTTTTTTACTTCAATTGAATTTTCTTTTGTTTTCGATCTTTCTTGGATATATATATATATATATATATATATATATATATATATATATATTGTGTTTCTGTTGCCTTTTTTGTAATCCCTTTCCATACTTTTTTCTTTTATTAAACTAAAGCTTTGGCATCTATCTTATCTCCATTTAAAATATCGGTTAATATGAATCAAAGGCCGTACAGATTAATTTAATAATATTTAAATATTAAACTCTGTGTAAAATTTAAGAAAAAAATTATTTTTTAATTGTTTTACTTGGGAATTTTCCTTTCATTTTGTCAGACTAGCAGGCAACCTCTAAGATGGCATACTGCAGCAACATCTGCAGAAGTGTCGCACATAGCACCTTTTTATGTGATGAGAGAGTACAAAATCGTCTTCGTAATCTAGTGGGGAATGATCCCTTCTCTTCCCTTCAGTCCCCTGGTGATACCAGATCAGGCTGCCCTGTGGCTCCCTGAGACGAAATTCACCTACGTTGACGTTTTTTTTTTTTTTTTTTTTTTTTTTTTGTAAAACTTAATTATGTTCTACAAAACAAAAAACAAAAACAACAGCCCCTCTCCCTTTCTCCCTCCCCTTTTTATTTTATTTTTAGAACTTGAAGCATAAAAACTTTTACTATAATGACCAGATTCGGCATTAAATAACCCAAAAAGGGTTGATATGCCGTAAAACAAAACTACCAAACCAAAAACGATGATTAAACATTTGAAGATATAAAGAACTTGAAGCATAAAAACTTTTACTATAATGACCAGATTCGGCATTAAATAACCCAAAAAGGGTTGATATGCCGTAAAACAAAACTACCAAACCATACCTTCAGTCCCTTTAGATACATCGTTTTCCTACCACTACTGCAAAGAAGTTTCATTTCTTCCTCTGTGTACCTAAAAGCAGAATTTCCAGGAATAGTTTCTTTCCAAGAACTTCCCATCTTTGGAACACATTATCACGGGACTGCACCCCCTCCCCTTGTAGACTACAACATAGTCGTCTTCAAGTCCAATGTCAACAAATACTTGCCAAGCCATCTTAAATAATTAAATTTTGTCCATTTCAATCATTGTTTCCAATCCTCTCATATTATTTTTCATCATCCAACTGACAATCAGATTAACCCTTATCCTCAAGTGGCTTTTGGCCTTGTAAGTTATAACTCATTAAAATAAAAGAATTATAAAAAACAGTGTTGCCCTGGAATGAATGAGGACTTCTGTGTACTCCTGCTCCCAGCCCTAAACCCCTTGTTACTAATTTTATTGTTATTTCTTATTTTTTAATTTCTAAAATGAAATAGAATATTGCCTTTGTTGTGTTGGATGTCTAGCGTGAACAAAGACCCCACAATATTATTTAAAAAGAACAAACTAATACATGATTAATACGAGCATTGGATTTCTTGTAAAATCTTATGTGAGATAAGTTGTCTTTTATCTTGGTATAGGGCTTTGTTTTACCTTGCATCCCCGGACAGACAGAAAGACCAAGACACTACAGTCATATTATAGAAAACCTGCTGTATCTACTCAGCGTTGCCCGAGATGCATTGAAGTCATTTTAGTTGTTATTTGTTTGCACAATGTTTAAACTTAAGGTAGACAACTCCTATTAGATTCTTCAATTTAAAATAAGTTATCCAGTCTTGTTGCTTTTTATTTTGAGTTGATTATTTAAAGATATTTCATGTCGTTTGGGCCGGACTAATAAATTATAGCTAAGTACATTATTATATTGCCAATAACACGGTACAACAATAAAAACTGAAAATTGGCTGGTTGGAAGTGAAGTTTGTTTCGTCAGCATAAATGCTATTTGGGACTTACTTTGAAAATCCGACAGGCTAACTTTATATGTTATATAAATTTTTGCAACTGCTTTCGAAAAAGCATTTTTTAGTTTTTCTTTGTCCCTTAATTTTGCAGTACATGAACAAAAATATTTCTTGAAAATTATAAAACAGTTAAATTTTGTTTGTATTATTTAAAACTGATGCAGTAATGAGCTATGTTCTTTGGGGAAGAAAAATAAAATATGGATGCATTTAAAACCAAAATACGGCATTGCTTCAGTTTCTTTTCTAATTTCAATGTTTCATTTAATATTTCTTCCAGGTTATGATAACCTGTTTTAGACCATTATATTTATTTTAATAAATAATAAGTAATTTAGCTAACTAGCTTTACCAACCCAATTTTTATTTACTTGCGCATTTTTAAACTTATGGTAGACAACACCTATTATATATTATATATATAAAACGGACGCATACACATCCGAGGCAATTGCTGAATTCTTAGAAAGTGACCTCCAGTCTATAGTGGAATTGGGTCATAAATTGATGGTAACATTTAATACTGCTAAGACAAAACTCCTTTCCTTCAACAACTACAAGAAACCGCTTCAACCACCGATTGCCATAGCAAACAACACCCTACTTGAGAGTCCAATGTTCAAACTCCTCGGCCTAACATTCACAGGTAGCATGAATTGAAACAAATACATAGAAGACATTGCCAAGGCTGCTGCAAAGAAGGTGAACTCCCTCTATTATGCTAGAAAACTTCTCACACCTGACAGTATTCGATATATCTACAAAGCCAACATCTGCTCATGCATGGAGTATTGTTGTCACATCTGGGCTGGTGCATCATCCACTAGTCTCCCCCTCTTAGACAAGGTCCAAAAAAGAGTCTCTAATGTAATAGGTCTCTCACGGACTACCAAACTACAGCCTGTCCCATCGCCAAAATGTTGCACATTTGTGCTTGTTTTACAAGTACTTCAATGGATTGTGCTCTGGTGCCCCCTCGACGTAAATACACTCAAACAATCCGACAATCGGCTAAATCCCAGTCATTCACTGTGGAGGTCCCCAGATCTCGACATGCAGAAATTTAAAACTAATGTGAACAAGCATCTAGCTGCACAGTTCCTAATTTACTATGACCCCCTAAACTTTAACCCTAATTCTCAGTAGCCCCTTACGTCTACAGTGGCCGCATGCCTTGTTCGGGGTGAACTTTGTTTTAAAAAAAGTATATATTCTTCAATTTTAAAGGAATTATCCTCCTTGCTACTTTTTATTTCAGTTGATTATTTTTTTAAATGTTTCATACTAGCTTACTAGGTTACCGAGAATATATATTCCAAAAATCATAATGATCGATCCATAAAAAAATTAAATTAGAAAAAAATACTTTATACATATGCGCCCCTTACATGTTAACATTTACAAAAAAAAATAATGTATCCATGTTACTCACCATACTTTTTAGAATATATATTTCAAAATTTATAATGATCAGTTCATTAGTTTAAGAGATTACCTTGTATATATATATATATATATATATATATATATATATATATATATATATATATATATATATATATTCTCACACACACATACCTAACTTTATGTATATGAGAGAGAGATGGATATATAGATAGGGATGTGTGTTGAATTAAAAAAATAATTATGAATTGGTCAGATGATTGCACTTAACTGATCCCCAAATTTAAATTATTCTAAAACTTTATAAAGAAGATTGAAAAGAAATTGAGCCAATGGGCTAATAATTATCATAATTACGTATCAAGCCAAGTGTTGAATTTTCAAATGCAACATTGGTGTTGGGTGACGGAGAGTTTCTATACAAACAGACTGAAAATATTTCAGATGAACGAATAGAATATTTCTGGAATGGATTTCCCTTAAAAAGACGAGTCGCTTGGTGTTAGATGAAACAGATTTCTATCTACGAAATACTAATACATTTATTTATTTTGTATTAAAATGGAAGTAACTCTTTGCTATGTCCCTTGATCAAACAACATTTTGGAAAGCACAGTTATCTGCCCATACATTAGGCAGTCAACAATGGAGGAAATATTCAATGGACATTCGTTTGGCAACATACAAATACGTCCTAATTTTCAAAGTAACTTTTTTCAGTTATTATTTATGTAATAAATAATTATTATTGTTGATCTACAGAATCGTTTTCATCCGATTTATTTCTTCATATTTGTGTTTTACCATTCACAAAAGACCACTTTATTTCAGTTGGGATGGATGGTGAATTTAAATCCAAATATGATAATAACTAACGATAAACAATATAAAAAAAAAGGAAAATTAGTGTTGATCGACAGGGGAAGGAAAAAGAGGATCAGAAATTTATCAAGTATAAGTGATCAAGTTTTTTTAAAATGTTGGTTTCATTTTGCAATTTATTCGCATTTCGTGTTTTTTTTTTGCATGAACTCTTAAACAGTTATTAATGTCAAGAAAAATGTCATTTTCGTCTGTAGCTGTAGAGAATAAGTCACAACATGGATTAGGATAAAAATTAGAATATACACCCATATTTTACCCCTGATGACAGAAGGGCATGCATATATATATATATATATAGGAAATGGTGTGGTAGGAGTGATGTATGTGTGAGAGGTACTAATATAGCATACATATATATATATATGTGTGTGTGTGTGACCACTTATTTTGAATCTAGTTTTATGAAGCTACAACCAGTGCACACCTGTTTCACTTCTTTTAATGTTTATATGAATTTGAATTGAAAACTGATCTTAGCATTTAAAATTTTTCCTCTCTCTTTAACAAACCTTTAACAATCTGTTGTGGGTGACAGATATGTAAATTTCGTATTTACTCTGTTATTAGAAATGCAAGTCTTGTCTGTTGTCCTGGCTTAGCCAGGTACGTATCTATACAAATCAAAATTGAACCGATAACCAATTCTCATTTTCTTTTCTTTTTGTTTCTTTTTTTATTTACTTTTTTGTGTCACTTTTCGGTTGAGTCTTCCTGAGTATAATGCATATACATTTACAACAAGAACAAATATTATTTTTTATTCTTTCCCAATTTTGTCATATTTTTAATATTCAAAGTTTAGAATTTCAACAGTAGACCACCTCACAAAATCTATAATTTCATTTATCTTTCTTTTTCTCTCTCACTCTCTGTTTCTATTATATAAAAACCAGTTGTCTGTGTCCAGCTTATAATCAGAAACTACACAAGACACACCCACAAAGCTTATCTATTCTTTGTCAGCATTGTCTCAAACAGAATATAGATGCAAGGACCCGTCGCATAACGGATATAATTGCTAAGTAATAATCAGTTCTAAGTGACAGTCTTCTGGAGGTTGAAGGTTCAATCCTCAGTACGGGTAATACTAAGAATACAATTCACGAATTACTTAAAACTTCTGCTCAGTCATGGCTGACGGAACGAGAGCAAGCTACTCTTGTGAATTAAATAAAGGTTTCCATTCAAAATTCCATACAGATTCCTGAGTTTGAGAAAACACATCTTAAGAAGGTCTGAAGTTACATCGGCTGAAACGTTGTGAGAATAACATCCAAGATGAGAACAGTAATCTGAATAATCCAAATAATGCAGAATATAGACACATTCTATTTCGTAGTACTCATTCTCTTGGAGGTCACCAGGAACAAAATTAGTCATGTGGAGGACAAAATTGACCTTTCGTGTGAAACTCAAACTAAAATACATTCTTTTGGCCTTCAGGATAGGTCCTCGGTCGGAGGAGAGAAAATCCTTTTTGACTGGGGGAGAGGAAAAGTGTGGAAGGGTGAGCGAGTGGGAGGAGAAGAGAGGGTGATAGATAGAATAGAGAGAGAAGGAAAAATGTAAAAATAAAATGTTAGACACTTTTTAACTCTTCTATTTTGTTGTACATGCCTCTGGGCAACACCAGGTAGCCATACTAATATAAGTGGGGATCTAAGATATACGAAAGGCTCTGATTGGTCAGGCCTGATCATGTGTTTGGAGAAGATTTCTGAAATAGTCTGCAGTTAAGTATTTGGTTGGTATTTAGTAGAAGCGCATATCAAAGTGCACCCAATGCGTCTGTCCCCTAAGCTGTCTAGGAAAGATCATGGCTATGGGAAAAAGTTCCTCTGAATCTATGATGCAACTAACAACTTTCAGTCATAAAGACTGTGTTTATGAATATTTGGGGTTCATCCATTTATCCTCAGACAGCTTCCAACTACAAAAAAAAAGGATACCAACATATAAAGATAGCAGATAAAACGACTGAGACGATTACTGGCGAAGAAATATAATAATAGTTTATTATAGATGGAGGATGGTTGGATTTTCGATGTATATATATTGAGTTGTCATTATCTTTTAAATACGAGCTGTATGTTTTTCATTTAATTTTATGTTCTATACTATAGAACCAAGTGATTGTTTCAACAATGTTAACCCATTGGTTAAATTCTAGATCTTTCTTTTTTTTTTTTATCTCTGGGGCAAAAACATCAATGTCTCTAATTAGTTGGAGGTTAAAGTAGACACTGCTTGACTACAAAAAGGAACTTAACTACAATGTAAATCCATGCATTTAGCCTCATGATGTGCTTCCGAAATGAAATACAAACGTTTCTGTGTAGCTCACTTGCCATAAGTATATTTTATACTGCTAGATATATATAAAGTAAGGCATGTTTATATTTGTATGTCCAGGATTCACCCCTTAACTAATTAACCGATCATTATAAATTTGGGGAACACAGCTCCTAGGCATAATGGGTCCAAATGTGGGCTATATTAATTTTTATGCAAAGTGGACGAAAAGAGGGTGGACCCCTTCGTAAAAATTCAAATACTTCCGATTTTTGTGAAATTTTAATAATAGGTATCATACATGAAAATCACACAAAATACATGCTCATCAAGTGACCAATCTCTTAATTAGATTTTATCTATCACCTCCAACGCTCTTTTTTATATGTTATCTATTACTCTATTGAAGGTAATAAACTAAGGAAAGAATAAAAAGATTGGAAAGGTCTATTGTAAACAAAAGGGAATATTACGACACGTTCTAATACTATTAAACTCATAGGCTTCAGATGAAAGAAAGAAGGATATATATATATATATATATATATGGTGAGCAGAAAATACGTTGGAGCTTGTCTTTTATTAAACTGGTTTTGCAAACTCACTTTTTCCTGATTCAAATAATATAACCTGAGTTCAAGGACTGGCCCAGACAGATCACATTGTTTTCTAGTTTATATATATATATATATATATATATATATATATAGGAAGAAAACTGTTATTTCATTGGAAAAATAAATGCATTTAAGTCTGTAAGTGTGCACACATCCTGCCACCTTCTAGAGAATTTGTTCTGTGAAATCAAATTACATCATGCGATCCTAACAATTATTCATAAATCACGTACAATATGAAAATTATAATGTTTACTTTGTTAGTTTTTTTACAGAATTTGAAGAACTAAAAAAGTGTTGAAGTTTTGAATTATTTCTGCAACTTTTTTCATATCACTTCAAAGACTTTGTGTCTAATTCTTTCAAAAAATCCGGATGAACTTTCTTATATATTTTGTTTTTGTTTTATAATGATTTTTTTTATCCTATCTTCATAATCTTTTTTTAAAGAAAAAAAAATTCCCTTGATGACAAGTTTTTCAAATTATTCCATTCTTACAAATTATGTTTTTTTTTCTATATTTTCTATATTTTTTCTTGTATCACTCTTAGAATCCTCCACTCTATAATAAAGACCAATGTGTATTTATTTGTGTATGCGTGTATATATGTGGTGTATATATATATATATATATATATATATAAACCATACAGACTTTTCTAGTGACACAATGCCACGAGGAAGGAAAAAGAAGAAAAAAATGTTTCTATTCCTGAAGAAGACATCATATCGCCAAAATTAAGTTGATTTTAAGTAAATAGATATGATATTTATTTATGTGTAGTTTTTGCTTCTAAAACTTACAAATTTAAATTATACAATGCTTACATCGACAAGAAATCTCTAATACATATATATATATATATTTATAAGTCCAATCACATGCAAGTTAGCAAGTAAAAAAACTGCCAAACAAATCCATTTCTAGAATTTAGGGAAATTGAGAAAGCAAATAGCAAACCCGTTAACGCCCCCTATCGTCTTCAATCTATTTTCATAATGAAGCATTTTTTTCTTTTCGCTTCCCATACCGATTTATACGTTGTTCCTTTTTGTTTCATTTTTTCAAACTTTGCAGTTTGAGACGTTTGCGTTTTTTCTTTCTCATTTCTTTTTTAACTTTACCGATTCATACATTATATATACTAGCAAATATATGCTTCCTCCGGTCCCATATTTTTGCTAGTTGTTTCATTTAATTGCCCAGTAAAATGTGTTTATTTTTTTACAAAAAAAAGAAGAAAGAAAACCACCCCATCCTAATAAATAAAACACGGAATAATAAAAACAGTTTTGAAACAAAATTTACCCTTTACGGAATAAAATGTAAAATAAAAAATCCTAAACTCACTTAAGGTCCTAAAAAAAAAAAATATTTGAAGCTTTTCAAATCGAAAAAAAAAGTGTACCTAAAATATAATCAACAATTAAAAAAATAAAATACAGTTATTTGATTGTTCAGTAAAATGTGTTTGGTTTTTTTATTAAAAAAAAAAAAGAAGATTTTTTTTAATCAATCATTTTTTAAATTAAATAATTTGATTCAATAAATTTGTGCTTTAAAACATAATTTCTAATAATATTACAAAACAAAGAAACCCGAAACGTTTTAATAAAAAAAATCAAAGTAAATACACCATTTTTGAGCGACTCGTACGAAAAATTTCCAGAGAATCTGTTGTTTACATGTTATTAATCAAATAACGCACTCCTGTCTTGTGTCCCTCTCTCTCTTTCTCGGAATAGAACTTCCTGTGTGTTCGAAATAGAACATTATACTTAATAATCAGAGGGTAGGTAAAACATATACTACATTGCCCTCCCTCCTCAAAAAAGAAGGAGGTATTTCCTGGGAGGATGGTATAATGACAACAGAACAAATACTACACTACCTCCACACCTCTCAAAAAAAGAGAAGGTAATTCCTTAGAAGATGGAATCATGACAACAGAACAGATACTACACTATCTCTACATCATCAAAAAAGAAAGAGGTAATGCCTGGGAGGATGGTATCATGACAACAGAGCAGATACTACACTATACCCCTGAATTGAGCATTTAAAGATAGTACATTAGTCTGAAATAGTATATACTATACTATTTCATAATTAGTACAATAGTACAATAGTCTTAAATAGTATAGTTTTGGCTTCAGACAGACAGACAGACAGACAGACAGACAGACAGACACATGATCTCCATTATATATATATATATATATATATATATATATATATATATATATATATATATATGTAGATTATAACTAAAAGGTAAACTTTTAGAGAGTTGGACCTATTGTGAAATAAGGAAAGCTCAATATACTGGATAGAGCAAAAATATGGTAAGTCAATGAAAATTGATTAGACCTGCAAATGGAAGCAAATCGATATCTTCAGTTGTTCAAAACAAGGAGCAGTTTAGTTAATAAAAACATTTATTTTTCTTCTCTTCCATTCCTTAAACCAAGAATGAAAGGGAAGAAAAATAAATGTTTTTTTATTAACTAAACTGCTCCTTGTTTTGAACAACTGAAGATATCGATTTGCTTCCATTTGCAGGTCTAATCAATTTTCATTGACTTACCATATATATATATATATATATATTCACTAGAAGAATACTCGTCCCAGGACAGGTAAAATTCCCCGAACAGAACTATTTTGCACCACTTTTATGTCCCCTTATGAAGATTAAAATGAAGATGTAATGATACTAAACCTCATGTCTTATTCAAATTGTGATCAAAATCCATTACATGATTTTGATTCACGAAAATGTCTCAAATTTAAGTCGGAAGCTGAAAGAGTTTTCAAAAGAAATTAAAATTTAGGGAATCTTGCTTTATTGGTATCTAATGACTATGGATCAATTTCAATGAAAATCTGAAATATTTGAATTTTCAAATGAGAGGTTGTACTCATATTATGTCTTCTAAAACCCATGGGATAATCGAGCTATAAAGAATATATATATATATATTTTTTTATTTATTTATTTATTTTATTCATCGATTTTATCTTATTTTTGAGTTTGTGTTACTTACTGCCACAATATTCTCATTTTTTTTATCTACACGCACGTAACAAAATAAGAAGAAAAAAAATTCAAATCATTTTTCAGTCAAAGTATCATTAATTTTCTTTGAACCCTATATTCTCCGCACTAAAAATACAGTCATTAGGCATGGACAGATTTTAGTAATAGCCAAAGGCAGGAATTCTGCATCTGAAGAACCCAATGAATAAGCTATGAACCTTTGCAGTAGTTTATGCTGAAGGTTCTTCATAGCTCGATTATGCCAAGACCTTATTTCCCCCCCCCCCCCCATGCACGCCGCCCAATTGCTTGCGCCTTACTCCCAATTTTATCTACCTGCACACTCTCCTCTTCCTTGGAGATTTTTTTCTTCCTTCACTCAAACCTTGTGTAATGACATGCATTCATTATTTGCTGAAAGCGTATATCCCCCCCCCCACACACACATCCCGGTTCTCCACGTCACTCTATTCTCTCTTGTGATTACTGATTTGCTGTGTGTAGCCAAGTATTTCACTCTGTAGTAGGTAGGTGACTACCTTTGTACATAGATATACTCTTGATGTTGCTTAATTTGGCAAATCAAAGAAGTGGATTGTTTTCATATTTCTTTTTGACTCAACTTTTATCAAGAAAATAGCGATATTCACACAGTGTTGCCCGTGTGGAGATATATTGCTGGTCAGAACGTTTGTTAGGAAATATGATTTCAAATATGTTTACAATATTTGCCTTGAAAGAAAAGTTCAAAATAACATTTCCAATGTGAGCTCAAGTAATAAAAAAAATTTTTCAGCAGAGTAGTGTTTCTATTTGTGAAAAATGAATTTCGTTCCTTAACGTTCTATTATATTTTAGTTATTTTATGAACTTAACCGATAATTGCCCCGTGTGACCCCAAAACGAACATGTTTGAACTGTTATTTTGAAAAATAAATTCATGTGTAAATTAAATATAACTTAAAAAGGTATTTGTTCAAAATCTTTAACTGAAATAAAAAAAAAGATTCTGCAACGGAAAATGGATTTAATGGATACTGGATAATTTCGCTTTTATTTAATTATTTTAAATTTTAAAAGTACCCCCCCCCCCCCAATTTAAAAAAAGATGTTTGAACTTTTTTTTTAATACTTTCCTCACCGAGATATTCTTGTTTTTTTTTTAAATTTAACTTTTGTTTTATGAAACGAAGAAAATTTATTTTTCTAAATGAATGTTGTTTCTCTACGTTATTTCAGTTATTTTATGGACCTAACCGATAATTGCCCCAAGTGACCCCAGATGGAATCGAAGGAAAATTTCAACACTGTTTTTAGATTCCTTGAACAGTTTAACCCTTATTGAAACTCATTTGAATATTCTGTTAACATACGATTTCTATAACACACAATCGTTGACTTTTATATAAAGAGATTAAGTTTTCTCGTGCGTTTTTGGTCTATTTCATATAAGCAAGAAGACTTTACATTGATGAGATTGAATAGGGAACATATGTTCTTTTTTTCTCCAGACAATAGCATCATATCATCTTTTTTATTGTTATTTCTTACATTTTATAATATTCAATTTTTGGGGTGGGGTCCAAGGATGAACTCATTTATTGATTGAGAGGGAGTGTAAGTAAAGTGACATTTATGGAAATAAATTTTGCTAACTTTATAGTCTTTAATCCCCTCGAGACACATGCGGCGTTTCCCAGAAATGAATGAGGACACAGGTGTATCCCTGCTCCAAGCTTTGTACCCCTTATTACCATTACTTTTTTTCTTTTTTTCTTTTTCAATTTTGTTCACCCCAAACAAGATATATCCCCCACTGAAGCGGAAGGGATTACTGTGATAGGGTCCAGATTTATAGGGAGGCTACCTGGGTGGGGAGTTGGGCAGCAAGATGTTTGCCCACATTACATTTAAATTTCTACATGTTGGTATTGTTGGGGAAACAAGGAGCAGGAAGGGAATTCCAAAGATTAATGATCCAAGGACAAAAACTATGAGAGTAAAAAGTTTTCTGGCATCTGGGAATTTCTACACTAAGGAGTGTGATTTTGCTGCTAATCGAGTGGGTTGTGGGTATTTACGTTAAGGGGGTACAAGTGCAGAGACTTCTATTCTTAATTTTTTATTTCTATAACCTTGAAGTTATAAAAAAAATAAAATAAAGTCAAATCTCATTATTTTTTATGGTTGTCCAGTACACTTTGATCAAAAGTTATAAATATAATAAAATATATTTTTCTGGCACGAATACAGACCACACGATATTATACCCCCTTTATGTCAAAATGAAATATACTTATTTAAGTATCTTTGCTAATTTAGTTTCAGAATATATATGCTTATGTTAGTTTATTTCCAAAATCCTAGAAGTTCATGAACAAACAGACACGAATTAAAACCAACCCTTATCTCATAGGGGAAAGTAAAGACATATTGTTCATATGTCTAGAAATACTGCAGGTATAGAATCAGCTCAATGGTGGAACTATCAGATCAACCAGAGTTATTAGATAAACGTAATTACGACATGATCTTTTAGTTATGCTTCAAGAATTCAACATAAACAACAGTTTGTGTACGATCGTTTCTAAGACGATATTAATATAAAGAGACTCGATATTAATAAAACCTCATATCGTCTCAGAAACGATCGTAGACAAACTGTTGTTTATATTGAATTCTTGAAGCATGAATAAAAGATCATGTCGTAATTAAGTTTACCAAAGATCGATATCCTATATATGAGAGAGAAAGATATATATATATATATATATATATATATATATATATATATATATATATATATATATATATATATATATATATATTATAGTATATGTGAGTTTATCAACATTTGTTTTACTTAGACTTTTTCCTCTATACTTTAATAACACAAAATACATGCTAAACTATACCTTACTTCTGGGATTGAGTTATGTTTGAAAGAAAATCTGTTCTAATTAGCCGTAATTTATAATTCACTGAACACCTAAGCCATCTCTCTCTCTCTCTCTCTCTTAGCTATCTATGTATTTTTCCAGCCCCTTTCACTCTATGTTGCTCAACTACTTTCTAATATTTCTTAATGTCTCTATTTCTAAAAAAAGAGTGACTCTCTTTTTTTCAGTGTTAGCATCTAATTTAAATACGTGTGTGTGTAACACGTAAATTTCAGATTTTACCTATTTTAAAATGAATTGTTCCAAAATCGAATTCTATCGTCCTGTCAAGTAAAACAGTTCAATTTTACATAAATTCATTTTAAAAAAGTGGCATCTGTTCTATTCATTTGAAGAATATTTAGCTGACAATTATTTTTATGGTAAGAAGACAAGATATTTATTGTTTTAAAAATAATTAAATTGCTACAATTTTTAATAAGTAAATAAAGAAGAGACAAATTCGTTTTATTTATTCAAAGAATATTTAACTGACAATGAGAATTAGTTTTATGAAAAAAGAAAGAGTAATTTTTTCTCTCAATAGTATTGACCTTGACTAATATTTATTAAGTAAAAAGGAATAAACCACTGTGGAATTTCCACAGGGTCTCGCTAGTTTAATAATATATGGATAATAATAATAATAATAATAATAACATGGATAAAATAGAAGTAAAAGGACTTATTTTAGTTATACACGAAGTATGTCTTAAGAAATATGTCACAGTTTATGAATTTATTGAATGAAATCAAAATAGGATGAAAAATGTTAGTGGTTGAGTTTAATCAAATATTTGACAACATTGTCATATTTTTTTGTGGAAAAAATACTTAGTAATTAGATTGTTTTCTTCGGACTATTGTCTTCATCGATGTTGATATTTATATTTCTACTTCATTTCGACCGATGTGCTCTTCTACTTTCTTCAAATGTATTGTTCATTTTCGGTGATTTTCTTTTCTTGTACTTAATTATAATTGATGCTTATTATGCGTTGACGTTTCCTATGTACTTAAATACAATGAAGTATCCTATATCTCTATAAAGCCACCATTCGCCCATGTATGGAGTATTGTTGTCATGTTTGGGCTGGTGCACCAACCACTAGTCTCTCCCATTTGGACAAGGTGCAAAAAAGAGTCTCTGACCTAATAGGTCCCGCACTGTCTACCAAGCTCCAGTCCCTGTCCGATCACCGCAATGTTGCATCCATGTGCTTGTTTTACCAGCACTTCAATGGAATGTGGCTCAGCTCCGGCGAACTTGCTGCACTTGTAGCCTCTTTAACGTAGATACAACCCCCCCCCCCCCCGAAAAAACAAACAAGCAGCAAAATTCCACCCGTTACTTGTAGAGGTCTCCAGATGCCGAAAAACATTCTACTCTAATAGCTTCTTTCCTCGGAACGTTTGCCTTTGAAATTCCTTCCCTGCTCTCTGTTTCCCCGTCTGCACCAACATGCAGAAATTTAAATGTAATGTGCACAAGCATCTCGCTGCATAACTCCTCACTTAGGATCGCCCTAGAAATCTGACACCTAATTCACAGTAGCCCCTAGACTTCAGTGGCAGTGTGTTTTTTTTTTTTTTGGAGTGAACTGAAGCAAAAACAAAACAAAATATACTCTGAATAACTTACTGCACTTGTACCCCCTCACCGTAAATACAACCGACTTAACCGACTAGCAGCAAAATCCCACCCCTTTACTGTAGAAATCCCCAGATGGTGGAAAACTCTAATAGCTTTTTTGCTTGAACCGTTTGACTTTGGAAGTTCCTTCCCTATTTCCCCGACTGTACTAACAAGTAGAAATTTAAATATACTGTGAACAATTTGCTTCACAACTCCCCACTTATGATGCCCTCTATAAATCTGGGCCCTAATCGCAGTGGCCCCTTACACCTCAGTGGCAATATATTTTGTTTGGAGTGAATAAAGTAAAGAAACAAAAATGTTGACATTTAGCTTTTGAATTTATTGATTGTAATGCCTGATGTGATACAAGCAACAGCATGAATGTTCTTCATATTTGGGTGCTAGTTTGTTCCTACAAAAAATTGATTTCCCGATTAAATAAATTTTATTAATTTAGAGGTGTTGAGGACATGCGTTGCATGGAGGGAAATAATATGAGAATAATACAATGCATGTGTAATAGAGTCTTTAAGGCAGGCTTAGTTCTGATAACCTCAGGAAGATTAAATCTGGACAGTAGCGGAAGATGTGTGAAATACAGGAGACTTTAATTGTATGGTCACGTTGAAAGAATGGATGAGAGTTATGAGGTTAGTAGATGCAGAACAGTTGATGCAGCACGTTCAGTTGACAGGGGAAAGCCAAGGGAAATATGGGAGGAAGTGATAATGATAGACTTGAGAGAAAGAGGGATAAATATAGTGACCTTCCCAGAAATAGGTTAGTTTGGAAGTCACTTTTTAAAAGCCGTCAAAATGGATATTAAACTGGAGATGAATATGATTATGATGCGTTTCCATTTAAGCATGGCAGACTGATGAAATGCTGTTTCAAACTTTAGCATGGCAGACTGACGAAAATGCTATTTCAAACTTTAGCATGGCAGACTGACGAAAATGCTATTTCAAACTTTAGCATGGCAGACTGACGAAAATGCTATTTCAAACTTTAGCATGGCAGACTGACGAAAATGCTATTTCAAACTTTAGCATGGCAGACTGACGAAAATGCTATTTCAAACTTTAGCATGGCAGATTGACGAAAATGCTATTTCAAACTTTAGCATGGCAGACTGACGAAAATGCTATTTCAAACTTTAGCATGGCAGACTGACGAAAATGCTATTTCAAACTTTAGCATGGCAGACTGACGAAAATGCTATTTCAAACTTTAGCATGGCAGATTGACGAAAATGCTATTTCAAACTTTAGCATGGCAGATTGACGAAAATGCTATTTCAAACTTTAGCATGGCAGACTGACGAAAATGCTATTTCAAACTTTAGCATGGCAGACTGACGAAAATGCTATTTCAAACTTTAGCATGACAGACTGACGAAAATGCTATTTCAAACTTTAGCATGACAGACTGACGAAAATGCTATTTCAAACTTTAGCATGGCAGACTGACGAAAATGCTATTTCAAACTTTAGCATGGCAGATGGACGAAAATGCTATTTCAAACTTTAGCATGGCAGACTGACAAAAATGCTATTTCAAACTTTAGCATGACAGACCGACGAAAATGCTATTTCAAACTTTAGCATGACAGCATGACAAAAATGCTATTTCAAACTTTAGCATGACAGACTGACAAAAATGCTATTTTAAACCTTAGCATGACAGCATGACAAAAATGCTATTTCAAACTTTTGCATGACAGACTGACGAAAGTGCTATTTCAAACTTTTGCATGACAGACTGACGAAAATGCTATTGCAAACTTTAGCATGACAGACTGACAAAAATGCTATTGCAAACTTTAGCATGGCAGATTGACGAAAATGCTATTTCAAACTTTAGCCTGACACACTGACGAAAATGCTATTTCAAACTTTAGCATGACAGACTGACAAACATGCTATTTCAAACTTTAGCATGACAGACTGAAAAAAATGCTATTTCAAACTTTAGCATGACAGACTGACGAAAATGCTATTTCAAACTTTAGCATGACAGACTGACAAAAATGCTATTTCAAACTTTAGCACGGCAGATTTATAAAAACACTATTCCAAACCTTTAGACGTGCACATGACAAACTGACTTACCGGGCCTCTTATACAGATGCTGAAACAACGCATCTAAAATTAGATGAAAAGTGAAACAAATATAATTAATTTATTTCCTGCAACTTGCCAATATTCTATCAATAACTAACATTTCTTTTACCCAATTTATTTTCTATTTAAAAAAAAAACATATCAATAAGAATAGGTTCAACATACACTTTGCTATTTTCTCATATGTCAAAGTCTTAATTCCTAAAATACAACTTGTCATACGATCCAAAATTCTAAGTCTCACAATATTTGATAAATAATATTTACATTTATTTACAGGTTTCAAACTATTATTCTCCTCTTGACTGTATTGTTTACAACGTTTCTGCTGTTGTTCTCTCTCGACTCCTTCAGCGTCACTTGGCTAGATGTGTTAATTAAATATAACATAGCATCCATGAATTCTCTCTATTGTTTCAGCCTTTGCAGGAAACCCGGGGAGAAAGCCAACATCTTTTTAGTACCTGTTAACCACTTTGACAATGTTGGAGCAGTTAGAAATTGTTGGGCAGCCCTATAACAAGGGTCCTCACCACACAACATGAACAGACTGATTTTTTCATGGCGACCTTACCAGTTGTAATGATTGGGGATCATACTCATCTCCTCTCCACATTTTGTGATCTTTTTTTATGTACTAATGGTTCTCTGTTTACCAAGGTCAAAAGCCACTCAAGGATAAAAATTAGTTAGATTTTTAGTTGGATCATGGAACAGTATTTGAAAGGATGTAGAACTATGATTAATTCACAGGACGATTCGACAGATATTTGTTGACATTGGACTTTAAAAAGCTCATGTTGTAGTCTGTAGGGAAACATTCCCATGGTAACGTGTTCTACAGGTGGGAAATTGTTGGAAAGAAACTCTGTTCATGGAAGTTTCGTTTGATTTTAGGTTCACAGGGAAATAAAACAGAGTTCTTTGCAGTGTTGGTAGAAAGACGAGTTCTTGTCGATAAGGTTTTACAGGCCAGGAGAGGGGCAGGGCTTAAAGCTAAGTCAACCTTTTTCAGCCAGGTACTAATGTACTATTTTTTGTAAATAAACCAATATGTTCATTCTGTTTTCATCAACAACATAAGAGAATTATCTAATTTAATGTAATTTCAGCATTTATATATATATATATTTATATAAAAGTTGGACCTAAATTGAATTTAAACTAACAAATCTCGACTTTATCTGACTAAACAATTTACGTTTGTTATTTTTGTACTATGTTCTTGGCAATAAACAAACATACTTCATTAAAATGTATTTTTAAAAAATACTTAATCCGGTTTGGCAGTTTGCTAATATAAGATATCTTTTAATACACACCTAAAAAGAAAAATCGACTAAGAGGAATAACTTTTATTCTTTTAATAAAAGTTAGCATTCCTTATTTACTTTTTTAGCTTCCATAATGAACTTAAGCCCCCCCCCCCCCCCCCAAAAAAAAAGGCATGGTTGTAGAACATATAAATATTTACAAAACAAATTTGAACATAATGGATCCTGGGTAACGCCGACCTGGTTAGTACAGCTTGTATCATATATTTTATAAAGATGAAAAGTTTTCAAAGTTAACATCATAGCTATCTTCAAAAGAGTGGAAGATTGATGTAATCTAAATTTGAGTCACATTGACTCACATGCACACTTAAGTTATTTTATTTTATTTTTAATGTATTGTTACTGTTAACAGTGACTCTATATAAAAAAAATTGTCTCAACATTTTAAGTAAGAGGACAAAAATAGAATTAAGAAGATCTTCAAAGTGCTGCTCAAACTATCTCTTCAGAGACCTCCAGCAGACTTGACCCTCACTGGTTAAGGGGACAGAAGTAGGTAGAATCAGTACCTTTTTGTCACCCACAAAGTCACTTAATATTAAGTAATTATGTAAAGACAAGGTAGGTTGAGAGATGATAGCCAGATCGTGTGCAAGAAATGTAAGACAATAGAAACTGATGAGAACTCGGATGTGGAAGAAGTATATTTGGATGCTGAAGCTATTGAGATTGTTCACAAGGTTTGTTATTTTAGTGATACCATTGGAGCACATGGAGGAGCAGGTGCTAATATGATTTCAAAAGTTAGGAGTGGATGGAGTAAGTCCAGGGAACTTTTGCCATTGCTAACAGGCAGAGATTTACCTGTCGACTAAGGAAAGAGTTTGGCAGGCATTTGTATGCAGTGTGATGATGTATGGAAGTGAAACCTGGCTAGTGAGGGTTGAGGACATGCGTTGCATGGAGAGAAATAATATGAGAATGATACAATGGATGTGTAATTTGAGTTTTAAAGATAGGCTTATTTCTGGTGACCTTAGAGGAAGATTAAATCTGGCCAGTATAGGGAGATGTGTGCAGAACAGGAGACTTTGATTGTATGACCACATTTAAAGAATGGACGAGAGTTCTTCAGTCAGTAGATGTAGTACAATTGAGGTAGCAGGTGCAGTTGACAGGGGAAGGTCAAGGAAAATATGAGAGGAAGTGCTAAGGATGGACTTGAGAGAAAGAGGGATAAATACTGGACAGAGATAGGTTAGTTTGGAAGTACATTTCTAAGAGCCGTCCAACACATGCCCGCATGTAAAACTGATGGTGATTTATTTAAAGACAAGACTTTTGATGTAGCCTGTGATTCTAAATGAAAAATAAATTTTCAAATATGTTGCAACTGTGGAATCGAAAGCAGGAATTTTCTCAAAATTTCTTGAGTGATGAAATGTCAGTCGGATCTCTGTTTTCATGGTTTGTCAGTCGCATCTTCTTTATCTGTTGAATGTTGATCTGACATAATCAAATTATTCAATTTTGTCTTCTTTCTCATCCGGACATTCATTGACTAATTTTGTCAAACAAAAATAAAAGATTTCCAACTTTCTGATAATGAACACCTTTTATGTAATTTTTTCCCCCAAAGACAAAATGTTAATGTTATTATCACACTTACTTAAGTAGGCAAAAGAAAAAACAAATATACTGTTTATATATAGTAGAGTCATGTAGTTGATGCAGAATAAACACAGAGGACGCAATTACCTTTGTAAGCGCATAATATATTTATTATGAGTAATACTATGTAGCGGAAAATTTGATTAGTCATTGATACTGGCGGCTTTGGAAGGTTTGTGAGATCCCGCCTGTTGAGCTATAAAAAATACATTATTTCTCTATTGGCAATCAGCAAAACTAATGGCGAATTATAGGAAATATACAAATCTTTATAAAGACACAGTGACCAATGGGAATGTACTGACTGCACCCTAGAACTGGACGTATCGGGGATGATGGATAAGATCTAAGCCTGGGAAAGCCAGAAAACGGTTAAAATAAAGTGGACATATATAGGAAGTTTATAAATGATAAGCCAGTACGTTCTCATTAGCCACTCTATCTTCATAAAATTGTGTATATTCCCCATAATTCGCCATTAGTTTTGCTGACCGAGGATGGAGATGTAATGTATTTTCTTGCCCTACTATTTAGATTGCAAGGTGGAGTTAATTTTAAGATTACCCAATTGATATTAACGCTAATATTTATTAAAAAAATTTTTGTTCCCATATATATTTAGACAATGCAATGCTATTTCTATATCTTTCACCCCCTGAATGTCATCATGTGATGATTATATCTACATTTGAAATTATTTTCCATGACGCCTATGTATTCTTTTTGTTAATACTAATATTATTATTTACTGTTGCTTTGTCTATGGCGTTAACTGTTAAACATTTATTCATTAGTGGACACTTATTTTTTATTCTACAATTATATAATTTGATATTATTATTACCTGTAATAAGATTAGTACTACTAATACCGTTACTACTATTACAACTACTACTACTACTCATCATCATCATCATCATCATCATCATAATGATGATGATGATGATGTCCGTTTTACATGCTGGCATATGTTATATGGCTTATTCATTAGTGGGCAATTATCTTCTATTATTACAAAAGTTGGTATTATTATTAACACTAATAGCATTAGTACTACTGTTGCTCATTATCTTTTGTCATTATCATCAGCATCGTTATCATGATCTGTTTAACATCCGTTTTGCATGCTGGCATGTGTTGGACGACTTTTAGAAATTGTGTTTATATATTATTGATTACATATTATCCATGCAACAATAACTTTATTTTACCATAAAAATAATTGTCAGCTACGTATTTTTAAATAAATTAAATGTACGTTTTAACATATTTTTTTTTAGCAATTTAAAATCTTTTTTAAATAAATAGTCTATTTCTTCTTACCGTAAAAATAATTGTCAGCTAAATATCTTTCAAATAAATGAAAGTGATTGTCATTTTAAGTCAATGAAGACAACAGAATTATATTCATGACGTATTGTTCGATTCTGAAACACGTAATTTTGAAATAGATAAAATTATAACATTTTTGGCAAAACAGTGACACCATATATTTCTCAATTACATTTTGCATTTTATATTTGCCGATCGGACGATCTCATTATTTTTTTTAGAAGGGTGTGGAAGTTTATAACGTATATACAAATGAAAGTACATGCATTTTATTATATAGGTTCTGAGAAGAGGAGCGAGTGTCAAATGTTAAGTGTAGATCTAGAAAGAAAATCGGAACTTAATCTCATACAGCCTTTGTGATTCTTTTATATATATATATATATATATATATATATATATAATGTAGATATCTTGTTTTTTTAATGCATGGATTTGAAAAAATGTATAAATGATAGCTTTTACTTGCTGTTTTTCTTTTCTTTTTTTTCTATTGTTTTTCTTTTTTTGTTGTTTTGTGTTTATTTTTGCTCCCATTTTTGTCTTGGAAAATAATTTAAGTTAGAACTATTATCTTCTTGTTCATTACACGTGATAAATTATACAGCATAGGAAAAATGTAAGTTAATTGGTTTTGAAAAGTTCTCCATTTTGATGGTGGTGGTGGTGACTGAGAATATTGCGTGATATGCTCTTATGGTATTTTTCTTTCAGTAATTGTTATATATAATTATTATTACTAGCAAGATCCTGCAGAAATTCCACGGTGCTTTCTATATCAATCTGTATAATTTACTGCTAATGAGAATATTAAATTATATATATATATATATATATATATATATATATATATATATATATATATATATATATATTATATTTCAGAGGAAACTTTTTATTTTCAATCAATGAAACGGGCAGGTGGAAAAAAAAGGAAATTGCTAAAATTTTCCTTAAGGCCTTATTGTCTGACGCGCTAAGAGGAAACGTCAGAACAATAAATTAAAAACTAAGAAAATTGATTTTCTTAGTTTTTAATTTATTGTTCTGACGTTTACTCGTAGAGGGTCAGACGATAAGGCCGTAAGGAAAATTTTAGCAATTTCCTTTTTTTCCACCTGCCCGTTTCATTGATTAAAAATAAAAAGTTTCCTCTGAATATATATATATATATATATATATATATATATATATATATATATATAATATTGATATGAAATTAAAGATAAGCAATGCATCGTTTAATAATAATCTATCGTGATAATATAAAATGTTTCCTCTGAAATTTATCCTACGATTTTGTTGTATGCGAAATTTCATTACATATATATATATATATATATATATATATATATATATATATATATATATATATATATATATATATATTTGGGGAATCTTTTGAAAACAACTTACATTGTTTTGTTCTTTTTTAGAAATTATTTTTTCAGAAATTGTACTGGAGGAGGGGGAACCAGTACGGGATGGGGAAATTTGAATAGGTGAGCCTTATTGTTTGGACCCCATTCTCCCATTGAGTCTCCTTCATCATATCCCATTAACAACAGTTAGGTTTTATATATAACTAGGCCCTGTAACAAGATTAAACACAATTTTTCTGAGGTAAGATTTTACTCATAATCCAATAATGGTAATTGTTATTCGTTCAGATTTTCTCACAAATTTGCGATAAAATCTAAGGATAGCGGAATCAGAAATGTCACTTTTCAAATAACAAATTACTATAGATGTTTTGCTTTCGTCTTCTCATAGATAAGAACCCATTCCCTAATCCTAACCCTAACCCTAATCCTAACCCTAACGTCAACTGACTCTGCTACTAAGATTATGATGCCAGAATTGTCTGCAGATTCTTCTATAATTGCAAAAAGTGTAAAAGATGTTGAATAAAGGATCCTTGTTGATTTATATGAAGATTTGTAATCTGGGAGAAAGTATTAGGTTCCTCCTATTTTTTTTATTTTAAAATTTAATGGTCCTTAGGTAAAACTGCCTCTCCAAGAGAATCGTGTTCGTTCTTGAATTTCAAAACTATGTTGGTAACACCCATGAGAGATACTTAAAATGTCTGGACCTTGAAGTGACTTCAAATTCTGAAATGATAAGTTTTTTCGGGTTTTCTTTTTTTCTTTTTTTTTACATTCGAAATAATGAAACGTGTTGGTCATTATAGGGGCGAGGTTTTAGTTTGCTAATAAAAAATATTTACAGTACAAAAAATGTTGGGGCAAAATATTGACGGTATAAAAAATGACGGTAAAACATATTGACGGTATAAAAAATGATGGTAAAACATATTGACGGTATAAAAAATGACGGTAAAACATATTGACGGCATAAAAAATGACGGTAAAACATATTGACGGTATAAAAAATGACGGTAAAACATATTGACGGTATAAAAAATGACGGTAAAACATATTAACGGTATAAAAAAATGACGGTAAAACATATTGACGGTATAAAAGATGACGGTAAAACATTGACGGTATAAAAAAAATGACGCACTAACAACTTTTCTTTTGACATTCTTATGAATTTTATATACTACTAGCGGTACCCGTCGCCCGGCGTTGCACGGGAGAAAGTACTACCTATTGCATAAAAAAGAAACCGCCTATTGTTCTCCCCCCCCCCCCCCCCGTGAACGTTTTAAATTATAAAAAAAAGAAAAGAAAAAGAAAGCAGAATGGGATCGAACGCCGATACTGGCGGTAATGGCGAAAATGAAACCTCCCTTCTTAACCATCGCGCCACAGTTACAACTTGAAATATACATGTGAAAATAGGCGTGTTAAGCCAAGCTTGTTTACTGGCAGCTTCTGGCGACGCAAATTTAAGTTCAGTAATGACACGGTTTAGGTAATTTATTTGGGAATCATATACCTTTAAGTATATGATTTTGAAAATATAAATGTGTCGGGTTCTAACAGCATCTTGGCGGCTATTGAATTAAGTGGGAAGTCGATTTAATGAAGGATTTTAGCCGTCATGTTTGTAGAATGAATGCTGCAGGTACTGTGTTCGTTAATGTCATTCGCTTGATTCCGGAATGAATGTAAATGTGGAAATCATAGTTAGAAATAGGAAAAACGTAATCTGATATTCGCGGAATATCAGCGGATTCAACGGGAGCGGTCATTATTTGTTTGCGTATTGCTTTATATTATGTAGTAAAATAATGCCAGACAAATACGAAATAACAATGGGTGCTTTATGAAAATTATACTGTGTTTATTAGTACCCGGTGTCGATGAGTGTAGTCACAGTACAGAATTGTTAGGGAGAAAAGTTTTTACTACCACCTATATGGAGTTGGTATTTCGGAGAGTCGTGGCGGCCGGGCCGAATGTAATATTCAGTGTTTGTTTGGAAAGAAGAATAAGAGATATACAAAAACACGCTCGAGTGAATAAGTGCAATGTAATTGTGAGTTCAGTAGTCCGTGATGCATGTGGTTATTTTCCTATTCTC
>OY744530.1:75731613-75751613 GCA_963556195.1 Sepiola atlantica
TATTAAAGAAGGTACATTTTCCCTATGGAGCGCTGAAAAAGAGCCGCTCCTTTTTTATAGGAGTTGGGGCAGGAGCGGCTCCTTTTTGAAAATGGGGAGCATGAGAGGAGCCAGCTCCAATTTTGGGCATTGGAGCAGGAGCGGGAGCAGCTCCAAAAGCCCTGTATATATATATATATATATATATATATATATATATAAATAAGATGCAACAGTATCATAAGTAAGTTTTTACAGAATAAAATAATTTGTATCAAATTCTACAATCGTTTCCTGCCATTAAATCAATTTATGTAAATTTTTTTTTTTTTAAATCCCTTTAACCAACTTTGATTGATTTTGAATATTTTCGTGTTGGACAATCTATCAATTTGTGTAGCTTATTATTTTTTATTTCAATTTTTATGCATTTATACCTGAAAAAAGAAATGTAGTTTCTTGTTTGGAATTGAAATAAATGGTCTGTGACATCAGTCCCATTCTTTTTTAGGCATGCATCTCATATACAAATATAAATTGTACTTCCCTTTATATATATATTTTTAATCTTGCTACATTTAGCCACACTGACAAGCCGTAGATGTGACGAAATATGTGTTTGTGCATAACTATATTATATATATATATATATATATATATATATATATATATATATATATATATATATATATAGTATTTAAAGGAAGTATGTGTTTTTTAATTTGCTATAACCATGGTTTCATGCTCTTTGTGATGTCTTAACACAGAAATTTAGAATCAAATTCACAATTTATTTTTGTCTCTGAGAGAAAGAAAACAAATACAAATTTGATCCCGAATTCATGTGTTAATCCATATGACGACCGCAAAGGGCATGAAACCGTGGTCATGGCAGTAAAAAAAAAAATGTCATTCTGTTAAGTAGTATAAAGCTCTGAGCTGTCAGAAAAAGACGATACTCGCAGGCATTAGTATATACTATTTTGTCCTTTAGTCCTCACATTCCATAAGTGATGTTTCTGACAAAGGGGGAAAAAATTGCTGTTTTCGAGGTCAGAATCTATCCATCTAACACTTATCGTTGGCTAGTTTTTGACCTTGAAGTAGTTTTTTCTTTTATTAGCTATTTACATCAAGTGGCTTTATGTATTGTCTGGAGCGACTTCTATATATATATAGAAAACAGCAATTCTTTCCCCCTTTGTCAGAAACATCACTTATGGAATGTGAGGACTAAAGGACAAAATAGTATATATATATATATATATATATATATTATGTTTTTAAGAGCAAAATATATTATTTATTTCATACTATAAAAATAATTCGATCGGCCATCAATACTTTTGGTTTTACAGGTTCACGGGAAATTTCACCCAGTAGGCTAAATATACTACATGTATACAGTTTTTTAGTTGGTGGCTTTAGTGACAAACGATATACATGTGGTATTTTCAGCCCACCCGGTAAAATTTCTTTTGAATCCGTGAAACCAAAGTTATCAATGGCTGATCGAATTATCATATAATATGATATAATAAATTTTTCATAAAGAGTGCTACAGTAGAGTCAGTCAGCTGATCAAGTTCCATATTATTGAATCTTAGTGAAGATCTACACTCTCTAAGTGCTCTTGTTTAAACTTTTGTTGGAATATCAGGCGTAATCTAAAAGCTTCAATGTTTCACCAAATTTAAATGTGGCACAAGGCTAACCTGAACACAAACGAATTTCTCAATTTAAAGAATTGTTTGACAAATTGCATTATTGCAATGTCTGATAGTGTGGATTGATTTTGGATTCTGCTAATTCTATAGTTTATGAAGTTTGAGATTTTTAACGAGCGTTTTTCAATTATTTCTTCGATTAATTAAGTCATTAAAAAGTATATATTTATCAAATTTTACTTGTTTATCAGATAATGTTAGTTATTTTTTCACTTGTCCGATTAAATGAGTGCGCTTATCATGAACCTCGAATTATATGACCTCCGCATAAACATACTTGTCAAAACTTCAACCTGCATGAATAGCAGCAGCTTATTGAACAGTTTTTATTTCAACATATGGCTTTCTTTGACAAACTGTGTTTTTCTATTTTACTTGTACAATGTACTTGGCCTCTCTTTGTTACCTTCTCATACTTTACGTCTCTCTTTCTTTCTTTCTTTCACTCTCTATCTCCCTGTTTCTTTTTTTATTGTACTTCTCTCTTTCTTTCTCTCTCTCTCTTACTTTGTTTCTTTCTTTTTATCTCTCTGTTTCCACCTCATACTTTGACACTGTTTCTCTTTCCTTGTTTTTCTGTCTTTGCTTACCTCCACTCCCTTACTACTTTACTTCCCCATTCCCTCTTTCTCTCGTATTTTACCTCCCCCTCCTCCTTTCCACTCTCTTATTTTTCCTTCACCTCATTTTGTTTCTCATGCTTAGTTTTTCTTTTCTTCTCTTTATAATTCTTTGCCAGTCTTTGCTCTTTCCTTTTCATTCTTTCTCTACTCTCTCACCCCTCTTCTTCTTGTTCTCCTTCTCCTTCTTTTTCTGTTTCCTACTTTGCCTCTTTCTTTTCATTTGTTTCCTTCTCATACTTTGACACTGTCTCTCTTTCTCCATCGTCTCCTACTCTACTTCTTCCTTCCCTTTCTCTCTTTTTCTCATATGTTGCCTTCCCTTTTCCCCTCCAATCTCCTATTTTCCCCATCGTGCTTATTTTTCTTTATAATTCCTTCTCCCTCTACTCTCCTTCTCTCCTTGCATGCCAAAAAAGATTAGTTCCAATGTAGATTCTTGGACATTTCAGCCGATGTTTCCACGAATCCATGCTGTAAAGATCACAACAAATCCAGCCGTTGCATATGAATCTATGGCACCAGCGCACATAAAAGCCTGATTATCTGTGGAGAATTTTCACAGCCCACTCAATCCAATTGCTTATTCCTCTTAAGCGCTCATTTACAGCAAGGCCGACTGATTATGTTTGCTTCCAGTCGAGCACATGTTCGAACATTTCTATTTGGTCAAACCTGAAATCAGATCCAGTTAATCCATAGCTAAACTAACATGTGTGTGAAAAAGAGGAGCCTATGTTGTTTTCTTCACCTTTTTTGTAAAACGCTAAAGTGGTATTTTCTTTTAAATGAAGCCATAAATACCCGAAGTCGAATTCGTATTTTGTAACTAGCAAAAAAAATATGCTCCCTTCAATCATATATTTTTGCTAGTTTGTATCATGTAAGTGTTGAGTTTGCAAATGAACAGCCGATTGTGACAATTTTTTCTTGACATACACTCTCTCCTCCCTCCAAGAAATAGGTAATACCTGGGAGGATGGTCTCATGACAACAGAACAGATACTACACTATCTCCCTTTCCCCCAAAAGAAGAAGGTGATCCCTGAGAGGATGATATTATGGCCACAAAACAAATATTACCCTACCCCCCTCATACACACACAAAACGAGGTAATGCCTGGGAGCATGGTATCATGACAACATAACAGATACTACACTACCTCCTTTCCCCCTAAAAAGAGGAGGTAATTCATGGGAGGATGATATCATGACCACAGAACAAATACTATATTACTCCCCCTCCCCACACACATGCACAAAAAGGAGGTAATACCTGGAAGGATGGTATTATGACAATAGAAAAGATACTACACTACCCCCCCCCCCCCTCTGAATTGAGCATTGAAAGAGAGTACTATACTGCAATCAATAAAAGTAATAATTTAGTTTTGGCTTCAGACAGACAGATACCAAATCTCTATTAGTAATAGATTTCATTATTATCAGAAACTAATAGTAATAAACTACTTAAGGTCTAAATTGACATCTACATGGAAGAAAAAATGTCAAATTAATGTGAAAATAAATTCACAATTGGGTTCACTAGAAACATAGTTTTGATATTTTAAATATATGTGTTCTTGTTCACTGTTATGTAAATCCTAATGAATAAAATAACACAACTCTTTGTGAGAGATAAGCAGAGGTATGCCCTTTACCCCTTACTTCGCCGAACTCTGGCATGGATTGAGGAGATACACTTAGCAGATTGTCTCAGATGGCCTCTACAAACAACATGACTATCTTCACATGTCATCTCATTTCCACCGTTATCAATGTGTGTATATATATATATATATATATATATATATATATATTAAAAATATAATACAAAATTATTTTTTAATATTTTATCTACGTACGACGTCGTTTTGAGCTTACGGCTCACATCAGCGCAGGGAAATAACATTCTCAGACGGTCATAGGGCGCGAATCCGGTTCACAGAGACAGTCATAGGGCCATATATATATATATATATATATATATATATATATCCACCATGTATAATTTGTATAATAAATGTTATTAACGGATATGGAATTATTTATTTATTTCACAAACACTTGATCTTGAATACAGCATTCTGAAAAGAATTGGATCAAACTTTGACAAAGCTGTTCTAATCACAAAAACAATGGGTCGTGGTCGTCCAAGAGTTCAAAACTAGTGGTGCGAAGCCTATGTCTTTAATAACTATCCCAAGAAGCCTCAAAGAATACGTAAACATGTCAAAAAATATGTGCTAAAAAAGCCTTTGGTATAAAAAAAAATGTCAAGCACAGATTTTATTCGAGTGCAGAATATTGTAATCTTTATATAAAGTGGTTTGAGAGCATATATGGTCTTACAATGAATGTCTTATAAGTTCACGTAAAAATTGATTGCCAGAATCTATGAAAATAACGGTTAAACATGAAAATGATAAAAATATTGGTGTTCGAGATGTTCTCATCTTCCTTCTCGAATTCAGGAACTAATTCGGTGTGACAAACATATTAATCGTAAAGAATACATTAAAAACCTCATCCTATATTGAAAAGAAGTTGATATGATGACATATTGAATATCTTAATATGCATTTTCCTTATGTTAACTTCTTTTCCAATAAAACTATAAATGTGAACCAGGATCATTTTGCGGTCCACTAGTGTAAATACAATATTTATTGTTACAAAGGACAGGCTTAGATCTGATGACATCAGAAAAAGATTAAATCTGGACAGTAGAGGGAGATTTGTGAAGACCAGGCGACTTTGTTGGTTTGGTCACATTAAAAGTATGGGTGATAGTTCTTGAGTTGAGGTAGCAGGGTCAGTTGACAGGGGAAGGCTAATAAAAACATGTAAGGAAGAGATACAGATGAATTAATCAGAGATAGGTTAGTTTGTAAGTCAATTTCTGAAAATTGTCCAACACATGCCGGCATGTAAAACAGCCGTTAAACCGATGATGATGACTACGATGACGATGACGACTTGTACATGATAATTCTTCAGAAATGTATGTGTTTAATGTTAGTATAGTACATACATAGCAACCAAATGTATTAACTGAATGGATTGACTACCATCTTTCTTGAACCTAAAAGTACATGTAAAAAACATACAGATTATTTATTATTCGTTAATGTAAATAGTTTATATCCCTGACACACATTGTCAGAAAAGGTTTACAGACCCATTTGGCATAATGGGTAGTGTGTTTACTAATGGGCTGGGTGACCGGGGTTCAATCCTCAAAAGTGGTTCTTGATGCCTCCTCGCTTAATACTTAGCATTATAATGTGAGGTCAAGGGTAAGTGGAGCAATCCATGGAAAAGAGAGGCACCCTCCTATACATCTTGGTGTAGTAATCAACAAAAATGGAGCCTTTGAGTCACCCTCGATTACGGTCGATCCATTTATTTATTTTATATATATATATATATATATATATATATATATATATATATATATATTACTTATAAAATATTATATATAAAATATTATATATACTTGTTGCTTCGGTATTTACTTCAACAGTGCTTAATACATGAATAGGGCTTCTTAGAAATATATATGTAATGAGACTTTTTGTTTTCCCATCCATTATATATCATGTGAATATTTGTTTACAAAAAACTTGTCTTTTCTAATAGAGTAGTGTTCAATATGGAGTTGTGAAGTCTAAGAAAGTAATTAGAAGAATTAACCCAATTCGTCGGAATTTAATAGATCCCCCCACACACACACACACACACACGTGAGTGGAGCAGTCCAGGTAAAGGAGTGGCGCCACTCCTACATCTTAGTATAATAACCAATGAAAGGGTAGCCTTAGGGTTGTCCCGGACTACGATTGATCCATTTATTTTATAGTGATAAAAAATATATGGAAATCTTGTTTGTTTCGATTATGTTCATACAAAGCGAAAATGTTATTGAAACACTTAAAAAAAAAATTAATCGAGATGATCATTGTTGTAGACTGTTGCCCTTTATAAAAATATGCTGCGACAGCTAATGAATTTGGTTTTATTAGCCATAATTGAGGTTGTAGTTGTGAGGCTGATCCCCTTCACATCCGGCACATTTCAGGAGCGACCGATTTTTGCAAAATGCCCTGTAGATTTACTTGCTCCCCACTACAGTAAGATGCGGCACAAGGCCGGAAGGTGAGGACAACCAGCTCCCGCAAGGGGGCATTCTAATTGGGCACAAAAATAGCCGAGAATGGATCGATCGACAATTTTTGGTAGGTCCAGTAATAAACCAACCCTCTACCGAAGGAGGATGTAATGCCTGGTAAGGTGTATCTCCTAGGATAGAACTGGATCATACCTTATCCTGACAAAAGAAAGCCTGATGCTGTCAAGTTAGCCCCTGTTTTTTTTTTAATCATTGCTGAGGCGAACCTTGGGTTATGCTGTCGGAACAGACATCTCTTTACCACAACTGAAAAGAAATATCTTTTCTCCCTCCATGTGCCTAACATCAAACAGTTTCCATGAACTTGCCATCTGTGGAACAAATTACCATGAGACTGTTTCCCTGCAAGCTACTACATGGTCGTCTTCAAATCCAATGTCAACAAATACTTGTCATAAACCGTCCTCATTAGTAATCAAATTTTGTTCATTCCATTCATCATTTTCAATCCTCGCATGATATTCTTCATCCTTTAACTGAAAATCTACCCATCTCCTTAACCGTTATACTCGAGAGGCTTTTAGCCTTTAATAAGTGGTGACTCATTAGTAAAAAAAAAATCATGATATTAAAACTAAAATAGTTTGTTGAATTATTACATTTTTGATGATATAAATATTTTTGTGACTGAGATCTACTCCCTCTGAATACTTTTGTCCTCATAATGTTTTCTTTTTTAATCATATATTTCTTTCAAGTCTACATCAAAGCTAATCTTCAAACAAATTTTACCAGTTCCCATTTGCTCAAAGCAAGCTTAATTTGAAGTCACCTACATTTAGGCACATTATTTTTAATGATACAATTCTTATGTCCCTGTAGTCTTACGTTTCTACTTAAAGCAGGCATATATAACACCTTTTAGCCCAAGCAGCAAAGTCCTAAGCCACACCTCCATGATTATGCATGAGAATAAATAATAACAAATAAAAAGAAACCCTGCTACATAACATTCGCAAACCTATCCTGCTCGGAGATCCTTTGAAATAAAAGCCTTTTGTCCTCTGAGCAGGACAAGCAAGCAATAACAACAAACTCACATATCAGAGAAACACATCAAAGTTAAGCTGGTCTTAAGTTGTAAGCGAATACAGGAATCATTCTCTCTTAATGCACTTTTGTTGTTTGCCCTAAGGGAAATGAATAAACCCAAATATACATACAGTACAGACAGATGACAATCGATACTGGCAAGTTCTTCAGGCTCAATTATAGCAACTCTTGGTCATTTAATAAAAAGTATTAGTATAATCATATTTAAAGAAAGGAAGTAACACATATTTAATAACGGCACGTATACAAGAAAATAAAATGAAAAAGACCAGTCACAATAAAAAAACCCTCAAGCAAACAATAGTTCATAAAAATGGAAAAAGACAATCAATGACTTCAGTTGCAAAGTCCTATGCCATGAGCCATATAAAATAGAAATAAAAATTTATACCGAATTCTACTCACACCCAAATCTAACACTTAAAAAAAAAAAATTTTTTTTCTCTTTTTACAGTTACATATATATATATATATATATATTAGATTTCTTGAATGTGAGATGATATATATAACTATGTCCACAATCAGACAACGCCGCAGCCCACAACCTATGAAAAGAAACAAACCGGAAGTCCTAGACTCGAGTTTCGCCCTCCTTTGGGCTCATCAGTAGAACACATCCGAACTCAGGATTCGAAACCCGAGTCACTTGCATGGTAAGCGAGTACTCTGCCACATATAGATATCTCGGATATAGTTATATATATATATATATATATATATATATATATATATATATATATTGTGTCAGTTGCATAGTTGAGCATGGGTCTGAAGAAGGGAAGAATTACTGAAATATTATAACATCATACAGAGTTTCCACTAGACCATTTTGATACAGGTATTACATAACATTGTGTAGATAGACAGATATATGTGTGTTTGTAAAAAAATAAATATATATATATATATATTTTAGCCTGAAGATTCCCCCCGGGGATGACACGCGGGAGCCTCTGTGTAGCTTGATTGCCATAAATATTTTCATAACTTACTATATATATATATATATATATATATATATATATGTCTGTATGTATGTATGTATGTATGTATGTGTGTGTGTGTGTATGTATACATTGTATTAAGGGTGAAACTATTTAACCTGTTCCACTATTATATGTCTTATTTGACTCCAACTTGTGTCTATCTGTCACACCTCTGCATTGTATTGCCTTCTAAGTATCACATTTCTATATACAAGTAAACAATGCTTCTAGCAAACTACATAAACCTCTTTATATATATATATATATATATATATATAAACAATAGAGTGCTACATTCCAAAGACCACTTCTTTATTCATTTATCACAATAATCTATATAACTTTATGTCCGTTTCGTCTACACACGAACAACCCGATATAGATATATATAGATATCTCGGATTTTTCATACGTGCAACTCTTCAGTAGTCCAGAAATCGTTCCCGGAAACATCAAACCACAAAAGACAAAAAACAACACGCACATTGATATAGGGTACATAAAATATAGTACAAAGAGGGACGTGGGTTTGCTAATAGTTATTAGATGCAATCGTATCTATGAACAGAGCTAGGAAAGATTACGTATAACTTAGTGAAATGTTATTTAAAAAAAAGTTGTAAGTGAATAAAGAGAATTATGAAGTGAAATAAGAAACATTTATTTAAATAAATAAATAAATAAGTTTAAAGATACAAGAGATAAGACAGAACTAGAGAGAAAGAAACTTTTTTAAATTTAAGAAAATTCGAAAAAAAAGTAAAGTTACTTAGATAAAATGTTATTACAGATTTAGTTAGGAAAAAGTATGTATAACTTAAATTTAATACCGTAAAAATCCTTATGTGAATAAAGAGAGTTATAAGGTGAAATAAGAAAATGTTTAAATAAATGATAGAATAAGAAGGTAATAAATAATTAATATTTATTTATAAATATTATTAAAAGCCCCCTTTACTAAAGCCGGGCACTTCTACTAGCTTCATTGCGAGATCCAACACAGTTTGTTGTTGTAGATCACGTTCGCTGCTCGTTGTAAAATACCCGCTGACTTGGTATTTACAAAGTTGAATTCCTCGTTAATTCTAAGCTAATTTGTGGTGGCCAACGGGAAAACGCTCTTGACTGCGAATCAGTGGCGATTTGTGATTGGAGTTCGCGCCCGCCAACCGTCGGAAATTAACTTTCTGCACTGAAGATTGCGTTAGCATGAACCATCGATGTCTGTAGGTAATAAATAATTAATATTTATTTATAAATATTACATATATATATATATATATATATATATATATATATATATATATATAAAGTGATTAGTTTAATTCCAATTACCAAAATTCAGTCGTTAATCATAATATTTATTTTGCAATGACAAAATTGTCGATGGTTTTACAATCGTTTCATAACGTGCAAGGTGCTACAGTCAGAAGCAATTACACGCTGCTCATCAGAAACCTCAAGAAAAATATTTATAAGAATGTTAGCTCATGCTAAATGTTCATAAATAAAATGGAAAACAGTCAACACTCACGCGAAAGTCCCCCTCCTCCGTTAATAGGATGACCAAATTCAAATCAAACCGCCATTTTGATTATATATCATATATATATATATATATATATATATATATATATATATATATATATATATATATATATATATATATTACCCCCCCCCCCTCCTTTAAACATAATATGGATATTCATCTTTAATTAAAACAAACCACTGATTCCGGACAAATTGCGATTTTTAGACAGACACAAACATTATATATTAAGATTTCTTCGAGTTCTGTAGGAAAATCTACAATGATGTTTCTTACTGAAGAAAAATATGAAAAATGCTAATTAGCACTAGTAGGAAAAAGTTAATAAAAAATATTTTTTTTCAAAATCAACTCCCAGAATGCATTAGACGTATTTAATCTAGGAAGGGACATTTTTTTTTCTCTCCTTCCCTTTTTGTCTTTTTTCTTTCCCTAATTATAATTTTTTTATCAGGCCCCCTTTTTAAGTCTTTTGTGAAAAGACCCCCACTAGTTTACTGCTGAAAGGAAGAATAAATATATTTAAAAAAACAAAAAAAACAATGAATTTCTCACAAATTGACCTATAATTTCCTTATAGATCAAATATGGCTGAAGAGAGCCGGTGAACTATTTATAGATATAAACAAAACTCAAAAGAACACTGCTTTTTTAGTTTGCGTCTGCTTTCTCGGCTTCAAACCTCTGGTACTATTTTGATTTGATCCGATGTTCTGTAATAGTTTTAATTAATAAATATTATGCTCTTATTATTAAATGATCAAGCACTCTGTTGAATTGTTTCCTACCAAACAAAACCAAGAATCATGTGTATATATATATATGGTTGTTAGGCATATGTATATGTTTATATATCTGTATGTACAGGATTCACTTCTAAACTAATTGACCTATCATTATAAGTTTTGGAACGCAACTGCTATGCGTAAAGAGTCGTAATGTAGGCTATGTTTAGTTTTATGCAAAGAGGGTTTAAAAGGGTGAACCCCCTTTGTGAAAATTCAGATACCTTTGATTCTGTAAAATGCCTAGTAGCTGTGTTCTAAAATGTATAATGATATTTAGATATATATTCACTAGAGAGTAAACATTTGTGTTTTAAATTTTAAAGCTAATTTTTCTTTTCCTTTTTAATGACTTTTTTTCTGAAGTGACAAGTGGTTGTTCAACTTGTTCAGAAGTAAAATCGAAACAAAACAAAACAAACAGAAGGGAAGTGGCATACAAAATCTAAATAAAAGGATAAAACTGAAGATTTAAAAAGGGGAAACAAACAAGAAACAACAGAGAGAAGAAAAAAACGCGCAGAATTAAAGACTTCTCTTCATACTTGGCAGTTTAATCAATCACAATTAGTCTGAGGAAAAGGGGGAAAATTCAACACAGAAAACGTCACAAAAGTGAAAGCTTATTTCATGTCCGTTTCTTTGAGGACAAAATCATTTCTAATTATTTTTCAATACAAATTCCCCCCCCCCCCGAAGTTAATCGAGAATGGCTTATGTTTTTGTCACTGGCCACTATTCCATTATTCCCTTCAACTTCTACCATTCTCAAAATTGCTTTATCAAGAAATTTTGAATTAAATTAAATTATATGACCATGAGCACGGAAAATTGACTGAGCCAGATTTTTCCGTAGAACTTTGGTTTGTCTTCTAACAAACTGAATTTTTTTAAATATCTGAAATTTTTTTCGAAATCTAGAAATGAGGATTGATAATTTGGATTATTCAGACTTCTGTTTAAATTTTTTTTTTTTTTAATTTTAAAAAATTCAAAAAAAATTTTTAATTTTTTTTTTTTTAAAACTTTTGTTTGCCCTTCCAAAAAGGCATATTGCCACTGAAACATAAATAGCTACTGTGATAGGTGCCAGATTTGTACAGGGCCCACCTTGGTAGGAAGTTGAGCAGCAAGATGTTTGTTCACATTACATTTAAATTTCTGTATCTTGGTACGGTCTGTGGAAATGGAGCAGGAATGGAATTCTAAAGGCAAGCGGTCCAAGGAAAGAAACTACCAGAATAGAAAATATTCCTGCATCTCGGCATCTCTACAATGAAGGGGTGGGATTTTGCTGCTAGTCGGGTGGGTCGGGGGTATTTCTGTTAAGGCTGCACAAGTGCAGTAAGTTCATCGGAACACATTCTGTGGAAGTACTTGTAAAAGTCAAGCACAGGAATGCAAAACTGTGGCGATACGACACGGGTTGTAGCTTGGCAGACAGTGCGGGACCTATTAGGTTAGAGACTCTTTTTTGCACCTTACCCAAGAGAGAGAGAGAGAGAGAGAGAGAGAGAGAGAGAAAGAGAGACTAGTGGTTGGTGCACCAGCCCAGATGTGGCAACAATACTCCATGCACGGGCCAAGGGTGGCTTTATAGAGATATAGAATACTGACAGGTGTGAGAAGTTTTCTAGCCTGGTAGACGCAGCCTGCCTTCTTTACTGCAGACTGTTCATATCTTGGATGTTTTTCTCTCCACGTTTCGGCCGATGTAACGTTCGACCTTTTTCGGGTGCGTCTTGTCGAACTTGGGATTAAATAAAGGATTCAGTTCGAAATTCCATACAGAATCCTGAGTTCGACATAAAGATGTTCGAATTCGACAAGATGCACCTGAAGAAGGTTGTAGTTTACATCGGCCGAAACGTTGTCAGAATAACATCCAAGATGAGAACAATTGTATGAATAATCCAAATAATACATTTCAAATGTTTCTAATTGGTGTTTGTGTTACATAGCCCAAGGAGTCATCACTGAGTTAATACCTATTCAGTCATTTACGTACAAAAAGTCATTTAATAATTAATACGTCAATCAACTCAAAATCATACCTTGTTTTCTGGGACCTTGCCATGTGTTGAATTGATCTTGCTAGACTGAGGACAATTTCTTTACTTTAATTAAAAGCCACCTGACATGCTTTTCACATGAATAATTTAATTAATTCCACACAGGGTCTTCTAAGATGATTGATTTATTCACCATAGGCATCCAGTAAGCTGAAAGGTCAAAGGATAGACACAGACTTATTATAAGTTCATCACTTACTTACTTTGTTGTATCAGCCCATCTTAAAAACCTGTCTTGCTTCCATCAAGATTCAGAAATTGACAACTGCCACTATTTCAAGTGTATGTCTGACGTCATTATCTCCTAATTTTTATGGACTTCCTTTCTCACGAACAAATTTATTTTAGCAAATGTATTTTGTTGATATTTGTACTAGCAAACGTATCCATCAATATTTGCTAAAACCCACTAAAAATTAGGATTGATGGTTATTTACATGAAACAAGTATAGCTGACACCAGGAAAACTCTAGTTTTCAGCCTGTGGAAAACTGAAAAATGCCTTCCAAATTGGCAAAAATTTTACTCTTTTACAAATATAAAAAGATAGGCTCGTTAGTTTTTATCCCTAGAATCCAAAAATAGCTGTGATTAATGGATTTTAATGGACTGATGTTGCTGCGTTATTTTGTTTACTACTTATGTTATTGTTGCTGTATGAAATTTGAATTCTCTGAAGTTGGTTTTTGTGACATGGATGGAACTGTTCAGAGTACATTGCATGTTTTTCTTGAAGTACACTCTGATTGCTGCCGACATCCTCACCTACATTATGTGGGCGCCTAATTGAGGTGCATCCGTAAACAAAGTTTTAACTCTGTAACTACTCAGCTGAGAAAGTTATGCGTCTACATACAAACAAATAAACATAACAGATTTTCCGGAAAGGCTGTGCCGAATTTTAATCATGTGCCACCCAAACAGTGTATCAATTTGTGTACCCTAGTTTTATTAAATACTCATGAAGCGTGCTTAGTATTTAAGGTTTTTAATGAGTATGTTTTTTATTATATTTTATTTAAAAAATGTAGGCATATTTTATGGCTGCATTTCTTCTTTTTTTAACTACTAGTATTAGAAATGTTAACAAAGCGAAAAAAATTACTGAATGCTGATTGGATAACTAGTCGTAGACATCATAGAGTACGATTTCACTTGAGAATCATAAAAAGAAATCGCATCAAAGCAGATGTTAAGAATTTCTGCTACTGACAAAAAACAGCAAACTTTCAAAAAACGTGTATTTAAAAGTACATGCCACAGCTTTTTTGTCAGTAACAAGAAAACCCTGATACAACAAACTGCTAAAAACTTTTAGGTGAAAAGTTGCTTCTCTAGTGCCATTTTGTTAATCACGTCTTTTACTTTTTAACAAACACTCACACATAAAACTCTAACCTTTTGGGGAAGGGGGGATTGTACCATTAAACTTGTGCCACAGCAATAGTATCAAATACTATTTTAGTTCTTAAGTGTTGCCACTCCATTGGTTAGATGTGTAGGCAGGAATTGCTTTTTAAACATTGCTGTGATGGGTTCATACCTTTTCCAAGGATTTTAGTACATAAGTGAATGCAATAAATTCAATAGAATCTGAATTTGGCTTGTGATTTCATAGTCTTTGTCTGGCATCCATTACACCAGTAGGGCCTCCATTGTTATGTTTTGATTTAAATTTGAAGTTTTCTAATGAAATGCAAGTATTTCAATCATCTTGCATTCAGTCTTGTCATCTATTTGGAAAACATTTGATAAATATAATGCATAAACTGTTTATATTTTGTATATCGACTTTAGGTATTATATTAAAACGTTTATTATTATTATTACTATTATTATTATTATTATTATTATTATTATTATTATTATTATTATTATTATTATTTATTCACTAGGAGTTTTCACACAAGTCATTATCAGTGATTGCTCACTGGCAAAAACAAGTGGTGATTCCTGACGTCTAAGTGACAATTTTACCGAGATTTCCAGAACTCTTCACCTCTTTCTATAACAATTGCAAATCATTTTGCATTGTTGCAACAGCCATTAACCATTAATTTTTTCACGAACAATGACCATTGTTCTTCTCTGGGATTTGAGTGGCAATAAGCCTCCCCAAGATCCTAGTACTCTCCACACCCTTCCGGTGAAGGTTTAGTTCGTGCTCTCCCTCGGTCTTTCCATCCTCATTGTCCCTTCACGACCATATTGTGTGATGCCAGCCGTGGCTGATTCCATCACGGGTGTGTTGTGTTTTTAGATTTCATATTATTATTATTATTATTATTATTATTATTATTATTTACCTACTAGGATTTCTGACATTGGTTGTCTTCAGTGATTGTTCACTGATGATAATCGGTGGTGTTTCCTGGAATCTGAGTGACAACAAGTCTCCCCAGATTTCCAGTACTCTCCGCCTCCTACGATAACCATTTCAAATGATTTTGCATTATTGCAACAACCGCACACCATTGATTCCTCACTGACAACGACCATTGGTCGTCTCTGAGATTTGGGTGGCAATAAGCTTCCCCAAGGTCCCAGTATTCTCCACACTCTTCCAGTAGAGGTTTGGTCAGTGCTCTCCCTTCTCTGTGTTTCCATCCTTCTTGACCCTTCACAATCATTTATGTGGCTGGTGCCATCATGTTGTGTGTGTGTGTGTGTGTGTTTTAGGTGTGGGCAGTTTATGAGATTACTTGCAGTTTTGATTCTCTTTGGTTCACGTAGTGCTTCTTCTATTTTTTTAATTTTTTATTGCAACTTCTATGCGTCTGGTAAGTGTTCGTAGTTTATGTGGGTTGGTTTCTGGATAAGAGGATTTTCTGTAAGATTTCAGTTGTTTTCATCATTGTCATCCGTTGTATAGTCTCATTACTACTGCTACTACTACTACTATTAACATCTGCCTATTCTAATGTTTCTTAATTATATTTTTAGTTCTTTTAATTAATCTAAACATGAAAGGCAAAATTAAAATTTTCATTGAAGACAATTTCTAATAAGATGATTTAATTAAAAGAAAAATTCCAGCAATTTTAATTCAATTATTTTGCTACCGATTAGACACCCACTCGGTGTACCTGTGACTTCAATAGGTTCACCTAAATTTTTAATGGATGTAGAATTGGTATATTGATTAATTTATTAATTATAATAAATGGTTTCAAGTTGGTAATAGAAGTGAGAGATAGTTACTAATTAAATAATAATAATAATAATATGAAATCTAAAAACACAACACACCCGTGATGGAATCAGCCACGGCTGGCATCACACAATATGGTCGTGAAGGAACAATGAGGATGGAAAGACCGAGGGAGAGCACGAACTAAACCTTCACCGGAAGGGTGTGGAGAGTACTAGGATCTTGGGGAGGCTATAATTAAATATAGGAATATACAAGGATTTGGCATAATGGTACGAATGTTTGGTAATGGGCTGAGAGATCAGGGTTCAATCCTCGGTCGAGTCATACCAAAGACGTAAAAAATAGTATTTGATGTCCCTTGCTAAACACTCAACATTATAAGATGAGGATCAAGGGTAAGTGGAGTAATGCTGAGAAAGAAGTGGCACCCTTCTCTACACCTCGGTGTAGTAGCTAATCAAAAGGGAGTCTTCGGGTCGCCCTCGACTATGGTCAACTATTTTACTTTTACTTATCGTAATGTATGAAAAATATTTACATACAAAAATATACTGATGCATGCATGGATGTGTTATATAAAATACTAGCAGGACCCATGTCCCGGCATTGCCCGGTGAGAATAGAAAAGAATGATTTAACTTTTAAAAAAATAAATATTAGAGTATCAAGCTAACTTATATTTTGATTTCTTAAAAAAATCTAATATATATTAATAGATTGTGTTATTTAAACATGTTTTCTCAGTCTACAAATGTTTCTATATCACTGACCAAGGACAGAAAAGATAAAGTATAGTATATTACACTTTAACAATAATTCTATTTTAAAAAGTACAACAAACAAAATTAAATAAACCCAAAAGGGAAAAAAAATATTGTAAAATCGGCAAATATTTAAATCGAGAGTAGAGTTAGAGGTGGGCAATGGCGGGCATGAAAAGTGCTGCCAGTTAAAATCAATTTAGTATTACGTATGAAATTTTAAGAAAAACACTTTTTAAATGAGTAAATATGTTAGTGTTATCGGGTTATTTCCTAAATGATGACGTGTTTCATTTGGTGAAAATAGGTAAAGTCTGTTAGTGACTTATATAAAAAGAATTTTAAAAAAAAATATGTATAGGTTTTAAAACATAATCCTTGTGTTTTCGCAACACAAGTTTATTTTAGAAAATACTGAAAACATTTTAAGTCTTAAATAAAGTTTCTCACATTTCAATATCCCAAATATCTGAGGATTTACTTTTGTGAAACAAATAATTTTTCCATTTTAAAAATAAAATATTTGTATAACTCACTAAAAGACTTTCAACTCTAAATTTAATAGATGACAACAGTGTTATTTCCTAGTTTAGTCACATAAATATTGTTGACGTAAAAAACAACTGTGACCTATTTGCATTAATAAAAACATGTAATCACTGTTCTGATACTATATGTCATCTGTTCTTTTCTCGGTCAAGGGTGCAGAAATCTTTCTCAACTGAGGCAATTCGCAAAGGAAAAGTGTGTAAGAGAAGTTATAAAATAATTTTGAAAAAGACATGAATAATGGAATATGACTAACGGTCTGTATATTTGACATCCAATCCGATATTACTTTATTTTGCAAAAGTCATAATATGCCCCGGCGTTTGCGTACTTGACATCCAATCCGATATTCCTTTATTCCACGAATAGTCAGAATGTGTCTCAGCATTGTACGGGAAAATATAAAATATTGATTTACTTACAAAGGTAAAAAATATCAGAGTATCAATTCTGAAGAAAAAAAAAGAAGTAACTGTAATTTTTAAAAGAATCAGAAAAGCTTACCGACGTAGACGTCTACACTCTTAGTAAACATTTGATGTTTTTCAGGAATTTGGATGTAAAGTGATCGTTGTATTCTGGAATAACCGGTGTTCGTTTCATTCTTATGCCATGAAAAATTAGTACACAGTAAATCTGGTGGCAAAGGTAGTAGATAATAAGATGTGAGTAAAAATCGATGCCACCTTTCTTTGGAAGTTTTATTTGAGAGAGTCCGGTAATCCAGACAAAATATAATAAATATTGAATGACGAAGAACTGAATGCATAATTTCTGGAAACACGCATGAAGGCTTAGGCTAATTGGATTGCGGAACAGATTAGCATATGAAGGTTGGCGTTATTAAGCTATTGTGTCTAAATGTAGTGAAAATCGACTTTATTTTATGATATAGATATTATAGTCAAGCTGAATTAATCAACGTTTGTTTCCCTAAGACTTTTTTCCTATATATTTTAATCACACAGAATACATGTGAACATATACTTTGGTTTTGGGACTGAGTTATGTTTTTAATCCGTTTTATTTGTTTTAATTTACTCATTAAGTCACCTTTCTTTCACTAAGTTTCACTCTATTACTCTCACCCTCTTGTTCGATTCCCTCCTCGTTATTATTTTATACAGTTTCCATTCATTTTCGCTACTCTCTTTCTCTGGGGGTCTTTGTTTATAATTTACAATGTAGAACTGAATCACAACCCCTAGAAGTGTCTTTCCACACTTTTCACGCAAGATGCTAATTTTTTATCCACGTTCTGAAAAATATGTCTAAATAGAATTTTGTGTGATAATAAAACGAAAACAGTCATTGAATTAAAAAAAAACAATAAAAACTAATAGTGAATTAATGAGATGTCATATTTCAAATCAATATGCAAATTAGTTAGCCAGAGATAGGTCGATTGAGTGGACATGCTCACTATATTAGGAATCTGAAGTTCTATTTTGTATATGAAACATCACCGTTAGTGTGCATCTTTAGAAATAGAGATTGAATCGAATCTGATTTTTGGCGATTAAAATGTTTTTCACACATTGACTTGTTTGCAAATCTTATCACTTTTTTTCTAGGGATGTGGGGTAAAATAAGCCCCTAACACCACCACTGCATGATCACATTCGATTTGTTTATTTTGCATAGGGATGGGGTAAAATAAGCCTCTAGCACAGTCATTGCTATTTTTTTTTGGGGGGGGGGGGGATAAAATAAGCCCTAGCACCACCAGTTTTTTGTAGGGGTGTGGGGTAAAATAAGCTCCCTAACACCACCACTGCATGATCACATGCGATTTGTTTATTTTGTGTGGGAATGAAGTAAAATAAGCCTCTAGCACAGGCATGAAATTTTTGCTGTTGTTGGGGGGGGGGGGGTAAAATGAGCCCCTAGCACCACCAGTGTCTCTCTCCAGCTATGAGTTAAATAGTATTAATACTTGCGTTTTTGCGGTGGTGGGGGGATAAGTCTCTAACACCACCACTTCATGGGGGTTGGGATAAAATAAGCTCCCTACTACCGCCACTGCATGATCACATGCGTTTTTAAAAAAATTTTGCGGGGGGTTCGGGTAAAATAAGCCGCCTAGCGCCGTCACTGCATGATAACATGCATTTTAATAATTTCTTCTTCTTCTTCCCTCCACTGGTGTTATTTATAAATATCCATTTTTATTCTTTCTTTAGAAAGGAAATATTGACTAACCAATTAGTCTCGTTCTATTGGTAACAATTATTAAAAAGCAATATGCAATATTTTGAGAGAAAGGGGAAAAAAAAACGTTAATATTCTCATTTACAGAATTTAATTAGTTTTCTATTGATTGATTACCGATCTAATGAAGAAAGTCTTGAAGAAAAAAAGTTCTTTTAATAATCATCTGATAATTAGAAACACTCAGTATCAACCTCTAAGGGCAATGCTCCGATTAGGGACTCATCCCCCACCCCTTTACGATACAAAATCCTTGCTAAGAAATTACGCTTTGAAAATAAACCAATGTGTTTATTTTTGTTTAATCGCTAAACATCAGAGAATTATCAAATTTTAATGAAATCTTCAGCATTTATTCA